>CM018698.1:41128234-41577226 GCA_009363875.1 Mikania micrantha | reverse complement strand
AAAATTTGGCCAAACTAATTGGGGAATTCGAATCTCGTGACAATAAGAGTTGTAATTGTTTTAAAACTAACAATAATCATCTCATTGATGATTACTAACAGTTATTATACGTTACTAGAAGGATTAATGGTCGAATTTAATCTATTTTCGAGCTCAAGAGGCGAAACCGTAACTCCTCTATATCAAATCAATATAACACGGTCTCAATTCATCAAAATGAGGTTACAGAAAACATAATCGGCATTCTCAGGGTTCTATTCATCCATCAATTTGATTCTATAAGGCACGAAATCAAGAATAGAACAAGGGCGGCGCACATCACTCACTAGTTGATCTCTTTCGTTTTGCTATCAAATCAAGTAAGTTTTCGTTCCTACACTTTCTAAACATGCCGATTAAGGATTTTCCTAGATCAATTTCAACTACTACATCGAATTGATAGGGTTCAAGTAACTAGGGCTCGCAATAAGTTGGTTTTGGGGTTCTTACTGTAAACGATGCTAAAAATCTAATTAATTGATGCTCTTAGCTTCAGAAGAAACCGAATTAAGATTAAACCTATACTAATTATAGGAAATCATAACAAATAATTGGAGTTTGATTCTAGGGTTTAGGGGGATAATCGGTTTAATCGGGTTTGATACAAATAAGATTTATAGTGAAATTAAACTATGCAGAAAGTTCAGAAATCCTTTCTTTAATGATTCGCCTATATTAATTCCATTAAACAACAACAATTCCTAAGAAATCGAATTAAGTTTTCTTTGATCGAAAATGATGTGGGGTTCTTGGATCATACGACAACAAGAATGGAATTATGGTTACAGAAGGGATCGCCTGATGATGTAGAACAACGATTCATAGTTTTAGGTTTGATCAAGTTTGAATCCATAACCAATTTGGAGGTTTATTGCTTCGGCTATGGTGTGGTAGAGGAATTAGGCAGGATGAAGATTTAAAACATTTATTTTTCAGATATATAACGCGACACCCTAGCGGGCGAGATGGTTAAAGGCTTGGGCGTTTGTGTTGAGGGTCGCGGGTTTCGAGTCCCGGCCCAAACAAATTTTTGATGTTTTGATCATTTTCGTATTTTGGTCATAACTTTCACATACAAAATCCGTTTTAATCCGTTCAAGTTTCGTTGGAACCGTAATTAGAATACGAACGTGTTAGGATGATAAATCCATATTTTAATCCGAACACGAGATCGCGTATAATTACGTTAAATTAAATAAAATCAAATGTGATTTTATTTAAACGATTTCAATGGCACGCGTACTTTCGTATGCACAATTTTGGCAAATTTAACATACGTATGTGATACGTATGTGATTTTAAGCACAAAACGATTATTCGAATAACAATAGGTTATTATTTAAATCACAGATTCTTCGTAGAGGATTTCTACGCAAGTTCACACATACTTGATCATTCTACTATCATCAAAGGTGCGTACACGGCCCCTTTCTTATTTTAAACTGTTTTGGGGAGAAAACATGTGCAACAAAATTTTTAGATACATATCACTTGCATGAGTTATCTGTTTACATTATGTGACAACATATCAACTTGAAAGTCCTTACCCCTCGAACCGTTTAGTTTGCTGTAATGCAAAGCGTGGTAGTTGGAAATAGATCTATTAGGTTTGACAAACCTCACCTGGTAGATGGGATCTACGCAGGTGTTTGACTGACCAAACACATTTTTACTATTGTTGTGATAGAACAATAGTGGCAAGGCGAAAACATGCTATAGCATGGCAACTAGTCAGCTTCGGTGTCGAACACGTATGTAAATAGTTTATATGACTAGCTATCATGACTGTGCAATTGTGATTATGTTATCTACAACTTATTATTCAAACTGATGTTTTGAACAATGTGATTATTGAAACCTGTGTTATGCACCAACCATTGTGTTGACTTGATTTGCATGTTTTCTCAGGACGCTAAGGCGCGCGTAACAGCTGGCATGGACTAGGAAGATAGAGTCTCATGCATTATAAACTTTGAACATTTGAATTTGAATGTTTCAGTATTTTGATTTGTAATGTTTTACTTATCAACAGTTTATTGGTTCGATTTGAAACGCTTCCGCAACTTTTTGTAAACTCTGATTATTATGTTTTAAAGACCAACGTATGTTTTGAAATTCATATAGAGGTCTTCGCTATGTCTAATGATCTGAGATCCTGGTTTGTCACGTTCCCAAACGGTATGATTCCGTTAGTTGAAATTGGGGGTGACATTCCTCAATCCAGGAATGCTCGTGGACGAGGAAGGGGTGGTAGTCGAGGCCGTGGGGGTGGTCGAATCAACCGTGGCCCTCAATGCTATGTCTGTGGCTGCCATGGTCATGTCAAAAGAGAATGTTGGTACAATGAATACAACCATGCCAATGTAGCTGAGAATGAAGATCATCCAGAAGAGGAGCATAGCAATCAACAGCAGCATTTGCTCATGGCTCTCACTGCACTTAAGGATAAGATCAGCCTCGCCTCACACATCAATCAAGTAAGTAATGCTAACCATCTATGGTTTCTTGACTCAGGATGTTCTAATCATCATATGACTGGGTCAAGAGACAGCTTTACTTGTTTGGATGAAACCTTTAAGTTGGATGTGCAATTGGGTGATAAGAAAAAATTTAAGGTGGAAGGAAAAGTGAGTATAGTAGTCAACAGTACCACATAAAAACTCCTTGATGATGTGTACTATGCTCCTCAACTTGAATATAACCTATTAAGCGTGGGTCAGTTGATTAAAAAGGGCTATGGTCTTTTGTTTGACAATGACCAGTGTAAATAACCCACAAAGGAACCAAGAAAGAGGTTATGACTGTACCTGTTGCAAAACAAATAACATGTTTGTTTTAGATGTGTTAAAAACCAGTACAGGTACTAACTTGAATCGTGATGGTGCCAATGAAACTGCACACTTATGGCAATGTCGCTATGGGCATCTTAATTTTGATAGCCTTAAGCAGCTACATGATAAAGGCATAGTTAGGGGCCTTCCAAAACTTATCTCAACTGGTTGTGAAAGTTGTCTAGTGGGCAAACAAACTAAGTCAAGCTTTACATCATCCTCCTGGAGGGTCGAGCAGAAACTTCAGCTGGTACATACAGACATTTGTGGCCCAATGTAGGTGCCCAGTTTGGGTAAAAGCCTCTATTACTTATTGTTTGTTGATGACTTTACTCGAATGTGTTGGATTTATTTCTTACATAGTAAGTCTCAGGCCTTTAATAAGTTTCAATGCTTTAAGGCTATGGTAGAGAAGGAAAGTAGTTGTATGATAAAAGTGTTAAGGTCTGATCAAGGAGGTGAGTTCTGCTCCAAAGAATTCTTTAACATTTATGCCTTAAATGGCATTAAAAGAGAACTCACACCTCCTTACACACCTGAACAGAATTGTGTAGTGGAACGAAAAAATAGGACCATTATGGGCATGACTAGAAACATGTTAAATGCTAGAATGGTTCCTAATTTGTTTGGGCAGAAGCTACAGCCATTGCAGTGCATGTCATAAACATTTCGCCCACTAAGGCAGTTCCCAACATGACCCCATTCGAGGCCTGGTATGACAGAAAACCAAAAGTTGAGAGTTTAAAAGTTTCTGGATGTATTGCACATGGTCTGACCCCATCCCAGCAAAGAAGAAAGTTAGATGCAAAAGGCCAAAAGAATATCTTTATAGGATATTCTGATGAAAGTTGTGCATATAGGCTCTACAACCCTATCTCCAAAAGTTGACCAGTACAAGGAATGTGGTCTTTGATGAAGGGCAAATCTGGAAATGGGAAGAGAACTCTGACAAAAGTACACCTTTCTTGATCCTTTTCCTAGTCACTATGCAGAATCATTAAATGATGACCCCACACCACCTCAACCACAAGTCAATCCATCTGACATACCTAGTTCTTCCAACATGCCACCTAATCGGCCACCACTGCTCCCTCCTTACCCTCCATAAATGACCAGTCCCACCATCTTCCACTATATCCAAAACCAGATCCATGTCTGACCTTTATGCCAACACCCAAGAAATTCGTAACTTTGACTATACCACCTGCCAGTTCACCCTTAATATCGCAGATCCAACCACTTACTCTGAAGCTTGTAAACTATCAGCCTGGCAAACCGCAATGCATGAAGAATTAGCAGCCATTGAGAAGAATCAAACATGGGTCTTGACTACTCTACTACCTGGGAAGAACTTAATAGGATTAAAATGGCTATACAAGACCAAGGTGGGGCCAGATGGTAAGATTGTGAAGTACAAAGCCAAACTTGTGGCTAAGGGCTACTCGCAACAATTGGTGTTGATTTTCTTGAAACTTTTGCACCAGTGGCTCGTTTCGAAACTATTAGAGTAATTGTTGCTATTGCAGCTCAGATAAGGTGGCTAATTCATCAGTTGGATGTAAAATCAGCATTTTTAAAAGGTGATTTATCGGAGGAAATTTATGTTGAACAACCTGAAGGCTTTCTGGTTAAAGGCAAGGAACAGATGGTGTACAAGCTCCACAAAGCCTTGTATGTGTGACACCCCGTAAAATCCAGGTCAGCATCCTATTTAATTAAATGATTATTTAATTTATATTTGTACACGTGGCACTAGAATTAGTTTAATTTAGTGTGACACGTAGCATGACAATACGAGCACTGACCCAAACACGATAATTCGGTGAATTATCGCAACACGCACACACGTGTCTAAGAAAACACGAACGTTGGTGAACATTTAGCACAACGTGTAAAAAACACTCGAAACCTCACAGAACGCTCAAACATTGAACTTGGAAGTTCAAACGAGGCCAAACGATAGTTCGTAAGCGTGAAAAACGACGAACGGATCAAACCCATGAAACTAGGCCTATTGGGCTCTCCAGGGGCCCATCGCGATACGCGATGGCCCATAAGAAGCACCATAGCGGTACGCGAAGGATCTCGGGAGAATTTGAATCCGAAATCCATCGTGGTATGCGGAAGGAATCTGGAAGCCTCTCCGCGGTACGCGATGGGTGTCAAAAGGCAAACCTTTATAAAAGCAAGACCATTATGCTTAGTCTACCCATTTTAATCATTTTGCTCGACTCCACACTCACACCACTCGGCTTATCACCGCCATTACCACCTTGATTGAGCTCTAGAAGCCATTGGAGGAAACATTTGAGCTTGGGGAACTTGAAGAACTCAAGGAAGAAGACCCTCTAAGCTTGAAGATCACCACCTTCTTTCTGTTCTTGTCCAAACCAACAAACCAGGAGGACAAGGAACTGCTTGAACATCATCTCAGTGATTCAAGGAGCTTTAGAAGGTAGTATTTCATCTCTTGAAGCCTACAAACACTCAAAAACACACATGCAAGCACTAAATTGCACATGCAACCCATTTGATGTTGCATGCACGAATTTTCATCCATATGAATCAGGGTTTATGGATATTTCTATGATTTATGATGATCTATAGTGTTATTGCAATGATTTATGACGATCCAAGATGTTGTATATATGTCCTTATGCTTGAAAAGATGATTTATGATATTATATATACATGCATGTACGATGCATGAATATTGGGATGATTTTGGATATTGGAATGTGACTATGAATGATGTTAGAAGTATATTGCATGATTACATCTTGGTTAAATGAATAAAATGTGATTATATTAATTGCTTACTCTTATTAGAAACTTTTTACTTACAAAATGTTAATATGGATGATATGGACAACATGCATGCATATGGATTTGCTATTGGGATGATGTTAGAATGATATTAATGATTAGAACATGATTTCTATAGATAGGAAAAGGTTATTTATGATTCTTTCTATTTATAGAAACTTTTTCGTTACAACTTGTTGATAATGATGAGTTATGATCATGAATGTGTATAAACTTGCTACTTTGATGATGATATGATAATTAGGATACTTAGAAACTTGATTTGATGTTGATTGTGGCCATATTTGACCAAGTTACTATTTTTAGTAACTTTGGCGGATCAACTCTTGGTGGATGATGATTGTGACTAGATAAACATGATTTGATGATGCTAAATGGCTTTATATGATGTTATGTATTATAAAAATGGCTTAGGATTGATTAGAATGGTCATTTGTATGATAATAGTCATAGTTACTATTTATATTAACTTTATTTTGCAAAATAGCAAATTATGAACGTTTTGTATGATACGAGCATGCTAAATGGTTTATTATGACTTAAAATGGCTAATGCATGCTAAGTTAGATGGTTTCCGTTAATAGTCATGCTAGAAATGGAAACTTTCCATTTTAGGAAACTTTTGTGTGCCAACATGACATAAGTGACTTGTGTGATTTCGTATGATAACGTACTATGTGATAACATGAACACGTAGGACTAACGAGCATGCTAGAACTCTAAAATCAATATGTTTTGTGAAACTTGCCATGAATGGAAACTTACTATATATAGTAAGTTGTCCATAGACGCGACTTGCGCGTTTTGCACACGACGAGCACTTACACGAATGTTACACGATTCACAACCATCACACGGTTCACCAACGGGTCGTTGACTTGACATGGTCAAACACAGTCAAACACGGTCAAACACTGCCAAACACAGTCAAACACGGGCAAACTCGAACAAACACGGTCAATGTGGACCAACATGGGCAAACATAACAACCAAGAGTTGTTGAGCACAAACACGAGCATGAACACGAACACGGTCACTTACATAAACTCACGTAAGCTATACGATATAGGTAGCCGGTGACCGACACGTTTAGCAAGCAGGAGCTTACGCTATCTTTTCCGATTATCACTAAGGTGAGTTTACAGGCCCACTTTCATACTTAACTGTTTTGTTAAACTTTTGGGGTGAGAATATTATGCAACTGTTTTAGATGTATGACTGGTATGTTGTAAAACAACTTTTGAGTGTAACTGTATCGCAACAAAACTCCTCACACCCTTACCGTTAATTGTGTAATAAACGAGTCGTTATTACGTAGTACTACTGGGCCTGACAAACCCCACTCGGCGCCAATGCTGACTGGAGGTCATAACGAGTGTAATATCGAGCTTTTGCTGGGTACCGCGATAACCCAGGGAGGCAAACAACAAGTCTAAGTTTCGCTAAGATGAACTGAGACACTCGGGATCATGGATCCAACAAAACAAACAACTTAACATACCCAGTATGTATCTGTTTACTGCTTTTTAATTACTTAAACCTGTGAACTAACCAACTTTATGTTGACACATTTTAGCATGTATTCTCAGGTAACTGAACAGCACGAGCTAGGACGCACACGGAGATGCACAAGAGAGTCTGCATGCATATAGACTCTAATCTTAGGCTTATAATTCATTTGTTTGGTTTTGACGCAATTTAAACCATGTTTTGTATGTTACAATTTATTTTCCGCTGCTTAACTATTAAATTTTATTCGCTGTTTAATTTATGAAACTTGGATTTGTTTACAAAATGTGTTGTATAACTCATATAGAGTTGTTCTATATGACCATGAGCTGTGATTCTGGCCACGTCACACCCAAGTGGACTGACACCACACGTGGGAATTTGGGGGTGTGACAGACTTGTATCAGAGCCTTGGTTATAGAGAACTAGGTTTGCATGTAGTAAACTTAGACTATAGCCATAGCTCTACACTTAAACACTACACTAGTTTCACACAACACATTGTGTGCACAGTTTAGCAAAATGCTTTGTGACTTAACCTAACTCTTACGAACATGCCTCTGGCACTATTAGTGGGCATTAACACTCAATTACACATGCGACCTGTGCAAGGGGATTAGCGAAAAGGCGAACTCAAGACCGTAGGGAACTCTTCTATGCTCTGAAGAAGACTCCGCTAGCATGATCTAACTCGAATTGAACGCTTTTCTTAACCCCTAATATTGAGGATAAACCCAGTCACCTGACGTACACTTGCAGATTGGAACCTTAGTGACAGCACCCCAATGGTGAACCTCGAACACTATTGTGATCACTAGCTTTAGATTTGAGGAACTAGAATGACTGTGTAAGATAAATTGACGATTATGGTGGCCAACGTAATCGTGAATATATAAGTACATACGAATTCTAGCGAATTCAAGTGATAAGCTACCCCCACCAGGGGAAATTGTGTAGTACACCGCTACAAGTGGAGAATCGAGCTCCACTATTTCCATCAAGTAGTTTATTTCTGTATTGTATATAGTATTGTACTATTGTTAGAACCTATATAAGCGAGTTGTGCTCATACAAACCATTTGGTAGTGGTAATCTCCTCACACTCATGATGAATTCTCTCTGTGCGTACTAACGCACGACTAGCTCTAACAGTAAGTAATACAATATTTGTTGTATATAGGTACTAACAAATGGCTGGTCGAGAAACGTATGTGCGTACTAACAACCTATCAATCAGTTCTGCGGATATCGAAACCATGGTAGAACAACGGATTAACAAAGCCATGGCAGACTACGAGGCCGCACGCTTAAACAGTGAAACAAACTACGGGTCTCACAACAACTCAAGAGGATGCTCATTCAAAACCTTCATTAGCTACCATCCTCTAACATTCAAGGGATTAGAAGGAGCGGGGGGACTGCTCCGATGGATTAAGAAGGCCGATTTGGTCTTCTGCATGTGCGAGTGCTCTGAGGAGACCAAAGTGAAATTCGCTACCGGAACTCTGGAGGGACAGCCCTCATTTAGTGGAATTCACACATCCAGACACTGAGTCTGGAGACTGCTAATTCCATACCTAGGGAGAATTTCTTCATGATGTTGAAAGGAGAGTACGGACCCCGGAACGAAATCAAGAAACTAAAAGGGTTCTGGATTCACAAAATGGAGGGATCTGAAATCAAACAATACACCACTCGATTCCATGAATTGTGTAAACTGTACCCAGGGATGGTGACCCCGGAATACAAAAAATCGAGAAATATATCAGCGGGTTACCAAAGCAGATCCGAAGCATGGTTACCACAGCAGACCCCACTCTCATTCAATCCACTATTCGCCTGGCTCATCGACTAATTGACCAAGCGGTAGCACAGGGTAGGCTACCCAAGAGGGGTGAACATTTGAAGCCTCAAGATCGCAAGCACAAGAGGGAACCTAGACACAACCCAACTCACTCCTTACAACAATTTCAATCCCATAACCAATCAGCACCTACCAGAAAATTCACCACTAGCCAATCTAACACCAAGGCAAGAGTGTCTACTAGGTGTAACATCCGGCTCGTCTATCATCAATATTGTCCGCTTTGCCCACTAGGAGCTCACGGTTTTGCCTTCGGTTGCCCGGGTGAAAACTTCCCAGGGAGGTCACCCATCCCTGGATTGCTCCAGCCCCTAGCACGCTTAACTATGGAGTTTTCATGTGCTCCACAGCCAGCTAAGCCGAAAACGCGTTGGTGATGTTAGAGGTGGATCGTTACTTATGAGCCTGAAATCTCTCCTGTTCACGGCCGATGTGGGATTTGCCTAGGATGTTACATACACCCCCCCATAGGGACTCATCGTCCTCGATGAGGTTTGCCCCACCATCCCGTGTAGAATAGGAGTGTCTCTGATACCATTCTGTAACATCTGGCCTCGTCTATCACCAATATTGTCCGCTTTGCCCACTAGGAGCTCACGGTTTTGCCTTCGGTTGCCCGGGTGAAAACTTCCCAGGGAGGTCACCCATCCCTGGATTGCTCCAGCCCGAGCACGCTTAACTATGGAGTTTTCATGTGCTCCACAGCCAGCTAAGCTGAAAACGCGTCGGTGATATTAGAGGTGGATCGTTACTTATGAGCCAGGAATCTCTCCTGTTCACGGCCGATGTGGGATTTGCCTAGGATGTTACACTAGGGGAAATACCCTAGGTGTAGCAGATGTTCATATCATCATTACAACCAGTGTGATCGATACCAATGTTGGAAATGCGGAGGACACGACCATATGGCCAAGGATTGTAGAAGCAAGCCAGTTAACATCAATAAGAACCATAACGCAATAAAGGGGTGTTATGAGTGTGGAAAGCCTGGGCACATGAGCAAAAACTGCCCGCAGCTGAAAAAAGCGGTAGGAGGCACGACGAAAGGCCGTGCATTGGCGGTTGACTCCAGAGAAGCTATTAATGACCTGAATATGGCGACTGGTACGTCCCTTTTAAATAATGACTATGTTAGCATGTTATTTTATACTGGTGCCAGTAGGAGCTGTATACCTAGTGAATTTAGAAAATTGCTTAACATTACTCCGACACCACTAAAACTATAAGTTCACCGTAGAGTTAGCCGATTGCAAGCTGATTGAGACGCAACACGTTTTTCAAAGGATGCGTCTTGGTGTTGGTGGATCATGAACTTGAGATCAACCTAATGTCAGTAAATCTCGGAAACCTTGATGTAATGGTGGGGACAGACCATTATCTACTAACCAAGCCGAAATCGAGTGCAATAAGAAGATAGTTCGAGTTACGTTGTTGAATGGAAACCAGATCCCTATTCAGGTAGAACAACGGGGAATACCACTAAACATCATGCCATGTAGGAAAGCTAGCAAGTACCTACAGAGAGGATACCCGTCGATACTAGTACACATCATGGAACAATCGAAGAAGGAAGGGAAGATAGAAGGTATAGAAGTTGTTCGTGATATCCCCATAGTCCTTCCTGAAGATCTACCTGGATTACCACCAAAGCGTCAATTCAAGTTTCAGATAGACATTACACCAGGAGTCATACCAATCGCCAAGGCGCCATACTGATTGGCTCCGACTGAGATGCAAGAGCTGTCTAAGCAACTGCAAGAGTTGTTAGACAAAGGATCAATCCGACCAATCTTCTCAACATGGGGGCACCAGTTTTGTTTGTAAAGAAGAAAGACGGAATCTTCCGAATGAGTACCGACTACCTGGAACTAAACAAGGAGACAAATAAGAATCGATACCCTTTACCATGAATGGACGATTTGCTGGATCAATTGCAAGAGTCAAGCTACTATCCGAAGACCGATTTGAGATACGGTTACCATCAACTGAGGAAACAAGAAGATGATAATCCTAAGACAATCTTCAGGACACGATACGGGCAGTACAAATTCTTGGTCAGGCTGTTCGGACTGACCAATGCACTGGCTGTATTCATGGACCTCATGAATCATGTGTGCAAGCCATACCTTGACAAATCCGTAATCGTATTCGTATATGACATCCTGATCAGGAAGAGCATACCAAACATTTGAGACTTGTCTTGGAATTATTGAAGAACGAGCAACTGTACGCGAAGTTTTTTTTTTTCAAATGCGATTTTGGATTCGTGAAATCCAGTTCCTTAGACATGTGGTTAATGAGAAGGGGATACCCGTAGACCCAGTCAAGACTGAAGCCACTGAGAACGGGGAAGCACCAAAGACTCCAACCAAAGTGCGACAAATCTTAGGCTTGGCAGGGTACTACCGACGATATATCGAGGGGTTCTCAAAAGTCGCTTAGTCATTGACTTCTTCGACACACAAGGACAAGAAGTTCGATTGGAAAGAGAAACATGAGTCTGCTTTCAACTTATTGAAGCAGAAATCATGCACTGCACCGATACTATTCTTGCCGGAAGGATGTGATGACTTTGTGGTATACTGTGATGTCTCGAAATAAGGACTCGGTAGAGTGTTGATGCAACCCGAGAAGGTCATAGCATACGCATCACGACAACCGAAGGTGCATGAGAAGAACTACGCAACTCATGACTTAGAGTTGGGAGCCGTGGTGTTTGCCCTGAAGTTATGGCGACACTACCTATACGACACAAGATGAACCATCTTTACTGATCATAAGATCCTACAACACACCTCGATCAAAAGGAGCAAAACATGAGATAACAAGGATGGGTTGAACTTATTGACTACTGTGATTGCGCTATCAAGTACCACCCTGGCAAAGCAAACATAGTGGCCGACGCAGTAAGTCGGAAAGAAACAACAAATCGCGTATGAGCACAACAACTCACGATCCATTCTGAGTTGCCACAAACAGATCAAGAACGCTCAACAGGAAGCTCTGAAGGTCGAAAACCTCACTCAGGAGTCCTTGCGTAGCATGGACAAACAACTAGGGGTAAAGACTGACGGACCATACTATTTCGTGGCCCTAGTCTGGATTCCACACTACGGAGAACTGAGAAACGTAGTGATGGAAGAAGCCCACAAAAGCCGATATTCGGTACCTTTAGGCTTTGATATTCGGTACCTCTAGGCTTTGATAGCAACTTACGTAGGTAAGAGTTTGACGTGCTCAGAAGTCAAAGTTGAGTACCATAAGCAGTCAGGTCTATTTCAGAAACCTGGAATACAAACGTGGAAATAGGAGCAAATTTCCATGGATTTCATCACTAAACTGCTTAAAAACAACAAGTGGTTGCGATACCATTTGGGTTATCGTAGACCAACTAACGAAGTCTGCACACTCTCTACCCATCAAGGAGACCGACAAACTAGATAAATTGACCTGACTTTATCTGAAGGAAGTGGTCACTCGACATGGAGTGCCAATCTCAATCATCTCTGACCATGACAGCCGATTCACGTCGTATTTCTGGAAGTCCTTGCATAAGGCACTAGGAACGAGATTGGACATGAGTACCGCTTAACACCCGCCGACCGATGGGCAGAGCGAGCGAATCATACAAACATTAGAAGACATGCTACGCGCATGTGTCATTAATTTTGGCAGCAGCTGGGAGACTCATCTATCGTTAGTTGAGTTCTCATATAACAACAGCTATCACACCAGCATACAAGCTACACCATTCGAGGCACTTTACAGACGTAAGTGCCGATCACCCACCTGCTGGACAGAAGTTGGAGAAAGCCAACTGACTGGCCCAGAGCTTGTGCACGAAACGACTGAGAGAATCGTGTAGATACGCAAACAAATGGCAGCAGCCCGAGACAAACAGAAAAGTTACGCTGACAAACACCGTAAACCATTGGGATTCCAGGTGGGAGACAGAGTGTTGCTCAAAGCCTCGCCCTGGAAGGAAGTTATTCGATTTGGCAAACAAGGAAAGCTGAATCCTCATCACATCGGACCCTATGAGATCACCAAACGAATAGGCCTCGTGGCCCACGAGCTGAACCTGCCTAACGAGCTGAGCAGTATACACAACGTGTTTCACGTATCAAACCGCAAAAAGTGCCTATCTGACGAAACACTTGCCATTCCTCTTGAGGAAATAAAGATCGACGAACAATTAAACTTCGTTGAAGAAGCAGTGGTGATTATGGACTGGGAAATCAAGAAGCTTAAACTCCGCAAGATACCGATAGTGAAAGTGTGAATTAACTCACGACGCGGACCAGAATTCACGTGGGAGCGTGAAGATCAGGTGAAACAGAAATACCCACATCTGTATGCGGAACAGACAAACACTAACAAGGGGATGATGTGACACCCCGTAAAATCCAGGTCAGCATCCTATTTAATTAAGTGATTATTTAATTTATTTTTGTACACGTGGCACTAGAATTAGTTTAATTTAGTGTGACACGTGGCATGATAATACGAGCACTGACACAAACACGATAATTCGGTGAATTATCGCAACACGCACACACGTGTCTAAGAAAAGCACGAACGTTGGTGAACGTTTTGCACATCGTGCAAAAAAACACTCGAAACCTCACGGAAAGCTCAAACATTGAACTTGGAAGTTCAAACGAGGCCAAACAATAGTTCGTAAGCGTGAAAATGACGACGAACGGATCAAACCCATGAAACTAGGCCTATTGGGCTCTCCAGGGGCCCATCGCGATACGCGATGGCCCATAAGAAGCACCATAGCGGTACGCAAAGGATCTCGGGAGAATTTGGATCCCGAAATCCATCGCGGTATGCGGAAGGAATCTGGAAGCCTCTCCGCGGTACGGATGGGTGTCAGACGGCAAATCTTTATAAAAGCAAGACCATTATGCCTAGTCTACCCATTTTAATCATTATGCTCGACTCCAGACTCAACCACTCGGCTTATCTCCACCATTACCACCTTGATTGAGCTCTGGAAGCCATTGGAGGAAACATTTGAGCTTGGGGAACTTGAAGAACTCAAGGAAGAAGACCCTCTAAGCTTGAAGATCACCACCTTCTTTCTGTTCTTGTCCAAACCAACAAACCAGGAGGACAAGGAACTGCTTGAACATCATCTCAGTGATTCAAGGAGCTTTAGAAGGTAGTATTTCATCTCTTGAAGCCTACAAACACTCACAAACACACATGCAAGCACTAAATTGCACATGCAACCCATTTGATGTTGCATGCACGAATTTTCATCCACATGAATCTGGGTTTATGGATATTTCTATGATTTATGATGATCTATAGTGTTATTGCAATGATTTATGACGATCCAAGATGTTGTATATATGTCCTTATGCTTGAAAAGATGATTTATGATATTATATATACATGCATGTACGATCCATGAATATTGGGATGATTTTGGATATTGGAATGTGACTATGAATGATGTTAGAAGTATATTGCCTGATTAGATCTTGGTTAAATGATTAAAATGTGATTATATTAATTGCTTACTATTATTAGAAACTTTTTACTTACAAAATGGTAATATGGATGATATGGAAAACATGCATGCATATGGATTTGCTATTGGGATGATGTTAGAATGATATTAATGATTAGAACATGATTTCTTTGGATAGGAAAAGGTTATTTATGATTCTTTCTATTTATAGAAACTTTTTTCATACAACTTGTTGATAATGATGAGTTATGATCATGAATGTGTATAAACTTGCTACTTTGGTGATGATATGATGATTAGGATACTTAGAAACTTGATTTGATGTTGATTGTGGCCATATTTGACCAAGTTACTATTTTTAGTAACTTTGGCGGACCAACTCTTGGTGGATGATGATTGTGACTAGATAAACATGATTTGATGATGCTAAATGGCTTTATATGATGTTATGTATTATAAAAATGGCTTAGGATTGATTAGAATGGTCATTTGTATGATAATAGTCATAGTTACTATTTATAGTAACTTTATTTTGCAAAATAGCAAATTATGAACGTTTTGTATGATACGAGCATGCTAAATGGTTTATTATGACTTAAAATGGCTAATGCATGCTAAGTTAGATGGTTTCCGATAATAGTCATGCTAGAAATGGAAACTTTCCATTTTAGGAAACTTTTGTGTGCCAACATGACATAAGTGACTTGTGTGATTTCGTATGATAACGTACTATGTGATAACATGAACACGTAGGACTAACGAGCATGCTAGAAATCTAAAATCAATATGTTTTGTGAAACTTGCCATGAATGGAAACTTACTATATATAGTAAGTTGTCCATAGACGCGACTTGCGCGTTTTGCACATGACAAGCACTTACACGAATGTTACACGATTCACAACCATCACACGGTTCACTAACGGGTCATTGACTTGACACGGTCAAACACAGTCAAACACGGTCAAACACTGCCAAACACAGTTAAACACGGGCAAACTCGAACAAACACGGTCAATGTGGACCAACATAGGCAAACATAACAACCAAGAGTTGTTGAGCACAAACACGAGCACAAACATGAACACGGTCACTTACACGAACTCACGTAAGCTATACGATATAGGTAGCCGGTGACCGACACGTTTAGCAAGCAGGAGCTTACGCTATCTTATCCGATTATCACTAAGGTGAGTTTACAGCCCCACTTTCATACTTAGTTGTTTGGTTAAACTTTTGGGGTGAGAATATTATGCAACTGTTTTAGATGTATGACTGGTATGTTGTAAAACAACTTTTGAGTGTAACTGTATCGCAGCAAAAGTCCTCACACCCTTACTGTTAATTGTGTAACAAACGAGTCGTTATTACGTAGTACTACTGGGCCTGACAAACCCACTCGGCGCCAATGTTAACTGGAGGTCATAAAGAGTGTAATATCGAGCTTTTGCTGGGTACCGCGATAACCTAGGGAGGCAAACAACAAGTCTAACTTTCGGTAAGATGAACTGACACACTCGGGATCATGGATCCAACAAAACAAACAACTTAACATACCCAGTATGTATCTGTTTACTGCTTTTAATTACTTAAACCTGTGAACTAACCAACTTTATGTTGACACATTTTAGCATGTATTCTCAGGTAACTGAACAGCACGAGCTAGGACGCACACGGAGATGCACAAGTAAGTCTTCATGCATATAGACTCTAATCTTAGGCTTATAATTCATTTGTTTGGTATTGACGCAATTTAAAGCATGTTTTGTATGTTACAATTTATTTTCTGCTGCTTAATTATTAAACGTTTTCCGCTGTTTAATCTATGAAACTTGGATTTGTTTACAAAGTTGTGTTGTATAACTCATATAGAGTCGTTCTATATGACCATGAGCTGTGATTCTGGCCACGTCACACCCAAGTGGAGTGACACCACACGTGGGAATTTGGGGGTGTGACAGTATGGATTGAAGCAGTCACCGCGGGCTTGGTATGCAAATATAGATGGGTATTTTGCTAAACATGGTTTTCGCAGGAGTGCTAATGAGCCCACATTATACATTAAACAGCTTGACACTGATTCTATTATCTATGTTTGTTTATACGTAGATGATATTATTTGTACTGCTTCTACTCCGTTTCTAATTGCAGAATTTAAACATGGTATGAAGATTGCCTTTGAAATGACTGATATGGGGTTCCTTAAATACTTTCTGGGTCTTGAGGTGTTTCAGAATTGTAAAGGAATCTTCTTGGGCCAGAAGAGTTATGCTGTCAATCTATTGAAGAAATTTGGAATGAGCAACTGCCACATTGAAGCTACTCCTATAAATGTCTCAGAAAAATTACAAATGAAGGATGGTCAAGATAAAGTGGATGCAGAACTGTATCGAAGTCTGGTGGGGGGATTGATTTATCTTACTCATACAAGACCAGACTTGGCTTATGCTGTTAATCTCGTGTCAAGATTCATGCAAAGTCCCTCAAAGAATCATTTTGGTGCGGCTCGAAGAATCCTCAGGTATGTTGCTGTAACAACCAACTTTGGTGTTTGGTACAAGAAAGATGCTCCTATAACCTTGATTGGTTATAGTGATAGTGATTGGGCTAGTAGTATTGATGATCGAAAATCTGTTTCTGCTTATGTGTTTATGTTGGGAACTGGGGCTGTATCATGGTGTTCTAAGAAACAGCTAACAGTGGCCTTGTCAAGTACAGAAGCTGAGTATATAGCCAGTGCGGGTGCTGCTTGTCAAGGGGTACGGATAAGAAGAATTCTTGAAGATTTGGGCTTTAAACAAGATGATGCTACTGTCATTTATTGTGACAATAATTCAGCAGTCAACCTATCAAAAAATCAAGTCTTGCATAGTCGATCCAAACATATTGAGCTGAAGTATCATTTCATCAGGGATTTGGTTGCTCAAAATCAGATCAAGTTAGAGTTTTGTGACACCCATCATCAAGTGGCTGATGTCTTAACTAAAGGGCTTACTCGTTAAAAGTTTGTGTTTTTCAGGCATTTTATGGGCGTTATAGAGTTTGAATTAAAGGGGGATGTTGAAGACTAATTCAAACTCTAGGGGTACTTTTGGAACTTGCTTTTGTTGCATGTGAGACTCACATGATGTTTTCTGTTTCTGCACATTCTTTATGTAGTTGGTAGTTTGTTTTATTCACGTTACATGATCATGTGATCATGGGTAGTCTTTTGTTTACTTATTTAAGTTCAGTATTTCCTTTCCTTTGTAATCACTTGAATGTTTAATGAAATAGCAAGTTCCAGTCATTATATTGTGTTCTGAAACCAACAGTTTCAGAATGTTGTGATTTTCATGTATAGGCTAACCCCGGCCGTCCAAAATCTTGTTCAATAGTCATCCTATGTGAGGTTCATTGTATCTTTTTTTCAAGACAAAAAAAGAACCTAAATGAAATTAACATGTATTCACATACTAAAATCACAATCACCTCGCATTAATTACTTCTCCGTTATCCTTCCACGTTTGCATGACAGGCTCTTCGTATTGCACTTTTAACTTGATTATACCAGCTCGCGTATTGCACGTTAAGCTCAATTATACCTGCTCGTTGTATTGGAAGCAGTTATGTAGTATGTTTGACATATGTTGACCTCATATTATGTTATCAAACGCCTAAGTTCACTTGAAATCTACGAATTGAATAAATTTTTACTTATTTAATGTTTAGAAGATAATTTGAACTTGGTTTTTGTTAACTTATTGTATTTTATAGTTTATTCCACTGTTATGTCATAGTTTTTGACAAAGGTAAATTTATAGATAAAAATGACAAATTTTTAAATAGTAGAGAGACCCATGCCAGGGAGAAAGTTAAAAGTTTTTGGACGAAGATCACAAAAGCCATCGAACATCAGATATGAAAAAAAGGCAATTAATTAAATCAATTAAATATGTATGTATATAATAAAATATAGTTTCACCAAGCTTTTGCATTATCTTAGTCAACTCAAATTATTAAAAGTATTCAAATGTGGATGATGGTTTAAAATTCAATTCAACCTTGAAGTGAAAGTCAAGATTCAAAACTGCAAGTTGTCATTAGGTGTGCCCCCATGATATATGTAATCATGCTACTCAACTTTTTTAAACATCTGGCCCCGGTTCAATCATCATCGTTTAATTAATTTTCTCCACAATCTAAGTTCTCACATAACATCAAGTAATTCTTTTCTTTTCGGTGGGATATGAATTCTCGATCAGTATAATTTCATCCATATAATTTATTTAATTTTATAGCGACTAAGTATCAAATATTCCAACCAAAAACCTCAACCATGCACCTAGCAATATTGTGCTGCATCTTAATTACAAAGTTGTAATGTACTCTTATAATAACACTAAGAACAAATAAATGATAAAGTTCTTATTGAATTTGGATCATGCAATGAAGGACGAGAAACAAGAGATTGCAAGAGGGAATGAGAAAGGGAAAACAATCACCATAATCATGTCTCATGTTCACACTCCTTACGCTATCTTTTTTATCATCGCTTTTGCTCATAAGTTGGTTATAACCAACTGCATGGGTGGCTTTGGGGAAGGGCAAATCCCGACTTCCATCCAGGCTCCAGTTTTAGGGCAAACAACTAGTACAAAATTTGGCTTTTGAAGCGGTGGAAATGAAGTTTTTAAAGCGGAACTTAAAATGGCTTCAAAAGATATAGAAACGCTCCAATAGGATTTGAAATTAGCTTATGTTTTGAAGCGTTTGAATTCACATTGGCTTCAAAAAAATAGGTTTTTGAAGCCTGTTTTAAAGCTTCGCTTCAAAAAATAGAAAATAATCCAGATATATTCAAGATATTTAAATATGAAAACGTTTCAAAAAATCATTTTAAAACCCATAACCGCTTCTAAAAATAAGGATGTTAAAAATTGCTTCAAAAAACATTTAAAATTTAATTTCTTTTATCTCTGTCCCATTTTTCTTTTACTTTTTCATCCTCTCAACGAAAATATTCTCTGTATCCTCTAAAAAATCCATGGGAAAATTCTCTCAAAACTCTTATTAAATTCCTTCTTCTATTTCTATCCACAATTAAGCTTCTATTCTTACTAAGGAGTCTAGTAAAGCTTCTTGTAGTGACGTAACTTTATTAATATTGTTTTTATGATATATTTACGGTTAAGAGGTAACTTTATTAATATATATATCTATATATATATATATATATATATATATATATTTTTTTACATGATATGTATTTGTTTTTCAGTTTATTTCATTCAAGGTTTTGTTGTCATCCAACTCAATTAACTCATTCAAGGTTAGTAAATTCTATCAATTTAATATCATAAATATTAAGTTATTGTATATTTTCTGATTATTTGTGTTTATTCATAATTAATGTATTTTTTGAATGATATATATTATAAATAAAAAATATTCATTAGATTGAAAACAAGTAGTTTTTCCAAACCTTCTACGCAAACAATTAGGGTGCTTTCTATTTTTATTTTATACTATCTTGATTTTGGTCTAGACGGTGCCTATGCGCTAGGCAGTGACTAGGTGGCCTAGTCATATTTTTATTTTTTTTTTGGCTTTTTTTGGCTTTTTTTTTTTTTAACTTTTTTCTAGTAAAAAGGGACCAATTCCATGATTATTTAGACATTTATCAACCCAAAATCTTTGACATGTCTCTGAAACATTGAATTCAACCACTTAACACCGAAATTCATCTCTAAACTTTGAACTCGGAGTTTGAGTTAGAACTTTGAAGTACTTGACTTAGTATATTTAAGTTTATTTTTTTGAATATTTGAAGTATTATATTAAATTATTGATATTGATGTGTGTATATAATATATATTTGTAAAATTACGTATAAAAATTCCAATGCGCCTAGCGCCGATTAATCATAGGCGGTACCTCGCCGCACGACTAGCGCTTAACGAATTCTACAACCATGATATTATATATATTTAAAAATATAAAACTAAAAAAAACATAAATTATTCGCTCGGAGCTTTTTTTCATGACTCATCCAAAGTACTTGAATTATTATGACTGTCCCTGCTGTTCAGTTAAAATAATCTGCTTCCTTAGTCTTGCCAGAATGTTTTTGGTGAGTAGGCTACTTCTTAACTTGTGTTGGGCTCGTGTCTTGATTATTAAATTGATTATCTTCGCCCATTTTACTTACAATATTACCTCTCTATTAGCAATCACCTTGTCCTCATATCGAAAATTACAGTTTGGAGATGTGGTTTGTCCTCCCAAGTAGCCTCTTGGTTTAAATGGGTGTCTAGACACAATTCAAATGGTTGTCGTTTTTATTTTCTTCTTTCCAATGTCTTACTTTTGGGTTAATATAAACACTTATCTTGGTTTTATGGTTTAAAACCCATTTGTATAATCTCATTGCTGTTATCATTTTACACAACAATTGTGCCCATCTCTTATTGTATTGAGATTCTTGTTAGTGTGCTTTTGGTTTGAAATAAAATTGACTATTATTGTTGACACTCCTCAACCCCTAGCCCGTGTCATTTAACTAGGTATCGATCCCCATGATGGATAGTGCGTGGTCTTAAATGGAACCAAGCTGGAGTACCAAATTAGAAGCGCTTACTGTCAACTAAGTAAAGTGGTGTGACCCATAAGATGTTGAAATTTGAGTACTTTTTTGACAGATTGGTCAACAGTATATATTAGTTTACTTGAGGCGGATTTGATGGTAGCCGATGAGTAGATCGAGTTTACAGAAGAATTGGTCGCCAATAAGCACATCATATAGTTGATCGATTGATGGAAATTGTAAAACGGTTATGGATAGTAAAAAATCTAGCCACTATTTTCCCGGAGCGGCTCAAGCCTTATATGGGTTTAAAGCGAGTTTATAAGTTTGGGTTCTTTCATATTTTTTTATTCTCTTATTAATTTAAATATAGTAGAATATAATTAAAATCATCTATTTTATATGTTATTTTAAATCGTTAACTACTGTTTTGCCCTCTAAAAGTATTTTAGGTTTTAATATTGCTACAACTAATTCAAGTGGTAAAATTGACTCATACAATTTTATATGTGTTAAGTTTTGGTTTGTTTATCTAAAATTAATCAAGCTAATGAAATAAAAAAAAATAATGATTAATCATGAATCTAAATGTAGATAAATTAAAATTAACTTTGGTTTTCATTGTAGAGATATATTCCTTCTTGCAACTTTGCTCATTTTTGGTAGACTATAAAATTTAGACGAGTTCTTCTGATATAAAAAACAAGATGTGTCTAATGATGCAAATGAGCCACATGAATTATCAACAAATAACCAAAATAAGCAAAATCAGTATTGTAGCTTAAAAGTAGATAATAGGATCTAAATGTGTCATGTATATGTGATAAATGACATTCCATGTATATTATTCAATCACTAGTAATTAATCTTACATGTATATGTGGTTCTTGGGAGCAAAATGCTTTTTTCTGCATACCCTGCTTACATGGTATCAAGAGAGATTTAATCTAGCCGTCATCACCATTGATTCCGGCTACCACCCCTTCAATCACCAATCCTACTTTCGATCCCACTTGCTTCGGCCCAATGTCTTCTTTTTCATTCACTATGGAATCTAGGATTCACCCCGCTGTCACCGTCTCCAACATCCTTCATGCTCGTCACCTTGGAAATGGAATCGTGTCAATACACTTCATGGTCAGAGCTACTGAAGATACATTGTCGAGCTTTTCTTGTGTCAAATCATCTTATCATTAATACCCCTCCTGTCCCTTCTCCGGTACTCAATGCCACTAACAAGGTCCCTCCCCCACCTCCTAACCCGGCTGAGTCTTGGGAACGACTTGATGCCATAGTCCTACACTGGATCTATGGGACCATTTCTAATGACCTTCTTCACACCATCTTGAAACTGAACAACATGTACATGATGCTAGGACTGCTCTATCGAACATCTTCTAAGACAGCAAAAACCTCGCATGTCGTATTCATTGAAAACAAAGTTTCCAACACCTTACTAGATGCCTTCCTGAATCTCTCTGCCAAGTTAAGAACTCAAGGTTATTGCTGATCAACTTGCAAACATTGATCGACCGATTGACTATCAACGACTAGTTCTTCATTTGATCTGGGCCCTCAATGATCAATTTGAAACCATTGCTATGTTTCTTCAACAAATGAAACCAACACCGGATTTTCATGAGGCTCGATCTAAACTCATTTTAGAGGAATCCCAAAAAGCTAATCAAGCCATGGTGGATGCCATCAATGCGGGTAAGGCTCTTCATATGTCTACTCAAAAATCACCATCCCAATCAACTTCTATTCCGGTCACCAATGATAACGGTTGCACCAAACAACTAAACGTGACTGGGGACGTGGACATTATCGATGACGGGGTCGTGGCTGTGGCTTCGGGGGAAGAGGTCGAGGTTCAAATTCTGCTTCAAATTACCCACAACACACATGGGCTCCTTCCACGCAACATTTACAACATTGGGGAAATTCCAACTATACATCACAGTGGCCATCTTGGACTACTCAAAGACAATGACCCAGCCCTCCTCCATACCCAACCATGCAGCGGCCCCATACAAATAACTCAAAAGGAACATGAATTATTGGACCACGACCCCACCAATCCTTTGCAACCACCGCATATTCATTGACCAACATCAAGCAAACACTTTACACCATGCCATTAAACCCACCTGAACAAAATTTGTTCCTTGACACCGGTACAACATGTCACACCCCGAGCCGGCGGGGTAGGATCGGGTTTCCCCGACGGGCGGAAGGTTCCCGGGGCGCGATATCATGAGTGATAATCGAAATGATCAGATTGTTTACATTACACATGATATATAAATGAGAAACTTGCTAAATAAAATAGAATTACAAAGTTAAATTACATCAGTTAAGTTTATAATTTAACAATGTAAATCTACTATAACATCATAAATCTTCAATCTTGTATCTGCACAAGATATACAAAATAATGGTATATGATGTCCAAAAATATGCAGGTCCAAAAAGCTAGGTCCTCTATCTATAACCTAGTCCAAAAGAAACAACTCTTCAGTTGACCTGCTCGTCACCTGAAAAGTCATGCAAGAATAAAGTCAACACATGGTTGGTGAGTTCATATAGTTTAGTGTTTGGAAATGATTTGAAAACCTCCTTCGGTAAAGACCCTAACCTTATTAACTTCACATGTAATATCCATATCGGTATGCTTATATATAGGGCATACCCCTGGGTCGAGCCAACAAACTCGCCCAGACGCCATCCCACCACATACTAATACGCATATGACACTGTTGTTAATGATAATTAAGCATTTTTACCCTACACACCTCTGATTTGAATTATGTTTTTCCAAAACTTGATTTACCTTTGATCCTCTTGAGTTCCTCATAGATATATGATTTCCCAAAAGTCAATGATAGAAATAAAATGTTGAATATTTAATTAAATAATTAAATAAAACATTTAAATACAACTAAGACATGATGATTTGGCCTTATTTGACTCAATCAATTAGACTTAGTTGTTGGTGGTTGTCCAAGTTGTAACCTCTCACACGTGACCCATGTCAGGCATAAATCACAAGGAGTACACCTGAACTGAGCGGGATTTTAATGTTTTGCCCGTTACAGCCTGACCCAATGGTCTTCTGCATCTGAGTGGGACTTTAAGGATATCCTTTGATTCTTGATCTCTTGATTCTCTTGATATGACATTGATAATGATTTCCTTTGATAGTTCATGTTATTGCTCGTATAGCCTGACTACAAGAGTCTTCTATACCTGAAGGGGACTTTATATGTGTGTTACACGTGGTCTTGATTCCCTATACAACTGACATCCACCTTAACTTGAGTATTAATGATTTCATTAGATCATAATGATTTCATTATTTTCATGATTCACACACATTTATGATTTCTGATTCCTTGAGTCTCTTGATCTTTAGAATTTCCGTGATTCACAATGATAATTGATTTGATTATGATTCTTTGTTCTCAGATCCCACCCTGAGTTAGATTTCCTTTGAATTTGATCCTTTGATTTAGTTCCTTGATTTTACTTTGAATTTAGATTCTTGAATTTGAGCTTGATGGACTAAGGGTTGATTTAGAGTTTAAATTAAAATATTACTCATAAGAGTACTTTAATTAAGTTGGTTATTTGATCTGTTTAATAATTATCTAGACAGGAGTCTAGGAGTATCAACAACATATATATGTAAAACATATAATAATTAAAAGCATTTAAACAAACAGTTTATATAAAACAGTTTACGCATGCTTCTCAGCCCCGCGTTTTAAAACAAAAATGTTAGAAAAGGGGCGATGAACTCACCTGTGTTGCCGTGCTTTTGAATCATAAAGAATATGCGCGCTCTTTGATTGTTTCCTATGTATCTTTATCCCCTGAGTTGTTTAAAACAATTCGAATACGATGAGTACATACGATAGTTGTCGTAACTAGGGTTTGGTCTCGGGGTGCAACTAAGTGTCCTACATTACTAAAGTGTTTCTAGGATTTCACCTAACTAGTCTAATTGTATTACCCGTAATAGACCCATGTCCCGTGATTAATCCTAACCTGTTTTTAATTAACTTGTTTTTAAAGTAATTCAATTTAAGTTAAACTTTAATTTAGAAAATCATTTATTTTAATTCGAAAGAGTTTACAATTCAATTTCTTTTATTAAAGACATAATGATTTAAGGTAAGTAAAATTTACTCATAATGGGCTTGAATCAATATCATTTAATTAACCTTGGCCCATTAATGTTTCTTGATTGCTCCATGACTCTCTAATCGCTTATGTGAGCAAATCCATTCTAGGTAGTTCTAAAGAAAAACCTAATGTGGTTGACATCTCCATGAATTTGTCTATGTATTGGATGTTAAACATCCCTTTACTTAAACTGTAGTATTATTCCTCTTAGGAATTTTTCCCTTGTGTTAAGTTCAAAATGCTATTCACCACCTTACTTGAGTGTTAGTAAGGTTTCTTTTTGAGAATACTCTTGTTATTTAAAGGAACTCTAATATATGCCTTTGTTTTAACTTAATGTTTGATCCTTTGAAAATACTAAAGTTTAAACATGCCATTAAACCCTAATGTTTCCCCTTTTCATGCATACTCACGTGATTCCCATGCACACACACACATTCGACTCCCATGCATTCGATCCCAAGCCTAACACCCTGATCCGAATCTACTTGTTCTGACCAGCATGAGTCCGAATGTGATGTTGGGCCGAAAGGGAGTCCTGTGCCGACTGAGGGCTGTTGGGCCGTATGTAGGTTTGCCGAATGAAGAATTGGTCGAAAGAGTTCATTCGAAGGTGGCTCGGCCGCATGGGTTAGTGCGAATAGTTTTAGGCCGAACGAGGGTCTGGTCGAATGAGTCACGACGACTGAAGCCCTGGCGGGCAGTCGAATGACCCAGGCCATATGAGGGCCGGACGAATGAGGACTGATTCGGAGGAGAAGTGACTAAATGAGCCTAAGCTAGGCCGAATGAATGTCTGTCTTGACGAATGGGGCTGGGTCCGAAAGGAAAGGGGCGACTGACTAAGGTCGAATGATCCCTAGTTCGGGCGAAGGAAGGCTGGCCGACTAGGCCTAGACATTCGGCCGAATGTGGTCCGAAGGTGGCCATTCGCTAAGCTGGTGGTCCAGCCATTCGGAGGTTCGAGGTTCATCCAGATGGAACACCATCTTCGACGGATATGAACAAGACCTGATGCTCATCATGCTGCTAACTTATTTCAGGTGGTGTGGGTGTGATTTCCTAAGGTTTTAAGGGGTTGGAACCGGTTTCTAAGTGAGGTTCGAACTAGGGTTTGAAAACCCTAAAAACCGTGACATAAAATTCGATTTTACCTCAAATCTGATGGAGGAAAGCTTAGATCGGTTGTACTTTCATGATCTACAAGCCGTGATGGTTGTTTTGGCACCAAGAACACATGATTTCATCAAGAAATGATGGAGAAATCTTAGAGAGAGAGTGAGAAATTCTAGAGAGAGAGAGAGTTCCGGGTTTTTGTTTTTAGAGAGAGAGAGAGTGAAGAGTGTGAATGAGGAAGAAGATTCAATTGGGGTATTTATACTCCGGGTGAGTTCGGGTTCATTTCGGTTGCTCGGTTTCGCGAAAGACGTTGGTTTCGTTTCGTCTTCATAACGAAACGTCTCGATTTTAAAGTAAAGACTAAAATTTTATTTTCGGTTTGATTCATAATAAATTAACTAAATATCTTTTATTTATTTTAAATTTTCGAAAATATTTAATTTACGTTTAAATCGAATCGCGCGGTCATCGCACGTATTTGTTCGAATCGTCACCCGATCAAATACGACGATAACTACACTTTTCAATATGGTTTTTCTAATTATTGGACATCATTCAGAACGTTAAACTTTCAGATTTATTCATACAGATTGTCACCTATTCGAATAATCCGTCGATTTAGCATTCACATAACGATATCCGTTTTGTTTTGTTCTGTTCTGTAAAGACTCACATACGTTTATACATAATAAAATCCTAACAAATAATCACCTGATGGTTCTGTATTGCCAGGTAATTATCTGACTGAAGAACCATGATTCTGAGTTTCATTTTCGAAACAAGTTTGAGTCTGTTCTATGATAACTTGAAATGATACTGATATATGAACATCAACAGAGTTATGTACTTTAATCACTGTTCATTTTACTGTACTGATCACTGTTTCGGTGACGTTTCCGGCACTGATGTTACAGTCTCCCCTTGTTAAAGAAATTTCGTCCCGAAATTTAAGGATAGTTATCGGGTACAGCTTTCTCTGCAACAGTTGGGGATTACCTAAACTTTATATGATCTTTGCATTTCCTGAGTAAACTTGAGTTTTGTGCTTTGAATTCCAATGAGACTTGGAAATCGAAGTACGGCTTCGCCTTAGTTGTTTAACTTAGTGAGACATATGCTTCGAAGATTCCTAGATAAGGTACAGATGTTCATTCAGTCGAATTCCTTCAACTGATATGAAGAGCAATTTGCCCTTAAGGCATTCATTCAAGCTTGAGACGTGAAACACGTCGCGCATACCATCGAGATCATCTAATGATCTCAGTCTATACGTCACAGGACCAATACGTTCGATGGTCTTAAACTGTCTTATGTATCGTGGTGCTTATTCGTCCTTTAATTTCAAAATGGACTACACTTTTCTTTGAGAATAGCTTTAACTTGATACGATTTCCCACTTGAAATATCAATGGCTGACATTATTCATCATTTTGGCTATTCTGTCTGCTCCTTGCTGTCTGTAGACTTTGTTAAATCTGAACAATCTTGCCAATAGTTTGTTGGTTAAGCTCTGGTTTAGTTGTTCGATTATCTCCTATTTCAATCCAACAGCTCGGTGACCATCACTTCCGACCTTAATGAGCTTCGAATGGTGTACATTCAATGCTACTATTATAACTGCCGTTGTAGGAGAAGTTGATCAGTGGCAATGAGGGTCTCAATTTCCACCGAATCTTAACACACAGGTTCTCAACATATCCTCCAGAGTCTGTGTCATACTTTAGCTTCAACCGTCCGTTAGTGGATGGTGAGCTATATTCAGATTTAAATACATCCCTATAGTTTTCTGCGATGTTAGTCAGAACCGTAACGTGGATTTGCTATCTCTATCCAAGTTGATAGAAAATGATACACTGTGTCGTACCACTATCTCATTGCTGTATAACGTGTTAGTTTATCTATCATGAAATCTCCTGTTTTAGCAAGAAATAGGTAGATTTTTGTCAATCCATCATTGATAACTCAAATGGTATCATGACCACTGGAAGTGCGGGGTAGCTTGGCATCTAAATCCATAGCTGTTTGTTCTCACTTCCAGAGCGGAATTTCAGACTGTTCCAGTAACCCTGATGGTTTCTGGTGTTCCGCTTTTACTCTTGCACACGTAAGACATATGCCGACATATTCGGCTATGTCCTTCTTCATTCCCGGTCACCAATAAAATCTCTGTAAGTCTCAATACATTTTATCGGCGCTCGGATGCACGGATTATCTGACACGTGTGCCTTCTCAAGAGTAAGTCTTCTGGATTGACCTATCACCGGAATCCACCCACCATTTTGGTAGTAGGTATTTTATCCGATTTATCTCAAACTGTCTTTCAGCTCTACAATTTGACACACTCCTTAAAGCTTTCGTAGGTGTCTCTCACAACTATAGGTGTTGATCGTCGGGTCGAGATCCTTAAGTCGCACATGGTGAATCCTTAGGTTATTTGATACAACCGTATACATACTTCACCATCTGTTTAATATATTCTTAGCTTTGAAAGTGTACATCATACATCGGGGGGGGGGGTCTACCTAAAATATGGTAGTACTATTGGGATAAAGGTAATGATTTACCTTCTAAGTAATCCTATATCTGTCTGCGGGATGATGTATACTTATCTTACTTTTACTCGAACGTCATGTGAATTTCGGGACTCATTGTAACTGCTGTTTCAACTGTTACTTATTCTCATCCTAGTTTCAAAATGAAAGCAATTAAGATAGAGTTGTTCTTCCTTTAACAACTCCAGAATATCCCTGAGATATCGTTTGCATTTTGTCTTGCTAATAGGATAAATCAGTATGTCATCCCTAATAACTAATCTAGGTAGTGTTTGCACACTCGGTTCATGAGGTCCACAAAAACCACAGATGCACTCTTCTATCCGAAAGGCATTACCGTAACTTGGAACGTCCATCTTTCATTCAAAATATTTTCTCTGGCGTATCCTCATCTTGCATTCACAAATGATCTCCCTTGATCTACTTATTTGATCTAGATAAGAACCTAGCACAGTTTTCACATCTACCTTTCCTAACATCCTAGAACCGGAGTACAGTATAGCTCGATTTCATGAACTGTGAAGGTTATGTCCGGCGATGGTGACCCCGGAATCCAATAAGATCGAGCAGTTCATCAGTGGGCTGCCGGAGAAGATACAGAGTATGGTTACTGCATCCGACCCCACCCTCATCCATCCGACTATCCGTTTGGCCCATAAATGTAACATCAGTGCCGGAATCGTAGCCGGAAAAGTAATGTGAACAGTAGATCAGGTAAGAACTATGTTTATGTCATGTATTCTATTATCATTTGATGCTTAATATAGAATAGAATTCAGACTCATTTCAGAATCAGAATGCAAATTCATGATTTAACAGTCAGAAACATATCTGACAACGTAGAAGTATTGTGTGAATGCTAGTTAGGGTTTATTACGTATAAACGCATGTGAACTGTACAGAACAAAACCATAACGGATGTCGTTACGTGAATGATAAATGGACGGATTCTTCGTATAGGTGACGATCTGTACGAATATGTCTGAAAATTTAATGTTCTGAATTATGTCCAATAATTAGAAAATCAAATCGAAAAGTACAGTTATCGTCGTGTTCGTACGGGTGACGATCCGAACGAATACGCGCGAAAACCGTACTATTCAATTAAACAGATAAATTAAACGTTTTCAGAAATTTAAAAATAAATAAAAGATAGTTAGTTAATTTACTACGAATTACCACCTAATTTAATTTAAGAAATCTTATTTTTTTAAAATTGTAACGTATCGTTACGAAAACGATCGAAAACCGACGTGTAATCGCGAAACCGAGCGGAACCGAACGAACCCGAACGAGACCGAGTTGAAAGACATTTAACAAAACATTAAATGCCTCAACCACCAACACCAAACCACTCTCTCTCCTAAATTCGTTTACTTTCTCTCTCTAAAATTTCCTCTCTAAAAACCCACATTTCTCCCTCAATTCTACACTGATTTGGGCGAGTTTGGTGTCAAAACAACCGTAGAAACTTGTAGAACGTGTTTAGAAGCAGAAATTGAGCTTTGAATCATCAAAATCGGACCAGAATCGAGTTAGAACGGGCTGTGTTTTAGATTGTTACTGTTTGGGGTTAGTGTTCTTGAACGCCAGCTCAAAATCAGTCGATTTGGGGCTGAAAAATCCTTAGGAATTGCACTAAAATGGGTTATGATGTTAAGGAATATACTAGAATGAAGTTTGGGTCAGTTGGAATTTGATTTGGAGTTGGATAGGACAATATCGACACAAGAAATCCATGAAGATGATAGTATCGACGAGCTGTGTCAACACCAACCTTCATCCATCGAAAGTAATAGGTTCGATGGTGCAATATCAATGGAATCACTTCAGTGTTGCTAGGATTGATGCTCTCCAAGTTGCAGACCAGGTAACCCCATCGATATTGCTAATATCGATGGGATGGGGACCATCGAACCTAAGGATACTATAAGATCGACAGGATGCACATAGATGTTCATCGATACTATTAAGCCCAGGTTCATCGATATTGATCATGCAACTGTCGATACTATCACTCAACTTTAATCCAAGTAAAATGAACTTGGAATCATCCAAAAAGACCAAGAAATGAGTTCAAGGGAGGGGTTCGAACATGGATTTGCCGACTAGGACATATTAGGGTTTTCATGTGTTAGTAACGGCTTGGTGTCATTCGATACTAAGGATTTTCAAACACACGTTTTTCCTAAACAAACTTAACATATAAACACATGTTTGGTATGAATATTTGGGTATCTAATACTTGAATATGATTATGAGCTACTAAGTTAAGTTAATAACATCACAAAGGTCCTAAAGTGACTAACTTGAGTTGTTAGCAAATTTTATGAACATCCAACCAAATAGTTTTCAATGATCAATGAGTTTAAATCATTTCAATCACATTAACACATGTTTTAACTAAGAAGACAAAGAAATCATGTTGGAGATCAATAAAATGCCTAAGTACTAAGAGTTGACCACTATTAGTTAACTAGCAATACTTAGTGATTTTATGTATTCATATAACTAACTTAGATATTTCAAATTGAACTTTCTAAGGTAAGTTATACACAAAGATGAACAATGAACTACACGTAACAAATATTTAAGGAAAGATTTGGAGTTAATCAAGTAAGATTAACCTAAGTCTAACATGTTAACTTATATTTTCTTAAAATAACTTATGTTTTATTTGAAATGAATTGGTTTATAAACTTCTCTAATTAAATGTTTTAAGAAAACTTAAATGATTTCTTAACTTAATATTTTGTAACATAAGGTTAAATTTTAAATAATGTAATATAAACCTTATATGAATAAAGTTTAGTAGTGATGTTTCACTAAGGGATACATGTTTATAGAAGGTAATTAACATAGAGTAGTTAGAGAAACTTAGTAATGCATTAGTAAGTGTATAGGACACTTAGTCGCACACCGAAACCAAATCCTATATACGATATCTTTCGACACTTATCAAATTAGAATAATAATAAATCAACACAGTTACTAAAGATACTTAATCTACAATCAACGAGTGCACATATCTTTTGTGGTTCAATTCATAGCAACACAGGTGAGTTCATTGTCCCTTTTCTAAACATTTTGTTTTACTAACGCGGGGCTGAGAAGCATGCGTAAATTATTTTCCTTGGATTATATTTACTTAAATGCTTTATTTCATATATGTTTTACATGTATAATTGTTAGCCTAGATTTCTGTCTAGGTAAACTAATTGCAGGATTTCAAAATGAGTTATTTACTTATCATGAGTATATACTATTTCAAATCAAAGAATTATATTAAAAGATATATTTTCCAAAGAACTAAAGATCTAAAACCAAGAACTATTTTCAAAGATCTGTTTCAAAGAACTAACGGTCTAATCAAAGAACTATTTTCAGAGGTGTGTTGTCAAAGAACTAACGGTCTAATCAAAGAACTATTTTCGGAGGTGTGTTGTCAAAGAACTAATGATCTATTTCAAAGTACTATGTACAAAGAACTATTGTCAATGGTTTTCCTGGGAAATATCAAAGATAGCATGTGCCAATCCCAGGTTTGAAAGATGTCCTAGCTAGACTGATCGAATATGGGACGCATGTTTGATGATATTTACAGCCTTCCCTAACCAGTGTTGAGGAACATCTGGGAGATACTCAAACATAACATGTGCCAAAGAACTAAGAACTATAAGAACTACGGACGATCTAGACGAACTATAAATTCCTATACATCAAAAGATGTCTAGCTAGACTGATTGATTATAGGTCGCATGTTTGATGATACTTACAGATCTCCTTTACTACTAAGAACCTTGATTGCTAGACTAGTCTACTCGAGTATGACCAAGGCCCAATCGTTAGGTCTTAGATTTTATTAAGTGTTTATCTACTGGTTTATTTAACCATTTGATGAAATGTTTCTACAAATGTTATGTTTATCATGTGTGTGTGATGAGCTTAAGGAATCAAGAGGAGTTCCCTATTTGTGAAACTACAAGAACTAAGAACTAAGAACTGATGTGTTGATAATGAGGAAATGAAACACTTAATTATCATTGACAACAATATGTTATGTGGATCGTATGTGGTGGGATGGCGGCTGGGGCTTGTCCCATATGTATGCCCTATATATAAGCATACTTGGCTGGATAATACAGGTGGTTGTTAGTGAGGTTAAGGTTGTCACTTCGGGTGTTCAAAGGTGATCGTTTTCAGTTGATGCAAGGTAGTCAATTCAGAGTATGGGTGAAACGCTTAATTGCCATTAACAACGATGCACTATGTGGTCCGGTATGTGGTGGGATGGCGGCTGGGGCTTGTCCCCTATGTATGCCCTATATATAAGCGTACCTGACTGGATAGTATAGGTGGTTGTTGGTGAGATTAAGGTTGTCATTTGGACAGGTTGTGTACAAATTCATTTTTAAAACAAAAATATATGAACTCACCAACCATGTGTTGACTTGATCTTTTTGCATGACTTCTCAGGTGACGAACATGTTAATTAGAAGTTCGTGATTTTGGACTCGGATGCCCAGATAGAGGACCTAGTGTTTTGGACCTGCATATTTTGAAATATCATTATATAAATTCTTTTGTATATCTTGTGCATATACAAGATAGATGAATTATGATGTTTTATGGTAGATTTACATTGTTAAATTATATACAATACCGATGTAATTTAACTTTGTAATTCTATTTCTTTAGTGTTTTCTCATTTCATATCATGTGCAATGCAAACAATCTGATCACTATGATTAGCATCCACGATATCGCACCCAAGACCTTTCTGCCCGATGGGAAACTCGATCCAGCCCGCCGGCTCGGGGTGTGACAATAAACTTATTGATCAGGAAATATCCCAAGGCAAACTGCCAAAGATGGGTGAACACTTAAAGCCCCAGGAACCCAAGTGAAAGTGGGAACCCAGCAGCAACTGCACTTTCTCACCTCAACCGCCAACCCAACACCATCCAGCATCGGCCAAAGTTTTCACTGTCACCCAATCTGATGCCCAAGGCAAGGGAGGATACCGGGGCAACAACCCTATGTGCAACAACTACTCGTACCATCAACTTGGCCCATGCAAAAGGATCAGGTGTACCAACTGTGGGCGGAATGGGCATCTAGCCAAGGACTACCGTTTGAATCCGAACCCGAATGTCTACAAGAACGATACTATAAAGGCATGCTTTACCTACGGAAAGCCGGGTCACATGCGCCGAGAATGCCCGCAAAACAAGAATGCAGGAGGTAACCCGACAAGGGGCGGGGCTTTCGTTATCAGGTCCGGCGAAGCTATAGATGACCCCAATATCGTTGCCTGCATGTTCCTTTTAAATAATGTCTATGCTATTATATTATTTGATACTGGTGCCGATAGGAGTTTTATTTCTAGCGAGTTTAGTAAATTTACTTAACATGACCCCAACACCACTAGACTATAAGTACACCGTAAAGTTAGCCGACGGCAAGCTGATTGAGACGCAACACATATTCTAAGGATGCGTCTTAGTATAGGCGGATCATGAAATCGAGATCGACATGATGCCGGTAACTCTCGGGAGCTTTGGTTATCTGCTAACCAAGCCGAGATTGTGTGCAACGAGAAGATAGTTCGAGTTACGTTGCCTAATGGAAGCCAGATTTCTATACAGGGAGAACGATGGGGAATACCGCTCAATATCATTTCATGCATGAAAGCTAGCAAATATCTGCAAAAGGGATATCCGGCGATATTATCTCTCATCACAGAACAATCAAAGAAGGAGAGGAAGATAGAGGATATCGACGTTGTTCTTTATTTCCCTGAAGTCTTTCCCAATGATCTGCCTGGACTACCACCGAAACGACAAGTTGAGTTCTAGATAGATCTAACACCGGGAGCCGTACCGATAGCTAAGGCACCATATCGATTGCCTCCTATGGAGATGCATGAACTATCTAATCAACTGCAGGAGTTGTTAGACAGGGGATTTATCAAACCGAGCTTCTCACCATAGGGAGCACCAGTCTTGTTTGTGAAGAAGAAAGGAAGATCTTTCCGTATGTGCATTGACTACCGGGAGCTAAACAAGGTGACGATTAAGAATCGATACCCTTTACCACGAATAGACTACCTGTTTGACCAATTGCAAGGGTCAAGCTACTATTCAAAGATTGATTTGAGATTCGGTTACCACCATTTGAGGATACAAAAGGATGACATTCCTAAGACAGCCTTTAGGACACGTTATGGACATTACAAATTCTTGGTCATGCCGTTCGGGCTGACCAATGCACCAGCCGTATTCATTGATCTTATGAATCGCGTGTGCAAGGCGTACCTCGACAAATTCGTAATCTTGTTCATAGACGACATCCTGATTTACTCCAAGAATCAGGAAGAGCATGTTGAACATTTGAGGCTTGTCTTGGAACTACTAAAGACGGAGCAGTTATACGTGAAATTCACCAAATGCGACTTTTGGATTCGCGATGTCCAATTTCTTAGACACGTGGTCAAAAAGAAAGGAATACACATAAACCCAGCCAAGATTGAAGCCATTAAGAACTAGGAAGCACCCAAGATTCGAAATGAGGTGAGACAATTCCTTGGATTGGCAGGGTACTACAGGCTGTTTATCGAGGGATTCTCGAAGATCGCACAATCATTGACATCCCATATGCATAAAGACAAGTGATTAAAATGGGGAGAGAAACAAGAGTATGCTTTCAACCTATTGAAGCAGAAATTGTGCAGTGCACAAATCTTTTCCCTACCGGAGGGATGTGATGATTTCCTAGTTTATTGTGACGCATCAAAACAAGGGCTCGGTTGTGAGCCAATGCAACGCGAGAAGGTTTTAGCTTATGCGTCTCGACAACTAGTGCTCGAGAAGAACTACAAAACTAATGATTTGTTTCATTTCTTCTGCAATAACCACAAACACTTCTTTGATTATGGATCTATTACCAGAAATTCAATGCGTAATCTCAGCATTCAATGTGTATTCATGAATAATCTCATTTTTCAATTATTGAATCATTTCATTTTACCAAGTTCAATGTTAGCGAGATTAGTCAACATTTTTATGTTTTTATACAACATCAAGATGCTATTTGTGGTGTTCGCACTAAAAATCTGGCGACACTACCTGTACGAAACCAAATGCACGATATTCACCGATCATAAGAGCCTGCAACACATCTTCGGCCAGAAGAAACAAAATATGAGACAACGCAGATGGGTTGAGCTGATAGGTGATTATGACTGTGCACTACAGCTTACGATTCACTCAGAGCTACCCAATCAGATCCGAACCGCACAACAGGAAACTCTGAAGACAGAAAACCTCACTCATGAATCCCTGCGTGGCATGGATAAATAATTGGAGGTGAAGACTGACGGGGCATACTATCTTATTGATCAGATTTGGATTCTACACTACGGAGGATTGAGGAATGTAGTGATGGACGAAGCACACAAAAGCCGATATTCTGTGCATCCAGGTTCTGACAAGATGTACCACGATCTCAAGATGACCTATTTGTGGCCTAATATGAAGTCGGAGATCGCGACCTATGTCAAGAAGTGCCTAACTTGTTCTAAAGTAAAGGTCGAATATTAGAAACCATCAGGATTACTTCAGCAACCCGAAATTCCAGTATGGAAATGGGAGTAGATTTCCATGGATTTCATCACAAAACTACCCAAGACGGCGAGTGGAAGCGATACCATCTGGGTAATCGTAGACCGACTCACGAAGTTTGCATATTTCCTGCCAATCAAAAAAACCTACAAGTTAGATAGATTGACCCGAATCTATCTGAAGGAAGTAGTTTCCAGACATGGAGTTCCAATCTCCATAATATCTGATCGAGACAGCCAATTCACGGCACATTTCTGGAAGTCCTTACATAAGGCACTGGGAACGAGGATGGACATGAGTACTTCCTATCACCAGCAGACGGATGGGAAAAGTGAACGAACCATCCAAACACTTGAAGACATGCTTCGGGCATGTGTGATCAACTTCGGTAGTAGCTGGGAGACTCACTTACCATTGGTCGAGTTCTCGTACAATAACAGTTATCATACCAGCATCAAGGCTGCACCGTTCGAAGCACTATATGGACGTAAGTGCAGATCACCTCTTTGTTGGGCAGAAGTTAGTGAAAGCCGATTGACTGGTTTCGAACTCGTGAATGAGACAACTGAGAAGATCGTGCAAATACGAAACAGAATGGCAGCAGCTTGGGATCAACTGAAGAGCTATGCCGAAAAAAGGCGCAAACCCTTGGAATTCCAGGTGGGAGACCGAATGCTTCTTAAAGTCTCACCCTGGAAGGGAGTGATCCGATTCGTAAAAGGAGGGAAGCTGAATCCTCGTTATATCGGACCATTCGAGATCACGAAACGTATAGGCCCCGTGGCCTATGAATTGAACTTACCACAAGAGCTAAGTATGGTACACAATGTCTTCCAGGTATCCAACCTCAAGAAGTGCTTGTCCGATGAAACACTTGCTATTCCTCTAGAGGAAATTCAGATCGATGAGCAATTACACTTCGTTGAGGAAATGGTGGAGATCATGGATCGAGAGATCAAAATCTCAAACTTAGTCGCATATCGATAGTCAAGGTGTGATGGAACTCGCGACGTGGACCGGAATTTACCTGGGAACGAGAGGACCAAATGAAAACGAAGTACCCACTCCTGTTCACAAACCAGACAACCACCGGCAACACGAACTGAATTTCGGGACGAAATTCCTATTAACAGGCGGATGATGTGACACCTCGTAGTTTCCAGGTCAACGTTTTAATTATTTTAATAATAATTTATATTATTATTACTTACGTGGCACTAGAATTAGTTAATTTGGTATGACACATGGCACAACAGTCCAAATGCACACAATGAAACGATAATTCGAGGAATTATCGGAAAACGGACACACGTGTCTTGAATTACGAACGTTGGTGAACTAAACGAAACAACAATCTGGTTGAACAACAATTGAGCCTTATGAGAACCTAAAACTAGTTAAACAACGTCCCTAAGTCTCAAAACGATGATCGTAAACGAGAAATACGCGAAAAGCGAGCTGAAACAACAAAACTGGGCCAATTGGGCTCATCCCACAGGCTAGACGGTATGCCTAGGACCAATGCTTGGGCCTAGGCGGTACTCCAAGCATGGGCGGGAAGAATTCAAATTTCCCCAAACACCAGGCGGTACGCCTGTGGTGCCATACCCACTCGGGGCGATGCGTGCAGACGGAATGATCGATATCTAGATTATTTTAATCCAGGCGGCATGCCAGGACTCAGAGGAGCTGGCTTGGCAGTATGCCTGGCAGAACAAAATTGCAACAATCTTCTTAAACCTCTTAAAAATCATTCCTAGGCTACATACATCATTTTCTCTAATCCCAGACGTTATCCCTTCATCTTAATATTCCCAATCACCTGCTATAACTCCATTTTTGTCCTTAGAAGCCATTGTTGAAGATCCTTGAAGGTTTGAAGGTCCAAGGAAGCTTAGGAAGACCATCTAGCTTCACATACCTATTGAGCCAGCTGATTTGCTCGACCTCAGCCATTCTCAACCTCCGTAAGCTGCTGTTCAATCCCTATCTCAGTGCTCTTGAGGCCTTAGAAGGTAACATTATGTTCCTTGTAGCTTAAACACCCCTCTGAACTCACATGCAATACAAATCACCCGCATGCAATCAGTCTCACTTCACATGCACGAAATTTCACTCACTTGGATTTGTGATTTGATGTTTATGCTACTAATTTGGTGTAGTTTGATTGACACATAATGATCTTGATGAGTTTAAATGGTCACATGATGATGTTTCTATGAAAGGATGACTTTTTGTCACATGCATGTGTAATCTAAGTAGATTTAGATGATTTTGGATATGGATATATGCATATAAATGATATTTAGGATGATATGGATGATTTAGAACAGATAATATTGTCAAAAATGGGTAGTTTGAGATTATTACCATTTTTAGTAGCTTTATTGTTACAAAATATTGATGGATGATGAAATGGTCATATGCATGTGTTTAAACCTATGATTTATGATTAAAATGATGATAGTTGGAGTATTGATTAGTTAAAATATATGTAGAATGTGATTTGCATAAACATTGCTAAATATGTTGATACATGTAATGTCCCTAGTTTTGTATTTTGTATGTCTTTGATTGTGTAAAGTTCATATTAGTAATGAAATCCACTTTTCCGTATTGTTCGTATATGTTTAATTGAGTTTAATATGTTTAACTATGTTTGACTTTGACTTTGACTATGTTACATACCCATTCATGCGAATGGTTCCTAAGAATGAGTCCTTTCGCACGAATGAACGCCTAGAAAATGGCTGAGGCGAACGAATGAGTCACTCGTTTACATCATTTGGCCGAATGAGCTCAATCTATATATAGGACTGCAAACAGAATGTTTCAGTAACCTTTACATCATTTCTCTGACCCATGAGCACTCCAAGTCATTCTCCTAGGGTTTTGAGTTGCCTCTTCCTGTCCAGCTTCGATTTTCACCCCGTGGTGTTTTGATTTCGATCAAACGTTGATTCTACATCATCAGATTGCCACGGGGCTTGGTGATTTCGATTGGAAAACCCTTGAATAGGATTCCGCACTATTCAAGAGCCTGCCGAGCAGAATCCGTAAGGAACTGAGTTGTTTCCGAGGGTTTCATAGGTCATACAAAGTGGTATCAGAGCTTTGGTCCTTAGTGCATTCCTAAATTTTAAGATTGTCGATTCGAGATTTTTTAAAACCCTGAGTGTCTTAGTCTCCAAGTTTCTGTTTCATTAGAAAATCGTGGGATTTTCGAGTTGTTTTGGTCCTTAGTGCATTCCTAAATTTTAAGGATATTGTCCTGAGGTTGCATACCAAATTTGGTGGTAAGATTCGATCAAAATCCAGAGATATTGAAATTTTTGTTACTGAAAACCCCAGTTTATGCGAATGAGTCGATTGGGCGAATAGCCATTGTGCGAATAGGTCATTCAGCCGAATAGGTCTCATTCGGTTCAAGAGTTAGTGCGAATAGCCCCTCATTCAGTTGGTTCAGATTCATTCGGCTGAGAAGTCATTCGGCTGTCTACTCATTCGCATCAAAAGAGTCATTTGGCTTATTCAGTTCCTTCAGACTCATTCGGACTCATTCGGGCCCCGTTATTCGGCTGATAAAGCTTCATGCGGCCATCAGTTTTTGCAAAATTTTCTAAGTGTTGGATCAGTTTACTCCTGACAAGATGGAAGAAATTGCATTGATGGCTAATCTTTACAACATGATTCTGAACCTACTACTTACTGAGACAGAGACCGGGAATTCAAACAAAGCTCCAAAGTTACTTTCCTTAGATGATTATCAGCATTGGAAATATCGATTTGAGATTCACATTAATGGAGTGGATACCAATCTTTGGATGATGATTGAGGGTGGGTATTTGAGACCACTTAGTGAAGATGGATCACCTATGCTGGTTACTAGGATGACTGAGCCTCTGAGAAAGCTGTATGATTTTGAGAAGAAGGCATATGCAATATTGTATTAGTCTATTGCTACAGATATATTTCACCAATTCAGACATTTTACTTCATCAAAACTACTGTCTAAAGACATGAAGAAAGAGTTTAATAGTTTCATGTGTGTGAGAAATGAGTCTTTGGATGACTTGATTGTTAGATTTTATCATCTCTTGAGTGAGCTCTACAACCATCAAGTCAAGACAACTACACAAGAGTAGATACAGCGTCTGGCTGATGCTTTACCTCCGAAATGGGAATCTTTTCTGATGGTTCTGAAACAGAGTGAAATGATTGCTAACATGGACATTAATGATTTCATTCAGAAGCTGAAGGAACAGGATATAGAGAACAAGTGGAAAGCTAAGAGAGTTGCTCAAGGTCAAGATCCTTCACTGCACTACTTTACTCCTACTCTAGAAAGAGCTTCTTCTCTTATGTTCCATTGAAGACAACTTTTGTCTCACAGACCAAAGAAACTCCTGTTTCAGGCCAGACACATTTCAATCAGTCAGCTACAACTTCCACATCTCAGAAAGAAGAATGTCATTCTGTTACAAATTTGAAGACAGACAACTTTGATAAAGTAACCATGGAGGTTCCTAAAGAGCATACAGGTCTGTTGTCTACACTTGTGAGTTCTTATGATGGGCTGTTAGCTGGGCAAATTGGTAATCCACATTTGACAAATAAAGACTACTCTCAGATTGATCCTGATGATATGGAAATGATTGACCTTTTGTGGGCTCTTGCAAGTGCAGTTATAAGAGCAAAAGACTTTATTAGAAGAACTGGGAAAGACATCAATCTGAACAAAGACTCAAAGTTTGGATTTGATATGTCATCTGTAACTTGCTACAACTGTGGGGATAAAGGTCATTTTGCAAGACAATGCAACAAGCCTAAGAAGATGGGTAACCACAATCCTTTTCAGAACCAAAGATCATCAGCTGCTAATCTAGAGAGAAGATTGGTACCAATTGACACTCCTGCTCAAGCTAGTTAATCAAATGCAAACAAGGCACTCATGGTTCAGAATGATGAGGGAGAAAACTAGGATTTCAGATTCAACTCTGAAAAGGGGAGTTTGTTGATGCATGTAATGTCCCTAGTTTTGTATTTTGTATGTCTTTGATTGTGTAAAGTTCATATTAGTAATGAAATCGAATTTTCTGTATTGTTCGTATATGTTTAATTGAGTTTAATATGTTTAACTATGTTTGACTTTGACTATGTTACATACCCATTCGTGCGAATGGTTCCTAAGAATGAGTCCTTTCGCACGAATGAACGCCTAGCGAATGGCTGAGGCGAACAAATGAGTCATTCGCATGACTCATTCGGTTGACCAGCCTATTCGGGTGAGTCTTTCGCCCGAGTGAGCTGAGTCTATATATAGGACTGCTAACAGAATGTTTCAGTAACCTTTACAGCATTTCTCTGTCCCCTGAGCACTCGAAGTCATTCTCCTAGGGTTTTGAGCCGCCTCTTCCTGTCCAACTTCGATTCTCACCCCGTTGTGCTTTGATTTCGATCAAAATGTTGATTCTACATCATCGGATTGCCACGGGGCTTGGTGATTTCGATTGGAAAACCCTTGAATAGGATTCCGCACTATTCAAGGGCCTGCCGAGCAGAATACGCAAGGAACCGAGTTGTTTCCAAGGGTTTTTTACATCCTACAACTTTCTTGGAGCAGACATCAGAATCCAATCTTTAGGAATGGTAATGCCTTGCTTGAGTATGTAGTAGCTAGAATCATCAAACAGAACCTTGTACTTCTTGTCACAAATCTGTGAGACTGAAAGTAAATTGTTCTCCAGGTGCTTCACATATCTGACCTTGTTAAATGATACTTGTCCATTTGAAAGAATTCCCTCTCCAGTAATAAACCCGCCTTTGTCACCAGCAAAAGCCACATATCCTCCTTTAATTGAATGAACATTGAATAGAAGAGATATGTCTCCAGTCATGTACCTTGATGCCCCATTATCAACAATCCAAGTGCTGTTAAGAGCAGCATTTGGGTTAACCTGCACATAGACAAATCATTAGTCGAATTTGGGAACCCAAGCCTTTAGAGTCTTGGGTTGACCCAATGAGTCCAGGATTTTCATTTCAATCCATTGTCCATCTGAATTGAATTTTTCAGGAGGTTTAGAAACAGGAGTTTTAGAGGACTTGGCCATCCAAACAGTGTTTTTACTGAAAGATTTCTTTAAATACACTGAAGATGGCTTGGATTGTTTCTGAAAAACAATTTTTGGGTGTATCATGATCAACCATAACCCGTTTACCCTTATCTTAAGACTTGATGGGTGAAGGATGTTTGGGTTTAACTAGAGGTGAGTGACTAGCAGATTTGACCTCTTTAACAAAATTCTGATTTTGTTTTTGATGTGGTGCAACTTGTGGTCTAATAAAATGAGGACAAAATCTAGCAAAGTGTCTAGGTGCATCACACTCAAAACAAGATCGTTTATCTTTGTGATAAAACTGTTTGGGTTTAGAATAAGACTTTTTGTTTTGATGAAAAGCATTTGTTTTTGTCTTATCCTGCTTAAAACCCAAACCTTTTGTCCCATTGAAAACAAGATTATCAGTCTTGTTGGACTCACTTGCTTCACCATCCTGTGAAGACTTCACAAAGCATATGGATTTGGATAACTTTGAAGACATGTTTGTCTTTGATGAGATTGGGTCAACCTTTTTGACACCACATGTCTGATCCTTAACACAAGACACTTAAGGGGAGAAACATCAGAATCATCCTCAGAATTAGAGACCCAATCCTCAACCACTCCCTCCACAAAAGATTCCTCAGACAATGAGGAACCCTCATCATACATGATTTCAATACGATCAATTACCAATGTGGTTTTAACTTGAAAGTCTTTAATTTCTTTGTCATTAGGTGAGTTGACAAAGCAATTTAAGACTGGTGGGGGACAATGATTGTATTTTGTTTCTTTTCCCTTACCCCTTAGATCAGTCCCATTACTGATCATGTGCTCAATGAAGTATGAGGAGCTTTCATAGCTCTTGAGTTTCTGACTCAAAGTTTCATAGTCACATTCAACTATGGCTAATTTCTTCTTTATCTCATTGATGGTATTGATATAAGAAGTGATAGCATCTTGCTTATTCAGTACAACGATCTCAGCCTCATGTAATTGTCTGTTTAATAGATCAATTTTAGCTTGAAAATCTTTTTCATTTGATTTTCAAATTTTGTTTGCCTCAATGCACTGGTTGAGATCACTGATTAAGTCAACATTATGTTGCTGATAAGCCAACACCTTACTCTCAGGGTCCACACAATTAAAGCAACTAGAATGAGATGAGGAACAATCATCATATACCTAATCAGACTGAGATGAAGCAGAAGTGTTCACCATCAAAGCAAATTGTGTAGCAGATTGTTTTTCAGACTCAGCATCCGACTCTACTTGAGTTTCTGAATCTGATGTGCTTTTTGATTCTGATCCTGGTGATTCATCCAGACTTGTCTTTGTTTCTTCTGAATTACTTTTATCCCTGGATTCAGCAATTTCCTTGATCTCAGCAACACAAGCTTTATCTGCTCCTACCTTTTCAGAGTTGAATCTGAAATCCCAGTTTTCTCCCTCATCATTCTAAACCATGAGTGCCTTGTTTGCATTTGATGAACTAGCTTGAGCAGGAGTGTCAATTGGTACCAATCTTCTCTCTGGATTAGCAGCTGATGATCTTTGATTCTGAAAAGGATTGTGGTTACCCATCTTCTTAGGCTTGTTGCATTGTCTTGCAAAATGACCATTATCCCCACAGTTGTAGCAAGTAACAGATGACATATCAAATCCAAACTTTGAGTCTTTGTTCAGATTGATGTCTTTCCCAGTTCTTCTGACAAAGTATTTTGCTCTTCTAACTGCACTTGCAAGAGCCCACATAATGTCAATCCTTTCCATATCATCAGGATCAATCTGAGAGTAGTCTTTATTTGTCAAATGTTGATTACCAGTCTGCCCAGCTAACAGCCCATCATAACAACTCACAAGTGTAGACAAAAGACCCATTACTGAAGCTTTGAAGGAAGAATCTTGGGTAGATGCCATGCAAGAGGATTTGCTGCAAATTTAAGAAGCTTGGTGTTTGGAAGCATGTTGATAGACCCAAGGGTGCAAAAGTTATTGGCACTATATGGGTTCTACGCTGCAAACGAGATGATTATGGCTTGTGGTTTCCAACAAAGCATGTCTGGTAGTGCAGGCTTTTAGACTGATTGAAGGAATTAACTACAATGAAGTATTTGCACCGGTTGCTTGTCTTGAAGCAATCCGAATATTTCTGGCTTATGCATCCTACAAAAAGTTCAAGGTTTATCAGATGGATGTTAAGAGTGCATTTCTTCATGGTGTGATTAATGAAGTTGTGTATGTCAATCAACCTCATGGGTTTGATGATCCATTGCATCGTGACCAAGTCTACAAGCTAGACAAAGCCTTATATGGATTGCACCAAGCTCCACGAGCGTGGTACGAGACACTGTCTACTCACCTGGACGGGAAGTTGCGTTGGCTTTGCCGTGGGAAGATTTCAAGAAGATACTTGTGGAACAGTTTTTTCCACGCCATGAACTGAAGAAACTTGAGGTTGAAATGTGGAGTTTGGCCCAAGACAGTGGCGAGAATGCTAAATACACAACTCGTTTTCATGAGTTGTGCATCTTGGTTCCTCATCTGGTTACTCCTTTATCCCGCAGGATAGAGAAGTACATTGAAGGTTTACCCCTAGTCATAAGGGGAAATGTTATGGGGAGTATTCCCACTACCCTGGAAACGGCTATTCATCTGAGTGCCACTCTCACTGAAGAGTATGTCAAGGCTGGCGTACTTACTCGGAAGGGATACAAGCGGCCACAAACGGATGAAGGCAAGAAGCCTGAACAAAATCAACCCAAGAAGAAAAAGCAAAAACAGAGAATGATCAAGAACTATGCAGCCTTGACTGCAGTTACACCTGTTCAAGCCACTCCCGTTACTACTGTTCCACAACCTGCTACGGCCAGAAATCCTTATACTGGTCCATACCCACTTTGCACCAAATGTCAACACCAACACCTACCCACTATCCCATGCAGAAAATGTCTCAAGTGTGGACGGTTCGGACATTTGGCAGCAATGTGTCGATCCGCTCATCTTGCTGCTGCTACAACTACCACCGCTATTCCTGCTACTACTGGTGGAAGGGCCTGTTATAACTGTGGAGCAGAAGGACACTTAAAAAACCAGTGCCCGAAATTTAACAACGTCGCTACAACGGCTACTGCTCGTGCCTTTGTTATCGGAGCTACCGAAGCACGCGAGGAGCCGACAATCGTCACGGGTACATTTCTCATTAATGATCACTATGTTTCTACCATATTTGACACTGGTGTCGATAAAAGTTTTGTCTCTACTAATACTGCTTCCCTGTTTAATATACAACCATCTATACTTACTGCTCCTTAGACCGTAGAAGTAGCAGATGGTAAGACCATATTAGTGAATTCAATAATTCGTGATTGTGAATTAAGATTAACCGATCATCTTTCCTCATCGATCTTATTCCTATGACACTCGGAAGTTTCGAAGTCCTAGCAGGAATGGATTGGTTATCCAAAAACCACGCCGAAATTGTATGCTCGGAGAAACTTATTCGAATCCCCCTACCATCCGGCGAAATGATGCAAGTTTACTGCGAGAAACCCTACCGCGGATTGAAGATTGTGTTTGCATCAAGGCTAGGAAGTTTCTGAAGAAGAAATACTGTGCATTCCTAGCTCACGTGGTAGAGAAGAAACCTGAAAAGAAAACAGTTGAAGACGTTCCGGTCATCAAAGATTATCCGGACGTATTCCCAGAAGACTTGCCTGGACTACCACCGATCCGATAAGTGGAGTTTAGAATCGATGTCATCCCTGGAGCTAACCCAGTGGCGAAGTCACCATATCGATTAGCATCGTCTGAGATGCAAGAACTGTCTAGTCAACTTCAAGAGCTTCTAGACAAAGGTTTCATTAGACCGAGTTTCTCTCCCTGGGGAGCTCTGGTTCTCTTTGTCAAGAAGAAAAATGGTTCATTTCGTATGTGCATCGACTATCGTGAGTTAAACAAGTTGACAGTCAAGAACAGATATCCTTTACCTAGGATCGATGATCTGTTTGATCAATTACAGGGAGCGACTTGCTTTTCTAAAATTGATCTGCGATCCGGATATCACCAGCTAAGAGTAAACGATGAGGATATACCGAAGACGGCGTTTAGGACTTGTTACGGACACTAAGAGTTCGTGGTTATGCCATTTGGACTGACCAATGCATCGGCAGTATTCATGGATTTAATGAATCGAGTCTGTAGGCCGTATTTAGATCAGTTTGTTATCGTTTTCGTTGATGATATATTGATTTACTCCAAGACGGAACAAGAACATGAGGATCATTTGAGGAAGGTCTTAGAACTGATAAGAACTGAACAGCTGTACGCCAAATTCACTAAATGCGAATTTTGGCAAAAGGAAGTTCATTTCTATGGTCACGTTATAAATAGAGATGGGATACATGTAGATCCAACGAAGATTGAGGTAATTAAGAACTGGACTACTCCATCTACTCCAACAAAGATTCGTTCATTTCTGGGTCTGGCAGGTTACTACAGAAGGTTCATCACGAACTTTTCAAAGATCGCCTTGCCACTTACCACTCTGACTCAGAATAGTCATGCTTTCATATGGGGGCAGAAACAAGAAGATGCATTACAACTTCTTAAACAGAAGTTATACAACTCCGCTATCCTTAGTCTTCCAGAGGGCGGTGATAATTTCATTGTCTACTGCAATGCTTCAAACCTTGGCGTCGGTTGTGTCCTTATGCAACGGGACAAGGTGATTGCATATGCTTCAAGACAGCTTAAGGTTCACGAGAAGAATTATACTACTCATGACCTTGAGTTTGGGGCTGTGGTCTTTGCATTGAAGATTTGGAGGCACTACCTTTATGGTACTAAATGTGTCATCTATACAGACCACAAGAGCCTGAAACACATTCTCAATCAGAAAGAACTCAACAAGAGACAACGGAGTTGGGCTGAACTTCTAACTGATTATGACTGCGAGATTCGTTACCATCTGGGTAAAGCCAATGTGGTGGCGGATGCTCTTAGTCGTAAGGAACCAGTCAAACCAATTCGTGTAAGAGCCATGGAGATCAACACACAACCAAAATTGAAAGATCTGATTCGTATTGCACAACAACTAGTGATCGACAATCAACTGAAGGCAGACTTAAACTGTGGAGTTGAGGGTAAACTAGAACCTCGATCTGATGGGGTTTTATACTTCAACGGTCGCATGTGGATTCCAAAGTCAGAAGAATTGCGCACACTCATCTGTGATGAGGCTTATAAGTCGTGATACGCAGTTCATCCAGGAGCCGATAAGATGTACCAAGACTTGAGGACATCTTACTGGTGGCCAGGAATGAAGAAAGACATAGCATTGTACGTGGGGAAATGTCTAACGTGTTCCAAAGTCAAGGCAGAACATCAGAAGCCTTCGGGACTTCTACAGCAACCTGAAATTCCTCAATGGAAATGGGAGCAAATTTCCATGGATTTCATAACTAAGTTGCCGAGAACTCCGCGGGGTTACGATTCAATTTGGGTGATCGTCTATCGACTCACCAAATCTGCTCATTTTCTCCCAATCCGAGAGGATTACAAAATGGAGAACTTAGCCACCTTGTGCATCAACGAAATTATCACTCGTCATGGTACTCCAACATCAATCATTTCTGATCGTGATAGTCGTTTCACGTCTCGCTTTTGGCAAACATTGCAAAAGGCTTTGGGAACCCGTGTTAATCTTAGCATGGCATATCATCCCCAAACCGACGGTCAAAGCAAAAGGACTATCCAAACACTCGAGGACATGCTTCGTTCTTGTGTGATTGACTTCGGTGGGAGTTGGGATACTCATCTTCCACTCATCGAGTTTTCGTACAATAACAGCTACCATACAAGCATTCAATGTGCACCATTCGAGGCTTTATATGGTAGGAAGTGCCGATCACCGTTCTGTTGGACCGAGGTTGGTGACTCACAGGTCTTAGGACCTGAACTCATTCAAGAAACAACAGACAAGATCACAATCATTCAATCAAGGCTTAAGGCAGCAAGGGATCGGCAAAAGAGTTATGCCGATAGACGTCAGAAACCAATTGAGTTTCAAGTTGGTGACCGAGTCTTACTCAAGGTTTCTCCCTGGAAAGGCGTTGTCTGATTTGGGAAGAAAGGGAAATTTGCACCAAGGTACGTTGGACCTTTTGAGATCCTGGAAAGGATTGGTCCCGTAGCCTACAAACTCAAACTTCCGGTGGAGCTAAGCAATGATCACAATACGTTTCATGTATCGAATCTTAGGAAATGCTTAGCGAATCATGATGCTCAGATTCCACTTGAAGACATTCAGATTCAAAATAACATGCAATTCATAGAACGTCCGGTTGAAATCATGGATCATGGAGTCAAGAAACTCAAACGTAGCCATATTTCGATTGTAAAGGTACGATGGGAGGGCAAACGTGGTGCTGAGTTTACATGGAAACGTGAAGACCAGATGAAGCTTAAGTACCCTCATCTTTTTACAGTACCTTCGGCTAGTTAATTTCGGGACGAAATTCCCTTAACTTGGGGAGACTGTAACATCTGTGCATTTAGTTATGGTAATCGTAAACAGTGATAGAACAATGTGTATTTATATTCAATCAGTCAATGTGATTCATGTGTTCATGTTTGTGTTTGTGTGTTCTAGGATCTTATTTAATTAGGAACAAGTATGTATTATTTATTTACAGTCGATTACGCTAGACAAGAACAATATTGTATTATATCGAAACAGTGGTGGGCTGGCGCAAATAAGGCAGGTAGCTGGACTTTGGGTATGTCTTATACATATACTGCGTTCGGTGTAATGGGATAATGTTGGTGCGTAGTGTTATGATGAATAGTATGACAAGTGATTTAATTAAACAAAAATCGTAATGCGTAAGTGAGACTGAGTATAATTATGGGTGACGATCCATAAAGATACGCATGTCGAACTTATAATTACGAGTAAACGATAATAAATAAATAAATCGACTGAAAAACGTACGCAATTGCGGGTATACACGTAATTATATTCGTTTAACGGTCTGGCAGCGAACGAAAAGTAAAAATAAGTAAAATATTTTATTTTACATTTTACAATTTTGAAACTCATCAAAATAATGAGAATATCAACTCTTTTATTTAAAATGCGTAAATTACGCGTTACGTTCCGGAAACGCGACGAAAACGCGAACCGAGCAACCGAAACGAACCCGAATACCACCCGTAGTATAAAAGCCTTAAAGAAGGCTTTTCCCTCATTTTTTTCAGCCTTTTCTCTCTCTGAACCCACATTCCCGCACCTTCTCTCTAGAAATTTCAAGCTTCAAACGCGCGTATCTTGCTCGGTTCATAGCCAAATCGTGCAATCTTGGTGTCCACGCGTAGCTCTCAACCTCGTCTACAAGGAAGTACAACAGATCTAAGCATCTATCCAGCCGTAATCGAGGTATGATTCCAAGAAGGTCACTAAAAAGAGGGTTTTGTTCTAGGGTTTTGGTACACACACACCCTTAACCGGTTCCCTCACGTTCTTGATCGAAACCAACCCTCTCGAGATCCTAACAACAGGTAGTAACATCATTGCAATGGATAAAACGAAGGTTCGAGCTGCTGGTGATGATGAATATACACAGGTTCGTGGGGGACATAGAAGACGAACCTCTACCCAGCTGGTTTCTTCACCGAACCTAGCTACCTGGGCGAACCTTAGTTGAGCTAACCCACGATCTCGCGAACCTATAGGCTCCTTCAGCCGAACCTTGGCTGACCGCGAACCTTTCTCATATCAACGAACCTTTGGCCAGTTAGCATCATCAGGCGAACCATCACCTTGCCACTAACCTAGGACCCGGACGAACCTTACATGGCTGATTATGTCATGAACCTGCTCACATCGTGGCCAAACCATCTGCTTCTCAGATGCGAATCACGAACCCTCACCACCATGCACGAACCTCTAGTATGAACGAACCTTTGTACCCTCGGCCGAACCTCCCTAATCTCACGAACCCATGCAAGATTAGAGGCGAACCTTCTTGGCCAGCCTTTAGCCGAACCTTGCGACCACATGTGCAACGAATCTAGGTCTCTTGAACCTAAAAGGTTCGCTGCCCTGGATGACCAAACCTATGGGCTTGTGGCTATCACTAGTTAACCATCTTAGAACCACTCGATCAATATATTCCGAAGCAAACAAGTCACCTTTTGGTCCATGTGGCTGTTTCAGCCCAAATTCCCTTAGTCCAATAAATATCAAAGGGTCATGAAGTTTGGCTTGACCATTTCACTCATTTGGCCAAATTGATTAGCTAACTTTGGCCCAAACAACCACGTGGCCGTGAGAACTTGTTGGGCCCATGACTAACCTTTTGGCCCAGTTACAGTTGGCTCATATGGGATAGTTGTCCAATATAAGGCCACTAGTTTAAATTTCAATAAATATGTATTCATTACAAAGATGACAACATTTCGATAATACATAAATCTAACACTTAAGAATTATTTTCATAGGGGTTCGAATTGGTTAAAAACAAGTTATTCAATGGTTAACCAGGATCATGATAACCCAAGTCAATCAATCAATCAAAGGATACAATATCACAATTCTTATATTCTATGTATGATTACAATGATATAGGAACCAGTTAGAAGTCTTGTTGTTCGCTACTTGCTACTTGTCCTGGTTCTGAGTCTACTGCTGTCAGGTGAGAACATTTACAACTTTTTTGGGGCGGAACACGTGACCAAACATACTTTATACAATCATATTTCATATACAGGATTCATGCTATTTTTCAACCAATACAGGTTCACTATGCAAATTGGAGGGATTTCTTAACTATTTTTAAATGATTTCTCATGTATTCAAAAGGATTTATCAACTGTTTAAAAGGTTTTATCAACTATTAAACATTTTCTACTAAAAGGTTTAATAAAAAGTTCTCTAAACTGTTTTACAACTGTTTTACACAAAAATGGTTTTATAAATGTTAAACACTTTTAAAGAATAAGTTTTTATAAACTCTTTTACTATAAACTTGTGCTTTCGATAAAGTATTATTTTATAAACCTTGTTGTTATACAAGGACACTATTCTCTGTATTAAATCAAGGGTTTCAAAACAAGGTATTCAATCAATAGTTTACATGGTGGTATTCAATCAAAGGATTTCAATTCAGGGTATTCAAGCAAGGTTTTCAAATCATGGTAATCAAATGAGGCATTCAACCAAAGGTTTCAAATCAAAGTATTCAAAAGCATGGTGTTCATCGTTGTGAACAAACTTATACGCACATCAAGACACATATTCTTATTCTTATAGCGTTAGTACTGGGTGATCACAAAAAGGGAAAGCGGGACACACATTGGTTACGCCAAAGCTGGAGTTAGCTATTAAATTTGTTTTAAAAACTAACTGCATAATTGGTTGCATTACGGTAATATGAAATTGCTGTTAATTAAATTTATCAGCATAAGTCATATTGACCGGGTTACGTCAACACGGAGTTGCCTTATGAGTAAACTCGTTAGTACAACTCGTGTTGAATGCGTTTGCTGACTAATTTTCTGATTCCAAACGTAGTTTGGGACTTGATTATATGCTGGCTTTTCTAGTAAACGGTCTTTTGACTGTTTGCACACATTATTCTTACTTGATGTTAGTTTGGGTTGCAACCATCCATGTATTTTCATTCACTGCTTATTACATATGCCTTACAATGCAGATTCATGTTTACAACCGTTAAACCTATTGTTCTCACCAACTACTTATGTAGTTGACAGTTACTTTTCATGTGTTTCAGGTAATCAGGTTTAGAGCTTCACAAGGACAGCTAAGGAGACCATAGTTAAGATAGAACAAGATGAAGAAACAAGCTAGGATGGATTAGAAACTCACATAATCCTAATTGTTTAATTTTCTTGTCTGAGTCTTATTTGTAAACAATATTTTTGGGTCTATAGTTTTCACTCTTTTGGTAGATAGATAGAATGTCTGTAACTAAACAACTGTCTAAACTCTATGAAACTTAGTAATGCATTGTGGTTGTTCTTATTCAATACTTGTGCATGATTCAACCATCGATCGTCACCGCGCCGTGGATTCCGCACGTGGCGCAGGGGGTGTGACAAGAGGCTATATTGTGAGGATTCAGGGATGTCGTCCTAGTTTGAGAGGCAAATCCAGTTCGAGTATAGAAAGAGATGGGTTAACTTCAAGCCACAACAATCGAAAAGGTATTACCAGCCGAAGATTGATGCCAACACCCGCAGACATAAAGTGATCCTGATGTGGCTGCCTCCGAACGTCATGAAGAAGATTCCGTTACGGAATATGTGTCAAGACTTCTCGGACAGCTTCTGATGGTGGTGTTATGACGGGAGGACTGCTGAGGCTGTGATCGTGCTATGCAAGGATATCACATGGGATACCATTCGTATCTTTGATCCTATGTGGCTGACTAATCTGTCGCTAGAAGTCATGAAGACCTTATACATATGTCAGATATTCTTTGATGTTGTGGATATGGAGCAGACGCTGCAGTATATGAGGGTCATCCAGCTATCTTCGTGTTTGATATAGATCTCGGCTCTGACTAGAAGGCACTTTCAGAAAAGTTTTTGAAGACTGGAGCTGACAAGTAGGAACTAGGTTCAAGGGGGGGTTTTTTGATACATGTAATGTCCCTAGTTCTGTATTTTGTATGTCTTTGATTGTATAAAGTTCATATTAGTAACGGAATCGACTTTTCTGTATTGTTCGTATATGTTTAATTGAGTTTAATATGTTTAGCTATGTTTGACTTTGACTTTGACTATGTTGCATACCCATTCGTGCGAATTTGACTTGGTTGTCATGTTTAAATGATTATTTGGAACCAAGATGTTGATATTAGGTAAGTTGGGTTATTAGGTTTGATGAAATATGCATATTGTTACGAATTTCTATAAATAGAAACTTTTAAACGAGAAACGTGATTATTTGACTATGTGTGAATGAATGCTATGTGATAACATGATCATATAGGCTAATTATGCATGCTAGAATAAATGGAAAGTGAAATCAATGTGAACCTGCTTAATATAGAAACTTTCCTAAAATAGAAACTTACTATGAATAGTAAGTTATCCGATGAACGAAAATTTATACTCTTACCTGTATCACACGACACTAAATGCACGTTAATTGATAACTTAAACTAAACAAGTCACCAACGGGTTGTTAAGTCAAAAACGATCAACTTGGTCAAAGACAGTCAACACGACCAACGTAACAACTTTGAGTTGTTTGGACACGAACACGGTCTAGTGAGACCAACATGAATGTGAACACAAACTCATAACACCTATGTGATATAGGTAACCGCTAAAGGCGCACTACTACAAACGTTCACAAGAACAGCCGTACTACTAAACTCAGGTGAGTTTACAGCCCCATTTTTATACTTAACTGTTTTGTTAAACTCTTGGGGTGAAGATACTATGCAACTGCTTTTATATAAATGACTGGTATGTTGGAAAACTATTTTCTAGTGCAACAATTATCGCAAAAAGTCCTCACATACCATTACCGTTAGCTCTGTAACAAACGAGTCATTATTACGTACTACTACTGGGTTTGACTAGCCCCACTTGACAAAAACTGTGACTGGAGGTCACGAAGAGTGGAATACCGATGTTGATAATGGGTTCAACGATGACCCGGTTAGGCAATGGAACAGTCGAGTTTCGGTAGGATGAACTGACACACTCGGGATCGTAGATCCAACAAAACTTAACATGCCCACTATATGTCTGTTACTGTTTTCATTTACTTAAACCCTGTGAACTCACCAACTTTATGTTGACACGTTTTCGCATGTATTCTCAGGTAATTGATGATCACGAGCTAGGATGCACACGGAGATGCACAAGAGTGTCTGCATGCATTTAGACTCTAAACCTAGGCTTGTATTTATTATGCTTGATATTGACTTTTAAAACTTTGTAGTGTCCGATACAATTTACATTCCGCTGCATAACTATTTATATTTTCCGCTGCTTAATTTATGAAACTTGGATTTATTTACAAAATTGTGTGATTGTATAACTCATATAGAGTTGTTATATATGACCGAGAGATATGATTCTGGCCACGTCACACCCAGCGGTCTGACACCGCACATGGGAATTTGGTGGTGTGACATTAAATGTAGGGAAGCGGTTATTAATATATATTCCTAAATAGTTCTGTTGATTATGAAAGTAATTTGGATGTGTTGTCACTTATTGGTTAGCTTCAAAATACAATAGTCCTCAAAAGGCATCAACCTGTAATCATGGTGTTACGTTAAGTCAGTCCCCCAATTCGATGTTGCAAAATTATCTTGGTGACATTGATTTTCTGATGTGTAAGTAGTATCTTATTATGGTAGTTACCTTTCCGTGTATCCCTGTAGGACCTCGGAAACGCCTAAGTTCCTTGCGGATTCTGCTCGGTAGACACTCGAATAGTGCGGAATCGTATTCGGGGGTTTTCCAATCGAAATCTAGGCACCACATGGTAATCCGATGGTCGAGAATCAACGTTTTGATCAAGATCAAACACCACGGTCAGGAAACGAAGTTGGGTTGCAAGGGGGTGCTAAAACCTAGGTGATGTGACAAGGGAATGTGCAGAGTTTTTAAACATTCTGTTTTTGTAGGTATTTATAGGTATCAACACTTTATGCGAATGAGTCATGCTCATGACTCACTCACATGAATGACGATCCACGAATGAGCTAACCACATGAATGAATCAGGTTTCTGATTCATTTGTTTGTCTAGACATTCTCTATATGTTCATTAAGTCAAACTTGAGAAAAAAAACACCTCATTTCAATTTTAAAATTTGAATGAGACTAGTAATAAATCTGTTAAAGGATACGTGGTTCGTGTGAATGAACTCACTTTTAGGTTTATTCGAACGAATGGTCCTGTTTGATATATAAAGTTGAAGTCAAACTTGATACACATATATAAACACAACCAAAAAATCAGAAATACTTGATTTCATTAATAATATCAACTTTGTACAATCAAGATAGACTATTACATTGAACTAGGGACACTATATGCATCAACATACTCCCCCTTGGACCTAGTTCTTTACTTTGTCAGCATCAGTCTTCAAAAATTTGTCATAAAGAGCCTTCCAGTCAACACCAGCATGAACATCAAAAGCAAAAAAAAGCCTGATGACCTTCATGTACTGAAGAGCTTGCTCCATGTCTGCATTATCAAAGAAAATCTGACACTTGTAGAGGACCTTGACATCTTCCTCTATCAAGTTGGTCACCCACATAGGGTCAAATACCCTAATTGAATCACATTTTCCCTCCTTGCAAAGAACTATCACAGACTCAGAAGTTCTGCCATCAAAATACCACCATCGAAAGTTACTTGCAAAGCCTTGAGGCATCTTCCTGAGAGGAATGGTCATCATAACTTTGGGAAGTAGCCACCTCAGGATAAATTTATGCTTCCTAGATTGAGCGTCAATCCCTGGCAGGTAGAAACATTATGGTTGTTGAGGCTGGAAGTTCACCCATTTCTTCCAATACTCAAACTTGATTTGCCTCACAAAGCAAGACGACATCCCCGAGTCTTCACAATACAACATGTTCTAGCATGCCAACTGATTTACCTCAAAACCTGGCAACGTCTTGAAATCATGCTGGAATATGAAATACTGAATTCCCCGTTCCCTCTTCACTCCATAGCATGCAAGATCTTTAAATACAACCGCCGGATTTGTATCCTTTGGTTTTGTAAACTTTCGTGTACTGAGCTGGAATGGAGGGAATACTCTCTTTCTTGAGTGTCTACCAATACGAAGCCCACTCCTCCTTTATTTGTTGAAGATCTTCTACGGAAGCCTCCTTATCACCTTCCTTCTCGTCAATTTTACGCTTGAGCTCGCCTTCTGAATGTTGACGGAAAAGCTCGGTGAAAGTCGGTAACTCTTCTTCTACAGAAGTGTACTTGACGGTTTCTTCATCATTAAGGTCTTCTAAAATAACCTCATCAATATCATCGAATGACTCAGTAGTCAGGAGATCTGAAGCAGGAACGGAGGAGTCATCAACAAAAACTTCTTCAGGATTTAACCTGAACTGTTCAGCAATTTGCTCCTTCATCAAGCAGTGTATAATCTCTTCTTTTTTCCTTGTCATAGCTAATTGAGTGTTGTATAATGCCCTGAGCATCTAATATCATAGTCAACGTGTCATCCAAATGACGTCTTAAGGGCACAACATCGACTTCCTCAGTAGCTTTGTCTTCCTTGGCTGGTTTGGTTGATGACTTTGGAGCTTTATCTTGCTTTTTCTTCATTCTTACTTCACCAGAGGTGGACTATCCTGAGGTACCAGTTGCACCTACAGCGGCATCCCCTGCTCCGTCATCATCATCATTGTAATCATAAGTGTCATCTGTCTCATTATAATCAACCTTTTCTTCATCAGACTCGTCATCTTCGTCTTCATCATATTCCTTGTCTGAATCATCAAAATCAGGTTTGGATCCCTCAATCCTGGGTGTTGAATCTTTTAAGCTTTCAACCACCTCAGAAAGACGTTGGTTGTCAGCCTCCAGGGCAAGGATCCTCTCATTGTATCCATGAATAGTCAGGGCAAGCTGATTGTGCTCATCAACAGACTTGAGCAGGAGATCCTCTAAATCAGCATTACGAGCCCTTAAGTTAGCCCTTTCATCAGCCGCTTGCAACCGCAGAGCATCCTGGTCACTCATTCTCTGTCTCAACTATGCAATGTCCTGATCTTGTTGGCGGTTCCTCTCCATAATCCGAAGAACCAAACTGTTCAATGTGCTGAGTTGTTCAGCAAATGAGACAGTCGGTATGAAAGATTCTGAGCGCGTAATGGAAGGACCAGTAGAAGCGACTGAAAATATGGCGGCTGTGGCAGAGGAGGTCTGGGAGAAAGTGGAAGTAGAACACGTAGGAATTGTCTCAGACATGGACAGTGAAGAAGTTGGCCCTATTGCAGCAGATACAGTAGTGGAGGCTGCAACAGATGCTGACTCTGTCCTCCTCTGTTGGACAAATCTTGTCCTCTTCTTCTTGGCAGGTGGAGGGGAAGATGTTTGAGTTGCTATAACAATGAAGGTGTGAGGATGAGGAGCAATATCAAACTCCAAAATGAATGTGGGATCCTCAATCTCCTCACTCTGATCTCTTGTCCTCTTCCTGATCCAAATTAATTCTGATCTCACACCTGTAGTAGCAAACTCATTGTCAGTATTTTCCGAGTCTGAATCATCTATGAATGCCTCAGCTCTAATGTCTATGTTCTCCAAGTCAGTGTCATGGGCATCCTCCCCCTCATCAGCAGACGTAGGCACACTGACCTCTAAAGAAGCAGATACAGAGGCTACAGAAGCAGCTGTAGCATCAACATCATGGTGAACATCACCAGCCTCACCAACATTCCCACTTTCACCAGCACCATCATCTCCATCATCATCATCACTATCTCCTTGAGGAACAATCATGTCCTCAACATCTGAGTTAGAATCTTCATGCCTCCATCTCCTCCGGGTAGGAGCAACATAATCAGGATTAATGAGATGACTAAACATACGACGATCCTGAGGTTTGTCTTCCTTTCCCCCGTAAGATATAACTCCGTTGAGCGTAGTAACTGACATACGCTCCAACCGAATGATATCGGAATTAGACTTGGGAAGATCAGGCAACTGAGCATCGAATATCATCTAAATAAACCTGGGATACATCAGGTACTTCTTGTCTCCATTGGAACTGACATTCTCCTTCTTGTGCGTGAAGACCATCTCTGAGAAGTTGTAGGGAATGTTCAGTATCAGTGCAACGAATGCAGGTTGGAGTGTCTCCCGTAGCTCATCAAAGCCTTGACCCTTGGCAATGAACTAGAACATGACATAAATAATTGAAAGGAGGGTTGAGGCAAGCCTTTTTAAGAACTGCAACTGTAAAATCCATATCATACTTGCACCGCAAGAAACATCCTTGAACTAGATACTTTTCCAGAAGGACAGGATGCTCTTGTAGGTCCTGAAAACCTCATAATCATCTGATATGCTCGGCCGAAACAACAACATCTCGACCTCCAACTACTCATCAAAAAACCGTCGGCTCCACTGAGCAATCGATCTCCGTAGAATCCTAGAAAGATCTCTGGTGTGAGAGATAAGGGACATGCAAAGCAGAGATCGCCGTGAAAATCCGAGAGCGTCTCAAAAAAGTAATAATATCTGTGAAGTGAACAACATTCTTCGTCGACATATCAGGATGTGCACAAATGTTGTTCTTTGGAAATGCTCGGAGATCAGCCATTCCGCAATCAAAATAGAATAAACGAGTCACTTTAGATTAGCAAAAATGAAATCAGTTGAAAAGTTATTAACACTTGGTTTCATTCATGCGAATAAATGAAAGCAAATTAATCAAGAATGAGACCATAATCGAATGAGCCTGGTGCACGAATCAGACCAGTTCACGAATTATGAGCCATTTCAAACTCAGCCATATGAGTGAGTTCATTCGTTAAGATGCAATGACGAATGAGGTCATTCGTATGGGAGATCACACGAATGAGTCTTCATTAGTTCAGCCGATGGTTCTTAAACCCTAAGTATCAAAAATCCATAATCAAACTGTAAAAATGGCACCATTGTTCTCAAACAACCTCGATAAAGCGATTTGGACTGGTTTTAGAACAATTTTATTTCATTTAAATGGTTTATTTGATGGCAACAGGACCGAAAGCTAAAACCCTAAGAATTCGAATGGATTTTGCCCCAGATCGGTTCACAAATGATGAATCATGGTTCCACAAGTACCTGAAATGGTAAAGAAATGTTATACAATCAGAATAGCTCAGAATGATGGCTGAAAAGGAAGATGATGATCGAAACCGATGAATCAGGCGAATGAGTAAAACACAGTCACACTAATTAAAAAAATGGGCGAATGAGAGTACTAGGCGAATGAGAAGTATTAAATTCACATGTCATTTGTGTGAATCTTTCATTCGTACTCTATTTTCATTTGCGCTGTGACTTTATTCGCATAAGGAGTTCAGACGAACCAAACATTCATTTGTATGTTTCATTCATACGAATGACCATTCAAGATGGTTCATTCGTCCATATGAGTGAACATTGAATTTTTTTCACAGTTCGTCCAGAACAAGCACTCAAAAACAACTATGTTAAATATTAAATCATATCCATGTTGTGATATAAATTTAAGAAGTTTTGTCTGGTTTGATGAAGACACGAGAAACAATTGATCAACTGAACTAACAAATGATCACTTTTAAAACAAATGAAAAATCTTTTTGTATTTTTGAAATAGAAGAAGCTGTACAACTAACTATTGAAAGAAGAGCACATATTTTGTTCTATCCAAATGGATGGCTTCAACTAGGCTCTAACCCAGTGTTTGGCACATGTATGGAATTGAACTTATTCTATTTTTGTATTTTTCTACCTTTTCCTCATCAGAATGGACGGCTTCAACTATGCTGTAACCCAATATATGTCACGTGTACAGAATCAGACTTACTTTTATCTTTATTTGACTCAATAATTCTTATCCGAATAGATACAAACTTGAACTCATGGATCATTAAAAACCTCGTAAGATCCTGCGATACCAGGTGTATGCCTGACTTGAATTATAACCTGTTTTTCCCTTAAGCCAAACTTCTAGACTAGATCCCATGAATCAGACATTCTGAACAATCACGAATTTTCTAAAACATGTAAAGCAGGCCTATCAGTACATCCTACCATAATACCCATGTGCTTTCAGTTAACGCACTCAATTTTGCTTCAAAGAATATGACTGATTAATACATCACTTCCCAATTACGACTTTCTCGTTTTTTACAATTTTTTTAGTGTTTTTGGTTTTTCAATGTAATACTTTTTCTCCCTCCTAAAAACCTAAAACTGAAAATGTTTTGGGGTTTTTGAATAAGTGAAAGAAATGTAAAGGAAACAATGTGCATAAAAGCAGAAAAATGATCATTTGTTTGATTCAGATGAAGGAATTACTTCAGTTTTCTGAAAAACACCATTAGCCGATAGCAGATATAGAAATCTGGGTTCATCAAAAGCTTTAGTATAAACATCAGCTTTTTGGTGATCGGTGTGAATTTTAACAACATCGGTTAGTTTCTTTTCAAAACAATCACGTATGAAGTGATATTTAATGTCGATGTATTTTGTTTTTGAGTGTTGGACATGATTTTTAGTGACATCTATGGCAACAGTATGATCAACAAATATAGGGGTGTTAGAAATGTTTAACCCATAGTCCTTGAGTTGTTGCTGAATACAAATGATTTCAGAGCAACAACTTGCAACAACAATATATTCAGCTTCACATGTGGAAGTAGACACCGACGTCTACTTTTTGCACTGCCACGTAACTAGGCGTTTTTCGAAGAACTGACACCTTGCTGACATTGATTTGAAATCCTGCTTGCATCCACCATAGTCGGAGTCACTCTAAGCAGTAAGTTCAAAATTATCATCATTAGGAAACCATAAGCCCGGATCTGGGTGCCCTTTAGACAACGAAAGATCATTTTCACAGCAATAAGATGAGATACTTTTGGTTTTGATTGGTAGCGTGCACATAAGCTAGTAGCAAACATGATGTTTGGCCGAGATACATGAGAGATCTGATCATTCCCCGATACAGAGTGTCAGACTAATCCACCTACAATCCAAAAAAGAACTTCATCTCTCCCATTGAGCTTATTTCAAACTTATCTTTCATTACCTTTTCAAAATCCTTCCATAGAACATCAATACTAATATCATCCACATATACTTGCACCAAGAGCAAATCTCCATCCTTTTCTTGAATGAACAACGTGCAGTCAATGACGCCTCTTTTGAACCCGTTGTTCAGAAGATGAGTAGAAATCGCGGAGCTTGGTGCAATCCATATAAAGCCTTTTCCAACTTATAGACTTGGTCACGATGTAATGGATCTTCAAACTCGGGAGGTTGATTGAGATACACTGTTTAATTAATCACACCATGAAGGAATTCACTCTTGACATCCATCTGATAAACTTTAAACCTCTTGTAGGATGTGTATGCCAAGAAAATTCTGATTGCTTCAAGACGAGCAACTCGTGCAAACACTTCATTATAGTCAATCCCTTCAATCTGTCTAAAGCCTTGCACCACCAAACGTGCTTTGCTTCTGACCACAATCCCATGATCATCATGCTTGCAGCGAAGAACTCATCTAGTGCTAATCACTTTAGCACCCTTGGGTCTATCAACAAGCTGTCAAACACGAAGTTTCTTAAATTGCAACAACTCTTCCTGCATCTCATCTACCCATGATTCCTCTTTCAAAGCTTCTGTAATGGTTCTGGGTTCAACTTAGGAGATAAAACATGAACGGGCATAGAAGTTTACATCTCCAAAGTCAATATGTCAAGAAGGCCTCCTGAAGATAACCGATTACGTGTCTTCACTCCATCTTTCAAATTTCCAATGATATTCATCTGAGTATGCATATTGTTTATTCTACCCACCAGATGAGCATGAACAAAAACTTTTGGATCAAGATCGTTAAGATTAAGATCCTCAAGAGAAGGTTCAATATTGCCAACATTTGGTTCTGCAGCACCTGGCTAAAAATGGTGATCATCTGAGTCTAAACTGTCATTATTTTTCTGCATAGGATTTGGAACAGATGAAGGTTGCACTGGTTCCTCAGGTGCATTCTGTGCATCATACATCATTTGAAAGGTAACATCTTCATCAGAGTACTTGGGAGGCATATTGAAGAAGTCATATAGATCTAAATAATCAAACATCCAATCTAGACCTTTTCTAGTTGGTGGCATAGAATATCTTTGAACATCCACATGGTACCACTCCTCTACATTATGAGTTGATCTGCTGTAAACCTTTTTATTTGGAGTGTTGTACCCAAGAAAATAGCCTTTTTCCACCTTTTCATTGAACTTGCCTTGGTCATGTTTCTTAAAATTTGGCTTTATGTTATGGAGCAATTCATAGCAAGTTTTCCCATGTATCTTGACAATCAAACCCCGGTTCAAAGTATAACAAGTATTAGCAACTTTCATTCCAAAATTGAACGGGTAGGGAGGAGTCAGGAAGCATAGTCCGAGAAGCCTCAATTAATGTTCTGTTCTTTCGTTCAGCAACACCATTCATCTGTGGGACATATGGAGCACTAAACTGTCCACGTTCATTGTAAAAAGTCTCCATGTTGTGATTCTTGAATTCTGTCCCATTGTCAGTTCTAAGCATGCGAACCTTGAGCTTATAAAGTGATTCAAGTTTAGTTACTAAAACTTGAATACATTCAAACATTTCAGATTTATTCTTCATGAAAAACACCCAAGAATATCTGGAAAACTCATCAGTAATGACTAAACAGTATTGATCTCCAGCAATGCTCTTGCGGTTTACGGTACCAAAAAGATCCATATGGAGAAGCTCAAGTGGAACAATAATTGAATGAAACTTCTTGAGTTTATGAGACTTCTTGGTTTGCTTTCCCTTTTTACATGAGATACAGACATCAGAAAGTTTGAAATTCTTTAAACTCACTCATTCAACTAGTTTGTTGTGAGCCAAATGATTCATCTTGCGTAGACTTAAACGACCCATATTCTTGTGCCAAAGGATAGATTCTTTCTCTGTAGCCTTAGACATAAAACATGAAGCTGTAGAAGATGTGGTTAAAGCTGTGGCCGTATTGTGTACATACAGATCCTGCTTTCATGGAGCTGACATCAAAATCCAATCTTCAGGAATTGTTATACCTTGCATAGAATGTAGCAGCTTGAATCATCAAAAAGAACTCTGTATTTCTTATCACAGATTTGTGAAATAAAGGGAAGGTTATTTTCAAGCTGCTTCACTTATTTCACTTTGTCAAATGAAACTTGACCATTCGAGAAAATTCCTTCTCTAGTAATTAACCCTCCTTTATCTCCAGCAAAAGCTACATATCCTCCTCTAATTGGATTGACATTGGAAAGAAGAGATATGTCTCTAGTCTTGTGCCTTGATGCCCCACTATCAACAATCCAAGTGCTTTTAAGAGCAGCATTTAGGGCAACCTGTACATGCATAAATCTTTAGTTGAAATTGGGAACCGAAGCTTTTACGGTCTTGGGTTGACCCAATGAGTCTAGAATCTTCATCTCAATCCATTGGCCATCCTGAGTCATTTTATCTGAAAGGTTTAAAGATTTTTCATTGTTTGAAACTGAAGTCTTATAAAACTTTTCCTTCCAGATAGTATTTTTGTTGAAAGAGTTTTTCAAATATACAGAGGATGGTTTGGATTGTTTGACAAGAACAATCTTAGGTATGTTCTGATCAACCATTTCCCTTTTACCCTTATCCTGAGACTTGATGGGAGTTGGGTGTTTGTGTTTGACTTGAGATAAGTGTTTACCTGATTTGGCCTCATTAACAAAGGACTGATATGTTTTTCTATGTGGTGCAAAATGTGATCTTCTCAGATGAGGGCAAAATCTAGAAAAATGCCCTAATGCACCACATTCAAAGCAAGTTATGTAATCTTTTGAGGAAAACTGTTTGCTTTTAGTCTGAAATTGTTCGTTTTGAAATTTAGAAACATGGTTTCTATGCAAATCAGTTGATTTTGTTTTGTCGTGTTTAAAACCCAAACCCTTTGTCCCATTGAACACAAGATTGTCAGTCTTGTTAGACACACATTTTTCAATCTTTTGTGAAGCCTTCACAAAGCCTATAGCTTTAGAGAATTTTAAAGTTAAAGAGGGTAAATTTGACTTTGATGGGATTAGGTCAACCTTTTTGACACTATTTGTATGATTCTTAATAGTAGTAGCATTGGATGATGAAGACAGATCATCTTCACAATCAGATACCCAATCCTCAACCACTCCTTCCACTAATGATTATTCAGAAGATGAAGAATCCTCATTTGATATAACTCCAATAGGATCAATTACTAAGGGAGTTTTAACTTGAAAATCTTAGATTTCTTTGTCATTAGGTGAATTGACAAAATAGTTTAGGACCGGTGGAGGACAATGGTTGTACTTTGTTTCTTTACCCTTCCCTTTCAGATCAGTCCAATCACTGATCATGTGCTCAATGATATAAGAAGAAATCTCAATAATCTTGAGCTTACGACTTAATGTCTCTTAGTCGCACTTAACAATGGCTAATTTCTTCCTAGTCTCATTGATGGTGTTGAGACAAGAATTAATGGCATATTGCTTGTTAAGCACAGTGATCTCAATCTCATTCATCTGTTTGTTTAATGATTCAATTTTTGCTTGAAAAATCGTTTTCATTTGATTTTAAAATCCGATTTGCTTCAATGCATTGGTTGAGATCACTAATAAGAGCAGCATTATGCTCTTGATATGCCAAGACCTTACTTTCAAGGTCAACACAGTTAAAACATCTGGAATGAAGTAATGGACAATCATCATATACCTGACCATTCTAAAATGATGAAGTAGTATCAACCACCAAAGAAAATTGTGTGATATGTTGTTCTTCAGAGTCAGCGTCAGTATCTCCATGAGTTTCTGACTCTAAAGTTCTATCATCCTCTGAACCTGATCACTCATCCAATCCTAAGTTTATTTCTTTTGAGTCACCATCTGCACCAGATTCAGCCTCATTCTTGATCTCAGCAATGCAAGCTTTCTCTTCTGCACTTTTATCAGAATCAAATCTGAATTCACAGTTCTCCCCTTCATAATTCTGAACCATCAGGGCCTTGTTTGCATTTGAAGAATCTGTCTGAGAAGGAGTCTCAATTGGTACTAAACGTCTCTCAGGATTTGCAGTAGATAATCTTTGATTCTAGAATGGATTCTTGATTCTCATCTACTTTGTTTTGTTGCACTGTCTAGAAAAGTGTCCTTTGTCACCACAATTGTAGCAGGTAACTAAGGACATGTCAAATCCAAACTTTGAATCCTTGTTTAGGTTGATGTCCTTCCCTATCTGTCACACCCCCAATTTCAACTAACGGAATCATACCGTTTGGGAACGTGACAAACCAGGATCTCAGATCATTAGACATAGCGAAGACCTCTATATGAATTTCAAAAACATATGTTGGTCTTTAAAACAAACATAATAGCCAGAGTTTACAAAAAGTGCGGAAGCGTTTAAAAACCATAAACAGTTGTAAACCAAACATTACAATTCAAAATACTAAAATATTCAGATTTAAATAATCAAAGTGAAAGAAATGCATGAGACTCTATCTTCCTAATCCATGCCAGCCGTTACGCGCGCCTTAGCGTCCTGAGAAAACATGCAAATCAAGTCAACACAAAGGTTGGTGCATAACACAGGTTTTAAATAATCATAGTGTTCAAAACATCAGTTTGAATAACAAGTTTGTAGATAACATAATCACAATTGCACAGTCATGATAGCTAGTCATATAACTATTTACATACGTGTTCGACACCGAAGCTGACTAGTTGCCATGCTATAGCATGTTTTCGCCTTGCCACTATTGTCTATCACAACAATAGTAAAATTGTGTTTGGTCAGTCAAACACCTGCGTAGATCCCATCTACCAGGTGAGGTTTGTCAAACCTAATAGATCTATTTCCAACTACCACGCTTTGCATTACAGCAAACTAAACGGTTCGAGGTGTGTAAGGACTTTCAAGTTGATGTGTTTTCACATAATGTAAACAGATAACTCATGCAAGTGTTATGTATCTAAAAATCAGTTTGTTGCACATGTTTTCTCCCCCAAAACAGTTTAAAATAAGAAAGGGGCCGTGTACGCACCTTTGATAAGAGTAGAATGATCAACCACGTGTGAACTTGCGTAGAAATCCTCTACGAAGAATCTGTGATTTAAACAATAACCTATTGTTATTCGAATAATCGTTTTGTGCTTAAAATCACATACGTATCAACATACGTATGTTAAAGTGTGAGAATTAGGCATACGGAAGTACGCGTGCTTTTGAAATCGTTTAAATAAAATCACATTTGATTTTATTTAATTAAACGTAATTATACGCGATTTCGTGTTCGGATTAAAATATGGATTTTATCATCTCAACACGTTCGTATCCTCGTTACGGTTCCAACGCAACTTGAACGGACTTAATCGGAGTTCGTATGCGAAAGTTATACTAAAAATACTAAAATGATTTTAAAAACTCAAAAATGGCTTGAACCGGGATCGAACCCGCGACTACCAACTCAACACTCACACATACTACCATCTGATCCATCCCATCTTTTGTTAACACAACCAATTCAAAATTGTTTTAAGCATTACTAGCCCAGTTTCCCTTAGAAGACTATAGCCAAAGCAAATCATACCCGATTGATCGTGAATTCGAAACCAGTTAATTCTAACACCATAGGGCTTATGTTACTAGGATTCAATCGAGTCTATCCCTAACTTTAATTCGACAACTAAGCATCATAACTCAATGAATCTGGTCTTAACATGTTCGAAATTTGAGTTCTCAAACCCGAACCCTAATCCGTTCGATTAACTGATATTAATCTGCAAATTCATAGGGTTTTTAATGACACCATGATTTCGAAACTATCTGTGCTCATTAATTTCATTTTCAGATTCAATTGAAATGAAATCCCCAATTCTTTTAACTCTAAGAACCCTAATTGTCGAACTCACAATATCTGATACTAGAACTTCAAATTAATACATGGTTAAGGTTGATCGGAACTATCTGAGACTAACCATAACAATCAATTTGATTTTCCAGTTCGATTGTTATGAAATCCCCAAACTCGTTGAACATAAGGAACCCTAGAATTGAAATCCATTAAATCGTTGTTTAAACCAGAAATTGTTCTATGCTTTAGTTTAATCGGTACCTTATGAAGCTTTCTATATCAATTAATTCGATTCTTAAACTCCTTTGATCGAAAACCCCCAAAACCGACTTTGTTAAGAACCCTAGCAATCGAGTTCTATCAATTCGATAATAAAAACTGGAATTATGATGTGCTTATCCTTAATCGGCCCTATTAGAAGGAATAAGGATGATTACTTACTTGATTTGATGAAGAATCGATATAAAACCCCTTTGAGCCCTAAGTTCGGTCACCTCTTGATTGTGTTCTTCAATCCCGCACTTGATACTTCGAATTGATGGTTACAGAACCTCCAGAGGGTGTCGATTAAAGCTTTAGGAGGTTTAATTTCGCGAATTACATCTGATTTATATCATTTGATAATCATTGTAAACGGTTTTCGAATTTCAATCGCTATTTCAGTTAATTCCACGAATTAATACACTAATAACGTATAGAAACTGATATTAATCATTAATATAATGATTATGGACAATCAATTTTCAGTTTTACCTAGTTTTAATGTGGAATTCGGTTTTTTTATAAACCCTTTTGGATCGAATTTTGACTTTTATGAGTCAAAATTGATAATAAAATCAATTACAAGCTTAATTTTCAACAATTTAACACTTAGGAATCTATTTTTCCTAATTTCTAACTCCTATACGTTATTCCGGGTCGCCAACATATTATTTCGATCAATAAAGTTACTTTAGTAATCCCAATTTATCACTAATTGGACCCATTTAATTTAGTATTGGGCTAAATTAACCCAATTGAACCTAATTTAAACTCATTGGACCCATTTTAACCTTACTGGACTTTCTAGATCTCACTGGGCCTCACTGGACCTTCCTGGGCCTACCTTGGCCTTCCCTGGGCCTACTTTGTTCACATTGGGCCTTAATGGGCCTCTCTTTGCTTATTGGGCCTACATTGGCTCTGTTGGGCTTACATAGACTTCGTTGGGCCTAATTGATCTTATTGAGTCTTCCTTGACCTTACTGGATCCTCTGTGGCTTTACTGGGCCTTCATTGGTCTTGTTGGGCCTTCATTGGCCTTGTTGGGCCTGTTGGACCTTCATTGGTCTTATTGGGCCTTGATAGCACCAACTCCCGTTAACAAGGTTAGTGTGAAAAGTCGGATTGTCACATCATCCCCTTGTTGAAGGAATTTTCGTCCCGAAAATTAGCAAGTGTTAAGAGTAGTTAGGAAACTACTTACGAGTTTAAATCGTACGTGTTAGTGTGATTTGATCATTCTGTGTGCTTGTGTGTACTCACACACAAAGTCTAATGCTTGCAACATCACAACTCAATTGTGATCGTTCAATGTAACTGTTTTGCGTGTTCACTAGTTAGTTCACCTAACTGTGACTGTTTGTGTTTGATCATATTGTGTTGTGTAACCTCACACATAGTGAGTGTCTGAAACTGTTTGTACTATGCAACCCCGCACATAGCAAAGTGTATGTAACCAATCGTGTATGTACTACCATAACATATAACATATGAAATGTAGCACATAAAACATATAAATGTAATGTAGCACAATTATCTGTAACAAAATCAATTGAATAAATAAAACGTTTGTGCTTACAGTTTGAAATTTGCAGTGTCAATGTGTGAAAGCATCACGTCATCCCCTTGTTGAAGGAAATTTCGTCCCGAAATTTAACGTGCGCTCTCAGTGTTAGCAGTAGCTGTCTTGAATAGATGAGGATATTTCTTCATCATTTGGTCTTCCCGTTCCCATGTGAATTCAGGACCCCGTCTTGAATTCCATCGGACTTTGACTATCGGAATCTTGCTTTGCTTCAGTTGTTTGACCTCTCGATCCATGATTTCCGCCGGTTCTTCAATGAATCGCAGCTGTTCATCTACTTGTATTTCTTCCAACGGTACAATCAATGTCTCATCAGAAAGACATTTCTTTAAGTTCGACACATGAAAAACATCATGAACTCCACTGAGTTCTTCCGGTAGTTTGAGTTGATACGCAACCGGACCAATCCTTTTCAGAATCTCAAAAGGTCCTACGTAACGTGGACTAAGCTTCCCGCGCTTGCCAAATCGTATCACACCTTTCCAAGGAGATACCTTTAGAAGAACTCGATCTCCTACTTGAAATTCCAACGGTTTACGACGTTTGTCTGCATAACTCTTCTGTCGATCCCGAGCCGCTGCCATACGGTTCCGAATTTGAACTATCTTCTCTGTTGTTTCGTGCACCAGTTCAGGACCTGTTAACTGACTGTCACCAACTTCAGCCCAGCAAACTGGTGAACGACATTTGCGACCATACAACGCTTCAAACGGTGCTGCTTGAATACTTGTATGATAACTATTGTTGTAAGAGAATTCCACCAACGGTAAATGATTCTCCCAGCTATCACCAAAGTCAATTACACAAGCTCGTAACATATCCTCGAGCGTTTGAATCGTTCGTTCACTTTGACCATCGGTCTGTGGGTGATAAGCGGTACTCATATCCAAGCGAGTCCCCAATGACTTATGAAGAGATTTCCAAAAGTTAGAAGTAAACCGGGCATCCCGATCTGATATGATAGAGATTGGCACACCATGCCGTGCTACTATTTCCTTAATGTAAATACGAGTCAACTTCTCCATCTTGTCAGTTTCTTTGATTGCTAAGAAATGTGCAGATTTCGTTAAGCGATCGACAATTACCCATATCGTATCACAACCGCTCGGTGTACGAGGTAACTTAGTAATAAAATCCATCGAAATCTGTTCCCATTTCCACATCGGTATCTCTGGTTGTTGCAATAAACCAGATGGTTTCTGATATTCAACTTTGACCTTCGAACAAGTCAAACATTTGCTAACGTACTTAGCAATATCAGCTTTCATATGAGGCCACCAATACAGTGCCTTCAAGTCATGGTACATCTTGTCTGATCCCGGATGGACTGAATATCTAGACTTGTGTGCTTCGTCCATCACGAGTTCCCTTAAACCTCCATACAAAGGTATCCACATTCGATCAATGAAATAACGAATTCCATCAGGTTTAACATTCAATTGTTCTTCCATTCCTCGTAAAGATTCCGGTACTAAGTTTTCCGTTTTCAAAGCCTCAGTCTGAGCACTATGTACCTTGTCAGGTAAGTCAGTATGTATTGTCATCATAAGTGCACGAACCCTTCTTGTTCCCGTTGTATCTTTTCTGCTCAAAGCATCGGCTACGACATTAGCCTTTCCCGGGTGATACTTAATCGCACACTCATAATCATTCAACAACTCAACCCATCGTCGTTGTCTCATATTGAGTTCCTTCTGATCAAAGATATGTTGTAAACTCTTATGATCAGTATAAATAGTACACTTAGTTCCATACAAGTAATGCCTCCAAATCTTCAAAGCAAAAACCACTGCTCCTAACTCCAAGTCATGAGTAGTGTAATTCTTTTCGTGTGTTCTTAGTTGTCTGGAAGCATAAGCGATCACTTTATCCCGTTGCATCAACACACATCCCAAACCCTGTCCAGATGCGTCACAATACACCGCAAAGTCTTCCGTTCCTTCCGGTAAGGACAGAATTGGTGCACTGCAGAGCTTCTGTTTCAATAACTGGAATGCAGCTTCTTGTTTATCCGTCCAGTTATACTTTGTTCCCTTGTGCGTCAGAGCTGTAAGTGGTCGAGCGATCTTTGAGAAACCCTCAATGAATCGTCGATAATAACCCGCCAAACCAAGGAATTGTCGTACCTCGGTAGGGGTCTTTGGCGCTTCCCAATTCTTAATCGCTTCAATCTTCGCTGGATCAACATGTATACCCTTTTCATTAACTATATGCCCCAAGAACTGTACTTCTCGCATCCAGAAATCACATTTCGAGAACTTAGCGTACAGTTGTTCCTGTTTCAACAGCTCTAGTAGTAATCGAAGATGTTCAGCATGTTCCTCCTCAGACTTTGAATAGATGAGAATGTCATCAATGAAAACAATGACAAACTTATCCAGATAAGGTTTACAAACACGATTCATGAGATCCATGAATACAGCTGGAGCGTTTGTCAACCCAAATGGCATGACCAAGAACTCATAATGGCCATAGCGCGTCCTGAATGCTGTCTTTGGAATATCCTCCTCCTGGACTCTTAGTTGATGATAACCCGACCTGAGATCAATCTTCGAGTAGTAACTCGAACCTTGCAATTGATCGAACAGATCGTCAATCCTGGGTAACGGATACCGGTTCTTGATAGTAACCTTGTTCAATTCCCGGTAATCGATACACATACGAAAAGTTCCGTCCTTCTTCTTGACAAACAATACTGGAGCTCCCCACGGTGAAAAACTAGGTCGTATAAAACCTTTATCCAACAACTCTTGCAATTGTGTGGATAACTCTTGCATCTCTGACGGTGCAAGTCGATAAGGCGCCCTAGCTATCGGTGCTGCTTCTGGTGTAAGGTCGATTCGGAATTCCACCTGTCTGACAGGCGGTAATCCCGGCAAGTCTTCTGGAAATACCTCCGGATATTCACAAACTATAGGTATATCTTCAAGTTTCTTCTCAGCTACTGGCTTTTCAGTTATCAATGCTATAACTGTCGTATGACCCTTACGTAGACACTTGTGTGCTTTCATACAAGATATGAGACGCAGTGGCGTACTGATCTTTTCACCTTGTACATACAGTGTCTCTCCGTTTGTAAGAGGTATACGAACAATCTTTTCATGGCATACAATTTCAGCCTGGTTCTTAGACAACCAGTCCATGCCAATAACTACATCAAAACTGCCTAAGGCAATAGGCATCAAATCAATCTCTAATGTCTGACCCATCAAATCAAGAATACATCCCTTATAAATGTTTTCTACTACAATCAACTTACCATCCGCTAACTCCACAGTATAGGGACTATCTAAGGCAGTGGGACTAATATCTAGTGACTTAGCAAGTGAACTAGATACAAAACTCCGGTCGGCACCAGTGTCAAATAACATAGAGGCATAGTGATTATTTAAAAGGAACGTACCCGTGACAATGTTGGGATCCTCCCGCGCTTGACGTCCTCCTATCACAAACGCCCTGCCTCTAGCACCGTTGTTGTTTTTGTTGTTGTTGTTGTTGTTGTTGTTGTTGCCATTACCGTTGCCATTCCCATTACCATTACCATTGTTGTCCCCGCCTTTCTTAAGTTGTGGGCAATCTTTCTTGAAATGACCCATCTTGCCGCACTCAAAACAACCTTTCTGCGCGTTGTTTTGATTGTTATTATGGTTGTTATTATTGTTCTGCAGCTCTCCGCGACAATCCTTAGCCGCATGCCCAACCTTGCCACACCTCTGGCACTTAGCCCTGTCACATTGGTTACCTGCATGATGGTAACCACACTTGTTACACTTGGGGTGCTTACCAATATAGCCCCCTGACGATGATGATTGCTGACCACTGTTTGAATTATGATAGGACTTGTTTGAGTCCTGCTTCCTGTTCTGCTGTTGGTTATTACCCTTGAAGTTGTTACTGTCCCACTTTCTCTTGTGATCTCCTACCTTAGTAGCAGATGTCCGCTTAGGCAGGGTTCCCTGTAACACTGCCTGATCAGTAAGCTGATGTGCTAGACGAACAGCTTGTTGGATGGTGGTGGGATTTGCTGAGGTCACCAACCCTTGAATCTGAGGCACTAGTCCTCCAATGTACCGTTCAATCCACTTACTGACTGGAGTAGCCATGTGTGGAAGCAGTCTGGCCAGTTCATGCGATCTGGTCGTGTATTCCTCAATATTTGACCCCTCCATCTTGAGGTGCCAATACTCTTCTTCCAACTTCTGCATTTCACTACGAGGACAATACTCCTCTTGTAGTAAGGTTTTGAAGTTGTTCCAGGTCAACGCATTTGCTTCTCCCAACCCCAGAGTCTGAACATTGGAGTTCCACCAAGTCAGTGCTGGACCCTCCAACGTTCCAGTAGCAAATTTCACTTTACTGTCATCCGGGCAGTTGCACATTTCGAACACAGACTCGGCTTTTTCAATCCATCGGAGAAGTCCTATGGCTCCCTCCGACCCTTTGAAGTTGTGTGGTTTGCAGTCCAAGAACATCTTGAACGTGCAGACTTGTGGATTTACCAATCCCCCAGCTGGACCCTGTGGTCCCGTGTTGTGTGTCTGAGCATACTGTGCAATAGCCTCTGCGACTCTGTTGTTAATTAGCTCGTTGAGCTCAGCAACAGTCATATGTACGTTTCCCTCAGCCATTAGTTTCCTATTTATAAGAAGTGTTAGCACGAAGTCAAAATCCAATGTAACATGTGTAAGTAAAACAACAAACACAACATGTAATATAATCAACACAGTTGTTGGAAACAAACAATAATTCTTCCATAAATAGAAACTTTCTTTGAGTACAATACTTTTGAAATGAAATACAAAATTTCAAACTACTAATGTAGGAACACAACCCGTTCCTAATAAGTTTAAACAAAACAGAAATAAAAGTAAGAGAATCAATCGTCCTCAACAGTGGATTCAGGATCGGACTCAGCAACTGGTGCTGGTTCCTCCTCCTCCTCCTCATCCTCATCCTCATCCTGTTCCTCATTCTCAACTACCACCAAATCCTCCAAAGCTTCAATCCTGCCCTCCAAGATCTCGGCTCGATTCTCTGACTCCTCTAAACGAACAATCATGTTCACCATCTCATCCCGCATGTCATGAACTAGATGGGCAAGTTCATCTTGCCTCTCAATGGCATCCCATAACTCCTGAGATCTCTGATAGAGCTTCTCCTCTGCTGTATCCACGTCCTCGCGCAACTTGGCGATCTCCTCTGCGTCCGTCCTTTGCCTCTTAGGCTCAGGAGCGTCCAGTGTTGGTGGTGGATGTGTAGATGGTCCTGCAGCATAGAGTCCCTGGGTATTCACCCATGGTGCCTCCTCCGGATCCTCATCCGGGTCCTCAACTGGATCCTCATCGGGATCCTCGTCTGGATCCTCATCAGGATCCTCCTCTGGATCCTCATCAGGATCCTCGTCTGGATCCTCATCAGGATCCTCCTCTGGATCCTCATCAGGATCCTCCTCTGGATCCTCATCAGGATCCTCCTCGGGGTCTTCCTCCGGATCCTCCTCTGGATCGGAGTCCTCCATGTCATACGGTGGAGGTGATGGAATAGGTGGTGGTGGTGATGATGGTGGTACCGGAACTATCGGCTCCTCGCCCTCGGAATCATCAATAATGATATATGGGACTGATGATGAAGCCATGCCTGTTACATAATACCATATGTAAGTACAGTGCCATGGAATACGTAAACAAGTCAATTACATAGTGTCATATGTAATTTCTAAGCAATACGTATTAACAGATGTGTCTAATGTCTAACAGTCATAGTCTAGGCCTACAAATGCAAACCTAGTTCGCTATAACCAATGTCTCTGATACCAATCTGTCACACCCCCAATTTCAACTAACGGAATCATACCGTTTGGGAACGTGACAAACCAGGATCTCAGATCATTAGACATAGCGAAGACCTCTATATGAATTTCAAAAACATATGTTGGTCTTTAAAACAAACATAATAGCCAGAGTTTACAAAAAGTGCGGAAGCGTTTAAAAACCATAAACAGTTGTAAACCAAACATTACAATTCAAAATACTAAAATATTCAGATTTAAATAATCAAAGTGAAAGAAATGCATGAGACTCTATCTTCCTAATCCATGCCAGCCGTTACGCGCGCCTTAGCGTCCTGAGAAAACATGCAAATCAAGTCAACACAAAGGTTGGTGCATAACACAGGTTTTAAATAATCATAGTGTTCAAAACATCAGTTTGAATAACAAGTTTGTAGATAACATAATCACAATTGCACAGTCATGATAGCTAGTCATATAACTATTTACATACGTGTTCGACACCGAAGCTGACTAGTTGCCATGCTATAGCATGTTTTCGCCTTGCCACTATTGTCTATCACAACAATAGTAAAATTGTGTTTGGTCAGTCAAACACCTGCGTAGATCCCATCTACCAGGTGAGGTTTGTCAAACCTAATAGATCTATTTCCAACTACCACGCTTTGCATTACAGCAAACTAAACGGTTCGAGGTGTGTAAGGACTTTCAAGTTGATGTGTTTTCACATAATGTAAACAGATAACTCATGCAAGTGTTATGTATCTAAAAATCAGTTTGTTGCACATGTTTTCTCCCCCAAAACAGTTTAAAATAAGAAAGGGGCCGTGTACGCACCTTTGATAAGAGTAGAATGATCAACCACGTGTGAACTTGCGTAGAAATCCTCTACGAAGAATCTGTGATTTAAACAATAACCTATTGTTATTCGAATAATCGTTTTGTGCTTAAAATCACATACGTATCAACATACGTATGTTAAAGTGTGAGAATTAGGCATACGGAAGTACGCGTGCTTTTGAAATCGTTTAAATAAAATCACATTTGATTTTATTTAATTAAACGTAATTATACGCGATTTCGTGTTCGGATTAAAATATGGATTTTATCATCTCAACACGTTCGTATCCTCGTTACGGTTCCAACGCAACTTGAACGGACTTAATCGGAGTTCGTATGCGAAAGTTATACTAAAAATACTAAAATGATTTTAAAAACTCAAAAATGGCTTGAACCGGGATCGAACCCGCGACTACCAACTCAACACTCACACATACTACCATCTGATCCATCCCATCTTTTGTTAACACAACCAATTCAAAATTGTTTTAAGCATTACTAGCCCAGTTTCCCTTAGAAGACTATAGCCGAAGCAAATCATACCCGATTGATCGTGAATTCGAAACCAGTTAATTCTAACACCATAGGGCTTATGTTACTAGGATTCAATCGAGTCTATCCCTAACTTTAATTCGACAACTAAGCATCATAACTCAATGAATCTGGTCTTAACATGTTCGAAATTTGAGTTCTCAAACCCGAACCCTAATCCGTTCGATTAACTGATATTAATCTGCAAATTCATAGGGTTTTTAATGACACCATGATTTCGAAACTATCTGTGCTCATTAATTTCATTTTCAGATTCAATTGAAATGAAATCCCCAATTCTTTTAACTCTAAGAACCCTAATTGTCGAACTCACAATATCTGATACTAGAACTTCAAATTAATACATGGTTAAGGTTGATCGGAACTATCTGAGACTAACCATAACAATCAATTTGATTTTCCAGTTCGATTGTTATGAAATCCCCAAACTCGTTGAACATAAGGAACCCTAGAATTGAAATCCATTAAATCGTTGTTTAAACCAGAAATTGTTCTATGCTTTAGTTTAATCGGTACCTTATGAAGCTTTCTATATCAATTAATTCGATTCTTAAACTCCTTTGATCGAAAACCCCCAAAACCGACTTTGTTAAGAACCCTAGCAATCGAGTTCTATCAATTCGATAATAAAAACTGGAATTATGATGTGCTTATCCTTAATCGGCCCTATTAGAAGGAATAAGGATGATTACTTACTTGATTTGATGAAGAATCGATATAAAACCCCTTTGAGCCCTAAGTTCGGTCACCTCTTGATTGTGTTCTTCAATCCCGCACTTGATACTTCGAATTGATGGTTACAGAACCTCCAGAGGGTGTCGATTAAAGCTTTAGGAGGTTTAATTTCGCGAATTACATCTGATTTATATCATTTGATAATCATTGTAAACGGTTTTCGAATTTCAATCGCTATTTCAGTTAATTCCACGAATTAATACACTAATAACGTATAGAAACTGATATTAATCATTAATATAATGATTATGGACAATCAATTTTCAGTTTTACCTAGTTTTAATGTGGAATTCGGTTTTTTATAAACCCTTTTGGATCGAATTTTGACTTTTATGAGTCAAAATTGATAATAAAATCAATTACAAGCTTAATTTTCAACAATTTAACACTTAGGAATCTATTTTTCCTAATTTCTAACTCCTATACGTTATTCCGGGTCGCCAACATATTATTTCGATCAATAAAGTTACTTTAGTAATCCCAATTTATCACTAATTGGACCCATTTAATTTAGTATTGGGCTAAATTAACCCAATTGAACCTAATTTAAACTCATTGGACCCATTTTAACCTTACTGGACTTTCTAGATCTCACTGGGCCTCACTGGACCTTCCTGGGCCTACCTTGGCCTTCCCTGGGCCTACTTTGTTCACATTGGGCCTTAATGGGCCTCTCTTTGCTTATTGGGCCTACATTGGCTCTGTTGGGCTTACATAGACTTCGTTGGGCCTAATTGATCTTATTGAGTCTTCCTTGACCTTACTGGATCCTCTGTGGCTTTACTGGGCCTTCATTGGTCTTGTTGGGCCTTCATTGGCCTTGTTGGGCCTGTTGGACCTTCATTGGTCTTATTGGGCCTTGATAGCACCAACTCCCGTTAACAAGGTTAGTGTGAAAAGTCGGATTGTCACACTGTTCTTCTGAAAAAATCCTTAGCCCTTTTGACTGCACTTGCCAAAGCCCACATAATATCAATTCTTTCCATGTCGTCTGGATTAATCTGCGAATAATCTTCATTGGTCAAGTGTGTATTTCCAATTTGTCCCGCTAGCAATCCATCATATGAACTCAAAAGAGTTGATAAGATACCCATGTGCTCTTTAGCTATCTCCACTGTCGCTTTGTCAAAATTATCTATCTTCAAGTTGATGACAGAATGGCTATCCTCTGAGTGAGATGTGGTAGTGGCAGCAGACTGACTAAAATGAACATGATTTGAACTGGGAACCTCTTTTGTCTGGGTTACAAAGGCAGTCTTCAAATGAGCATGTGAAGAAGTTCTGTCCACAGTGGGATTAGATTAGTAGATGGAAGGATCTTGAACTTGAGCTACTCTCTTGGCTTTCCACTTGATTTCTATCTCTTGCTCATTCAGCTTTTGAATAAAATCATTAATGTCCATGGTGGCAAGCATCTCACTCTGCTTCAGCACCATAAGAAAAGATTCCACTTGGGAGGTAATGCATCAGCCAGACATTGGATCTTCCCTTGAGTTGTTGTCTTAACCTGATGATTGAAGAGTTCACTGAGAAGATGATAAAATCTGGCAATGAGTTCATCTAGGGACTCATTTTCCACATACATAAAGTTGTGAGATTCCTTCCTCAAAGCTTTAGACTTGATGTTCTTCAGTTCATCATTTCCCTAATATCTCTGCTGTAATGCATCTCATAACAATTTGGAAGAAGTAAACTATCTGAACTGATGAAATATATCAGTGGCTATAGAATGAGAGAGTATAGCATAAGCCATCTTCTCAAAATCGTATGACTTTCATTGAGGTTCAGTCATTCAAGTGACAAGCATTGGAGTTCCATCTTCATTGAGTGGTCTAACATTCCCTCCTTCAATCATCATCCATAGATTAGTGTCCACTCCATTAATATGGATATCAAACCTATACTTCCAATGTGGATAATCATCCAAAGAAAGCAAATGTGGAGCTTTGTTGGAGTTTCCTGTCTCCGTCTCTGTAAGTAAAAGGTTCTGAATCCTGTGATTTTGGTTATCTATTAATTCAAGTTCATCCATATAAATAAAAACTATCTGATTTGACACTTAGCCAATTTTCAGCTCCTTGGGACAAATGGGATTGACTTGTGCGAATGGTGGGTACGAATGACAAGGTATTATGCGATTGAAAGGACGAATAGTATGTTCACATGAATGGATAACTAACACGAGTGTGTGTAGAGACAAATGGAAAAATGAATGCAAATGGGATTTGATTCGTGAACAACTCTGTGAGAACATATGAGAATATCAAGGGAGAATAACAAATTTGAGAATGGAATGGGTATCCTTAGTTGCACTACAGGTGGTATTGAATTCAGTTAAGTGTGTGGTGGGCTGGCGGCTTCAATTGTGATATGTATGTCCTATATATAAGCATCCTTGACTGAGTGAAATCGTATCCGTACTTAGAACTAAGGCGAGAGCTTCGATGTGGGATAAGACATGAGAATTACAATAATACTTGAGATTAACATTTACAAACATTTCTAAAACATTAAACTTATGAACTCACCAACCTAGTGTTGATTTTTTTTTGTATGATTCTTCTTAGGTGGCGAAAAGGTTTAGTCATCAAAAGCAGGAGTTTAACTAGGTGGCCTATTAAGACCTATTAGATTTTGTGCATTGTGTAGGAACAACATATGATCCAGAAGATTTCACAGATCCATTACTGTTCAAGTCGGATTTGATTCACATGTCTTTTGTTAGACTCACAGAGTTAAATTATTGAACTCGAACTGATGTAATTTAACTTTGTAATTCTTAATGCATGTATGTTTACTTTTCTCTATTAGAACAAGATTTTTTATATAAATGGCAACATATGGTCAAAATTGGCATGAAATGGCAACATATTTCTTAAATAGTTAAGATAACTCTTTGGATGTTTTTCTTGATTGCTTTTACATGTTTCTTGTTTATTAGAAATGTGCCTTTTATCTTGCAAAATGTAACTTGCCTTTTATTTTTTGATTATTAGAAATGGGAGAGAAACAACAATGGTCCAATGAGCATATAAAATGCTTATTGGAGACTTGCATTGAAGATATAAACAATGTGGGAAAAAATGGATTGAGTTTGCAAAAAGACTCACGAAATAAGTTAGGCATAGTTTTTAAGGATAAGTTTGGTTTGGTTTTGACTCAATAGCAAATGAAAAATGCCTTTGCTAACCTTAAGGCCAAATACGTAGGATAAGTGTATTTGAAAAACAACACTGGAAACTTATACAAAGCTCAAACAAATACTTTTACATTAACGAATGAGGAATGGGAAGAATTTAAAAAGGTATGTTCACATATATAATTTTATTACCATCTACATAAAACAAATCTTTATACAATTTTTTTGCGTTAGGTTTAGGGCATCTGAAGGCCGGATCGTTGAAAACAGTTCCATTCCAGATCTTTGTGCTGCATTGTTTAATGGTAATTCTGCCACTAGGAGTTTCAAGGGAAGCTCAACCCAAACAACATCAGTGGTTGGATCATCTTCTTGTCACTGTGTGCAACAACTTCTGATAGTAAACTCCGTTTTTCCTGACACATAAGATGATGCTGACACTTCCCACCATACCTCAGAGCCTACTACTGATCCTACTAATGATCCAGCTTTCGAGCCTGTGCCTGATCCTACTTTCGAGGCTACTCTTTAGGCTATCCCTGATTTTAATCCAAGAAAAAGGTCGAAAACCTCAAAATCCTCATCTATCAGTTTTGATGATTTAGCACATGACATGCGACATGCTCTACAATATTTGATTAAAGGAAAAGAAGGACCAACAGTTGCTGAATGTTATGAGAAGTTAAAGCTGGTTTGGTTAGATCCGGTTGATCTTCTATTCCTAGTTGTTTTTCATATTTTTGGATTGTCTACATGCATTGGAGAAGCATGGATGACATTGCCAGATATCCCATAAGTATTAAGAGGATGGATTGTGATGATGACTACAATTTTATGACTAATAAAGCAGTGAAGAACATGGATAGTAGTTACATAATTGGTTTTGATTGTGTTAGAGAACTTCTATGCTATTGGTTGTGCTAGAAACATATTTACTTTTGATTGTGTTAAAATTACTAAGCTATTGATTGTGCTAGTGTAAGGGCTAGTATAAGAAGGGTTGTGATATCAAGAAGTTGCATGTTTTGGTGTTTTAATATGTTCTCGGTTTGATGATTGGTTCTCTGTGGATTTGTTCTCGGCGGAATTCGGTGTTTTCGGTATCGACTTAGTTTTCGTTCTCGGTCATATGTGTTGGTTATTAATGCTTGTTTTCGTTTCAGAATTGCACAAGCATTCATTCAGTTTTATTAGAGAGTTCTTTTCTTCTTCCTTTTATCCTTAATTGTTCTTGTATCAGACGGGTGTTTATTGATCAATCAAATCTCGTATGCAAGTTTCTGAATGTTTGTCTTGTTTCTTGATTAACAAATTATTTATTATCTCTCATTAGTTAGTTTGGTTTGATATCGGATTGTTAAGATTCACTTGGTTGGGACTTACAATTGGTATCAGAGCCATTCGAACTATTTTGAGGCTCATTCGGTATCAATTATCAAGAAAAACAGTTGATTGTTGAAGGATTCGAGGGCTGATCTTGGAAGAAGACGTATTGGTTTTCTTGGTGTTCTTCAAAAATTTAGCCAGATTAGTAAGGAAGGAGGATAATTGAGAAGATTTAGTCTAATTTGAATCCCCTTAATTTGTAGGTTGAATTAATTGATTGGAGAAAATCAAGGGATTACACTAAAGATTTTTTCAACAGAAAGGGGTTTTCGATATTTCAATTTTTTGTGGAAAAGGGTTCTCGGCTGAAGGGGTATTCTCGACAGAGTGTGGAGTTCTCGGCCGATCTTGTTGTTCTTGATGTTTTTGTTGTTCTCGGCTGAATCTAGGGTTCTCGGCTGAACTTGGTGTTCTCGGCTGCCTTTACTGTTTTTGGTCAAAGTTGGGTGACTACTTTCACTTGTTCAGAAGTTTCTTAGTGCGATGGAAGCTAAAAATCAAAATCAAAACACCATTTATCTACAACTAGACTCTCAAATGGGCACATCAACAAGGATACCTAGACTACTACATGCCGATGGATTTACTGAATGGAAGTGGCGTTTTGAGAAGCATGCTAAGTTCTCAGATGCTAAGATTTGGAGATCTATTCAGAGAGGAAAAAGGGTACCTATGTATGTTCTTTATGGGTGTACTACTAGGGTTCCTAAGCCAATTGAAGAATACACTGATGATGACTTTGATATGGTAGAACAAGATGATAAGGCACTTGCATCATTAACCATGGCATTAAGACCTGATATTGGTCAAGGCTTCAAGGAATGTACTTCAGCTAAAGAACTGTGGGAAGCGTTCATTCAGATGTATGAAGGAAACAATGACATGAAAGAAAGCCGGAGGGATATGTTAAATCAAAGATTTAACATGTTCAATCATGTTCTTGGAGAAAGCTTGGAAACTCAGCTTCAAAGATTTGTCTGGCTAATTACTTAGATGAGAAGGGCTGAAATCTTTCTGTCTAATGGAGAAATAAATAAAAAATTGTTGAATTCTTTACCTAGATGCTGGGATATGAACGTGGCCTTGATTAAGAAAACTAAGGATTTATATAGAATCAGTTTAACTGAATTGATTTCTATTTTTAAATCCTATGACGTGGATGATAAACAGATAACCTTGAATCACAACAGTAGCTTAAGTGGAGCTGGAGTCGGAAACTCATACAATGCCTTTCTATCTCAAAACTCAACTGGAGCGAATTCTGACAAACCACATGTTTTGGCTAGGGAACTAAATGTTGTAGCACAGGAAGGTGGTGATAGCAAAGTTGCAGCTATACCAGCTGTAGAAGAGAATCTAGCCTTATTTACTGCATTCACGAAGAGCTACAATGCATTTATCGATGGAGACTTGAACTAGACAAGTATGGAGTCTACTGAATTGGACCAGATTCATCCAGAAGATGTTGAAGAAATGGATGTTACTTAGCAAATGGCTATGGCTGTGTTTCAGGCCAAAAATTTCATCATAAAAAATGGTAAGAATAAGTGGGCAGACAGAAATAAAAGGATTGGATTCAACAAAGATGAGCTCAGTTGTTTTAACTGCCACGAAAAGGGACACTTTGCTAGAGAGTACAAGAAACCTAAGATTGAGAAGGCTGGAGATTCAAATGCGGCATCATCATCTACTTCAGAAAATGGCAAAGCTTTAGTAGCTCAAGAATCTGGAGGATATAGTTGGAGTGATTAACTTCAAGCTCTGAGTCTGGAAGAACCTCATGCATTTATGGCAGACATTGTGAATTCGGCTACGCCTAAGGTACCTTTAAGTTTGTGTTCTCAGCTTTGCATTGATAAAGTTGAACAATATCGCATTCATAATTCTGAATTAATCAAAGATATCCATGATCTTAAACAATCTAAAAGTGCTCTAACTAAAAATGAAAAACTTTTTAGATAAAAAATTGAAGCACAGAAGAAAGACATTTCTCGTTTAAAATCAGAATTAAGTGAAAAGGGTTGTCATCATAGAGATGCAAAAGTGAAAATTCAAGAACTCTCTGCTGAAATAGAAATTTTAAAAGAAAGCATAGATGACTCAGATCGTTATCATAAAAAATTCGATGTAACCAGTAATCAAATGCATTGTTTGTTGGATAAACATCTTTCATATAAAAAACAACGGGGTCTGGGTTATAATGAAATGCCTCCACTGTATAATGATAATTATACCAGTATGCCCTTGTCGGAGGAAGAAAAGGAGAGAGAAAACGCATGAAATATGGTGTTTTTGTATCACAATCAGAGGATTGTGATAATGTTGTAACTGACAATGTGAACTTTGCTAATGATTCTATTTCACGTGCAAACAAAATAGATCTTTATAACACTGTGCTGATAGAAGATGTTGATTCTGATTACGATTCAGATAGTGATGTTGATTCTTCTGTTCCAAATCAATTAAAAAAAAACTTGTGTTCAGTCTTTTTAAAATAATGATTGTCGTGTTTCTGAAAAAACTATGTTTGAACTCGAATTTCAATTTTAATGCAGCTCCTTTTGTTCCAAATGTGTAACTTTCACGAAATCATGATGACACGTCAAAGGTTGAGGTCAAGGATAAGTTATCCTTGAATATTTCAACTGATTCAACTATTAACAACACACGTGATGACTCAACGCATGTTTTGTGTTCCAAAAAACCCACAACACAGAAATCTGTGAAATTTGGTTTGAATGGGTTTTGTCAAGAATAGAAACAGACTTGCTTTGGTTGTGGTATTCCTGGTCATATTGCTCAGAATTGCAAGAAACAAAACCACTTTGATAAAACTACAACAAGTCAATCTGTCTTAACCAGAAAAGAATAAATTCGTAAGCCTAACAGATTTGTTAAACCAGCAGCAAGAAAGTTTCAATTTTTTAAGCCTAAACCATTTGACGATGATTGGAACAGAAATAAAAAACATTGGTGGTCATATTATATTAACAAAGTCAAAGTGCCATTAAAAATGTTTATCTAAATTAATAGGGAAAAAGGGCTGGAATCACATTGAAAATGTTTAACAATGTTGGAATATCAAATCACTTTCAAATGATACTGTTGTAACTGTCAAAAGTTCAAAACTCAGGCCTAAATTCGCTTGGGTTCCCAAATCTCATTAATTTGGTATCATGTGCAGGGACAATCGAGTAACTCAAACTACAAGAGATGGTACTTAGACAGTGACTGTTCCCGGCACATGACAGGAGACGTTTCCCAGCTTTCTGATGTGCATGACATAAGTAGTGGAAATGTTTTCTTTGTAGGAGGAGAGAAAGGAACCATCTCAAAAAGAGGAACTGTAACCCATGGAGCTCTGTATTTCACTGATGTGAACTTTGTTGTCGAACTTTCTCATAGTTTTCTAAGTGTGTCGCAGATCTGCGACAAAGGATACTCCACTCATTTTCTAACAAGTAGTGTCTAATTCTCAAGCCTGATTTTGTAATTCCTGAAGATTGGATTTTGCTACATTCTCAAAGAAAGGGAAACTCCTACATCATCGATATGAATTTGACACCATTATCGAGTGCCACGTGTCTCTACTCTAAGATTGCTACTCATGACGCTATGTTGTGGCACCGGAGACTTGGTCAAGCTAATATGAAGAATCTCAATCATTTGGCAAAAGATCAGCTAGTTAGAGACTAACCAGTCAAAGATTTCTTATCAATTGAAAAGTGTGTTAATTGCGTAAAGGGGAAACATCACCGAAAGCCACACAAGATCAAATTGATAAACTCAATCGACTCGGTCATGCAACTGCTTCACATGGATCTATTTGGTCCAATCAATGTTCTCAGTCTCTCACGCAACTCATACTATATTGATCATTGATGACTACTCGAGGTTTACCTGGGTGTTTTTCTTATCAAACAAAGGAGAGACCTCAGAACTGATAAAACAGTTTATCACGCTAATTGAGAATAAGTTGAATTCAAGAATGAAAGGAATTCGATGTGATAATGGCACAGCAAAATGGAATTTCTAGACAATATAGTCCTGCCTGCACTCCTCAGCAAAATGGTGTAGCTGAAAGAAGAAACCGTACTCTTATTGAAGCAGCTCGTACTCTGTTGTGTGATTCTAAGCTACCAACTTTCTTCTGGGCCAAAGCAGTTAATACTACTTGTTATGTACAAAATCGTACTTTGATTAACAAGCGACATATGAAGACTCCATAAGAATCATATATGGACATAAGCCCACAGTTGGTCACTTTCATGTCTTTAGGTGTCCATGCACTCTACTTCATCAGGAAGCTCTTCAAAAATTTGATGCTCGGTGAACTGAATGCTATTTTGCCGGTTGTTCTAGAAAGACAGCCTACATAGTGTACAACAGATTTACTAAATAGGTGGTAGAATCCTATAATGTTCAGTGGCTAGAAGAAAATCCCACCGATGCTGAGTCCGGACCTGCGTGGATTTTTGATTATGCTACATTCTTCAAATCTTTTCAAACACTGTCTGTGGAGTCATCTGTCTCTGAAGACCTTCTAGAGAACTGCTTAGAGGAAGAAATTCTACAGTCCAATAACCTCGAGAACTCAGCATTGATCCACCATGCATGTATCCTACATAACAGCCACCTCCAGATCCAATTGCTGACAGTAAATATTCATCCTCACTTTCAGAGTCTCCTGGCCTAATCTCTCTAGAGAATATCTCACTTGATTATCTCAAATATGTTCCTGAAGAATATTTAGTGGATCCTATCACTCCTGTTGCAGCAACAAATCTACCTGGCTCTTCAAATGTTCCAGATACTCCAGCTCCATTCTCCACGCATAAATATCATCCACTTGACAAAGTTATTGGACCAATAAATTCAAAAGTTGTAACTCGAAGTGCAGCAGAAAATCTAAATGAATGTATGTTTTCATGTTTTGTGTCTCAAATTGAACCCAAGAACATCTCGATGGCCTTGGAAGATTCTAGCTGGATTGATTCAATGCAAAAAGAACTCAATCAATTAGCCAAGCTAAAAGTGTGGAAGCTAGTTGACCTACCTGAAGGAAAGAAAGCACTTGGCACTCTTTGGGTATTCAAGAATAAAAAGGATGAATCTGGTGTGATAGTTCGTAACAAGGCTAGAATGGTGGTTCAAGGATATAGACAAGAAGAGGGGATTGATTATGATGAAGTTTATGCTCCAGTGGCCCGTCTTGAAGCAATTCGAATTTTTCTGGCCTACGCATCATACATGAACTTGACTGTGTACCAAATTGATGTGAAGACTGCCATTATATATGGTGATGTTAAAGAAGAAATTTATGTCTCTCAGCCACCAGGGTTCATTGACTCGAATCATCCTCAACAGGTGGTTAAACTTGATAAAGCATTGTATGGCTTGCATCAAGATCCTCGTGCCTGGTATGCCACGTTAACAGAACATCTGCTATCTCATGGGTATGTTTGTGGACCATTGCTCAAACGCTGTTCAGGAAACAAGTGAATGACGACCTAATTCTGGTGCTAATTTATGTCGATGACATTATTTTCGGGTCAACCAATGATCAGTTGTGCAAAGAGTTTGAACAGATTATGCGCAAAAAGTTTGAAATGAGCTCTCTCGGAGAAATGATCTTCTTTCTTGGTTTACAAGTTCGTCAAGACTCTTCTGGTATTTCGATTCATCAAGGCAAGTATGTTGATGACATATTGGCAAAATTCAAGTTTGAAGATTGTGAAGCTGCAAACACTCCAATTGCAACCCACCTGGTGATGACTGTGGATGAAGATGGTCCTTCAGTTGATCACACCTTGTATCGTTCAATAATTGGCTCATTGATGTATCTAACTTCAAGTAGACCGGACATCATGTTTGTTGTGTGTTAATGTGCCCGTTATCAGGCTAACCCTAAACTCTCTCATTTACATGCTGTCAAAATAATTTTTTGGTATCTAAAGGGGCAAGCCTAGGCTTGGACTTTGGTATCGCAAAAACTCTTAATTTAATTTATATACTTTTTCTGACAGTGACTATGGCAATTCTTGGGGGACAGACTCATTTCTTTGCAATGTAAGAAGCAACATACCGTCTCAACCTTGACTGCTGAAGCAGAATATGTGGCTGCATCTGCTTGCTGTTCCCAGGTCATCTGGATACAAAATCAAATGCTGGATTACGGTTTGGAATTTCTTAACTCCCCTATTTTTTGTGATAATGATGCTGCCATACAAATCTGTAAAAACCCAGTCCAGCACTCTAAGACCAAACACATTGACATCAAGGTTCACTTCATTCGAGATTGCTTTGATAGAAATCTAATTAATTTAGAACAAATTGACACATCACTTAATAGCGCTGACCTCTTTACTAAGGCAGTTGACCGATCCCGATTCAATGTGTTAACTGAATTGCTGAAAATGCTTCGCTTTTCTGATTAACTTTTCCTTCATATAAGTAAACTTGCACATAAATTTATTTATTATATTTTTTTAGTCTCTATTTTTATTTTTTATTTTTTTATGCACAAATTTAGAGGAATATTAGTAGTTAAGAGGTGAGTGTTTCTAAGTATCGGTGTCTTTAGGAAGTGAGTAGTTAGGAAGTGAGTGTTTCTAAGTGTCGATGTCTTTAGGAAGTGAGTGTTTCTAGGTGTCGATGTCTTGAAAGTTGGGTAGTGATATGAATTTGTGGTATAGGACAAATCAATCTTTCAATCAAGGAAAATCAATGCCTTAGATGACTTAAATGCTCACATAATGTATCAATAGGCTTAATAATTCTCAAAAGGGTTGTAGATGTGTAATCAAACTAAATAATGCAAAATAATTTGGTCGATCAGTTTCATATAAGGTCTGCACAAAACTGAGTTCCATAAAAAATGGATTGAGAGTTGAATTCTACACCTCTTGAGTTTCATCCATAAGACTATGCATGGATTTTCATAAATAAATGAAAATCTACCGCATCCGCAAAATCCCAAATGTCCAGAATAAAGATATGCATGAATATTCTAATATACATTGTACGGAAGCTCAACGCATTCACAAAATCCATGAAACATATGCATGAGACTCCTTTGTTATACGATTTATAGATCTGGACATCTCAGCGTATTTAAAGGAAATCAATGTGAAAAATTGAATCCTCAATAAATCGTGAGGATGGATAAGTTTTACCTTGAAATCAAGAGATCTCTTTCTTGTTAAAATAAAATCGAAACATGATAACAGATCATATGCTAGGTGTCATGATAAGAATAGTTGAGTTTAACGGGACAGCTAATATTGATAATCAGTGAACGTCAGAATCATAGGTAAGAATTCTCCTTGGATGTAGATTTGAGTTGTTCTATGACGATTTGATCCCAAAACAAAACATTTGCAACTAATTATCACTAACATAGTTTGATTAAATTCTGGTATTTAGTTATCGTTAACCTTATCTATATTTTTGTTCCAATTTTGTTTTATTTTCTAATTGGTCTTTATTTAGTTTTTTTTTTAATTTTATTTTTTTTAGTTTATTTTTTTAGTTTTAGTTTTATTTTTTTAGTGTCTTTGTCTAGTCAAAAACAAGGTAATCAGATGATTAAAGCAATTTCATCAATGTTTCTCTCATTTTTAAAGGAACTCTCGGTCACAGTATTTTACTTTTAAATTAGAGATAAAGGGGTTTTCGGTGTTGGGGGTTTTCAAATTGAGATAAAAAGGGTTTTCGCATTGTTTTTTTGTTCATAACTTTTAACACCGAATAGGAGATAAGGAAAATCTGAGAGATTCAAGGAACATGGGTGCTCAAAATCAGTATTGAAAAGTTGTTTTTGATCGGTGACTAACAAAGATCTTGAGGTATTATTATAGTTAGTGATTTTAAATTGTTTTGGTCTGAAACAACGAATGACGATGAATAAGGTTTGGAATAATGAAACAGTTACTGGTTCAACATTGGTGGATGGGATAAACACGGTTAAGGGGAAGTTAATAGTTTGGGTTAAGCTTGTTCAGAAGTTCGTAATGGTGGATTAGGGTTTTCTTGGTGGTGTTTACGAAGAAGAAAATGGATTTTCTCCACAGTGGACTTAGAATACCACCGAGAAGCCTAGAGTTCACCGAAAACCCAATCTGAGAGATTGTGTTCACCGAGAACTCAACATTTCCACCGAAACACATTTTTGAGTAAATTTGTAAAGGTGATTGACCGAAAACAAGTTCTGGTGTGTTCTCGATGAATGAAAATGAAATTTTTGAATAAGAATAATTGGTTTATCAATGCGTGGATTATATTTATTTTATATTAATACTTATTGTGAATTAATGATTTCAGGGAATGGCGGCCTCAAAATTTGTTCCTGATCATAATGTAGTAGCGCATATATGTGACCCACCTCGACAACACATGGATTTTAAATCACTCATTATTGGGCTGAACACATGCAGGATTGTGTATGTACTTAGAACAAATCCAGTTATCTGCGAAAGAGCTATCAGAGAATTTTGGGGAGCTACAACAATTAATGGTCAGAATGGACAAATTGAAGCCAATGTGCACGGATGCAAGATCACAATGACAGAGGAGATAATCTGAACAACGTTGCTATTTGGCGATCAGTCATACCATCCTATTTCCTATGAAAATGATGCAGTAATCAGTGTGCTAATGAGAAAAGGCTACGAGGGAGAATACCCTCCACTTGTGAAGAAACTACTTCGTCCTTACTGGAGACTGTTAGCTCATATGGTGCAAATGGGAATTTCTGGAAACGAAGGAGGCACATATGTTCTTGGAGTGGAACTAACTTCTGGTATTGTAGCATTGAAGATGTATTGGGACTTCAATTGGTCCAAGTTGGTATTCAAAGAGATGAAGAAGAATTTGAGCAGGATGAAAAAGGAAATTTTCTTGATGTATCTTAGGTTTGTGCAGATGATCTTAGATGCTCACTATCCAAATTTAGTGAAGAATGTGGAGTCACTGGATATCAAAACCAGGGGACCAAACGTTTTTGGTTTGCTTAAACAGACAAGAAAGGGAGCCCAAGTTACTTTTAGAGGCTTGAGACCATTAGAGAAGTTTGGAAGATTTGGAGAAATTGATGGTTCTGATCATGGGAATGTGCCAAATGGGATTGTAGCCGAGGAACACGATATTCAACCTCAAATGGAAAGATCAAAAGATGTTCAAGCACCTTCAGGGACAGAAATTCATACGGTTTATGAAAATGTGATAGAAATGATTGATCAAGAGGTTGACCTAACCATGGATGAAACATAAGTTTTTGAGAATCTTAGTCCATGATCAGAAATAGAGAAAGCAGTTGAATTGTCACTTGAGAAGGAAACTGAATCGTACTAAGTATCTAGGGATGCAAGCAAAGGTAAGGAATTGTAGAAGCTCCAGTTAATGTGCATGTGCTACAAGAAAAAGTGCTTGTATTGGAGCAACAGCTGAATGAGCAAGTGCTGCAGTCTGTGACAAAGGACATCCTTATCAGTGAGCTTCAAGAAAATCAAATGGCTCAGAATTTGAAATTCAGAATTTGGAAGCAAACTTGGGGTATCTCACGGCTTTGTTCATGGATCTTAAGCAATAATTGAACAGAGATGATGACAGTGGTAGTGCTAGAGAAAAGAAAAATTTTGGTGATGATAATGAAGGCATGTCGAGTGGTGGTGGTTTGGAGAAACATTAAGATCATGAAGTGGACAAGAGAACTGATGGTACCGGTGAAAAGGACAGTAATAAAAACAAGGAGTCTGGAATGAGAAAAGGAGAAGCTGGTTCTAGCCAACAAATGGAGGACAAACTAATGTTTGATGTTGATGATTTATTGGAAGAAAACGTGGAGCTAACTGAAGCAGAAGACCGAGGAAAAGGAAAAGTTTCTTCATCAGCTGAGTATAATTATTCAATCATTGATAACTGGGTTGCTGGAAAGAGATTGGACACTTCTGAGAGACTGAAGTGTTAGACACAAAGATTACTTCAAGCAACAACAGGATTTGCCAGAGAAATATATGGTTACGATCGGGAAGAGTTTTTATGATATGGTTGGTGATTGATCGGGGATACACTCATGGCATTATGATGGAGACAAGCATATGTGGGAAGTGAAGCGGAAAAGTGGAAATTTGGAATATTATGAGAGTCCTTTGGATTTTGAATCATGGACTCGAGTTGATTTGTAGGAACTTGATGAGGCTCCATTTTTCAATCGATCAAATGATCCAAGAGGAGCTGATTTTTATGATTTCCTTCATGAAGAAGTATTTTTTTAATTTCAAAAGAATGAAGGCGGCTGAGTCTACATTGAAGAAGCATAAAGGAAATAGAGATGGTCGAACAGGGAAAACGTTTAAATCGATCAGTTGGCCACCAACAAACAAGTAGAAAAGTATTCCACAGGGATTCCTGATGGATGTTTATCCAATTTTGTTATGTGGGCAATCGCTGTGATTAATTGTGGAGATCATGAGTACCGTATTCCAGATAAGAATGAGTTGCTGAGGTTTGGAGAGCATGACATAAAGGTTCTGGCTATGCATCAAATCAAAACTGATCCAGTGTTTGAAGTACATGGTAAAGATTTTACTTCATTGGCTGCTTCGATTGTAAGGACTAAACTCTGGGCAGGATCTAAAGTAATGCAAACTCTTCCTACTGAATCTTGATGATGAAATCATAATCCTAGGGGAAGTTTGTAAGGGCTAGTATTAGAAGGATTGTGATATCAAGAAGATGCATGTTTTGGTGTTTTAATATGTTCTCGGTTTGATGATTGGTTCTCGGTGGATTTGTTCTCAGCGGGATTCGGTGTTTTCGGTATTGAATTAGTTTTGGTTGTCGATCCTATGTGTTGGTTATTAATACTTGTTTTCGTTTCATAATTGAACAAGATCAGTTTTATTAGAGAGTTCTTTTCTTCTTCCTTTTGTTCTTAATTGTTCTTGTATCAGACGGGTGTTTATTGATCAATCAAATCTTGTATGCAAGTTTCTGAATGTTTGTCTTGTTTCTTGATTAACTAATTATTGATTTCCGCTCATTAGTTAGTTTGGTTTGATATCGAATTGTTAAGATTCATTTGTTTGGGACTTACAGCTAGAAACATATTTGCTTTTGATGCTGTTAAAACTTCTATGTTATTGGTTGTCTTAGAAACAACTTTGCTTATATTTATAGTTTCTATGCTTTATTAACACAAGATAATAATGGATTCTGATAAGAAATTACTTCTCGTAATTCTTATGTACTTGTATATTCGTTTTTTCTGGAGGAGAGGTTCGAAATGAATGCGAGACAATGATTCGAATATGACAAGACATCAATGCACATTAGAGTTATTCCAAGGAAATCCCAGACAAAGCCATGAAATGTTACGTATGACTCGTGAATCCTTTTTCCGAATGTGCACATATTAGAGTACAATATTCGTTAAAAGATGTTTAACATGTATCCGTTGAAGAAAATATGGCTATTTTTTTCGAATGATAATCGGTCATAATCAACGTTATGTGGTTATTAAACGTAGATTTCAACACTCAAACAAAAAATTCATAAATTTTTATGAAGTCTTTGATAAAATGATGCTTTTTGCTAAAGATATGATACTTCCAACTACTTTCAAACGGAATCCAAACATTCTGGGACATAACACGAGGATATGACAAGTTTTTAAAGGAGCAGCTTGTAAAAATATTTCACTTACTTTAATATTCATATTAAATGCATATGCCATTATAGAGAAATATTATCGTTGTGATGCCACATATGCACACTTACGAGGATTTATGGCTCCATATCGTAATGTGATGTATTGGCTTGGAGATTTTCGTCGGAGACGTGCTGTGACCAATAAGCAAAAATTTAACCATGCACATTCAAAATTTCAGAATGTCATTGAGTGTGCTTTTGGTATATTGAAAGCATTATTTCCTATATTGAAGAGGATGGTACCTTTCCGTTGGTTACACAAAGGAACATTGTCATTTCATGCTTTGTGCTACATAGTTTCATAAGGAAACATGGTTTGAGTGATAAGTTATTTGTACAATATGATCAACCTAATATGTCGTTACGAAGTACTCATGTTAATGTTGGTGTTGATTAATACTATGTGGAAGCAAATGGTACCACATCGGATCGAGAGTATATGACTCTGTTACAAGATGAAATTGCTGAGCATTTAATGCAAAATATGAATGAATGATTTAAAAAAAATGTTATTGAGGTTTAATGAATTTTAATTCAAATATGTAAAAACTATTATCTAAAATTCAATTTTAAAACATTGTTGTATGATAAAAAAATTATTTATATTCCTGACTATTTTAGGAGCTTGCATACGTTAAAAAAACAACCGGTCTACTATTAATAGGCTGCAGATGTTTTGTCCAACTCTTCTGCTACAAAGCTCTGCTGATGTGGTAGGCAGATTGCAGACATTTTACCTCTGAAAAAACAAATAGCACCTTAGACAACATCCGACTAGGATTTGTGTATTGTCACAGCCCGAACCGACGGGCTGGATCGATTTTCTCATCGAGCGAAATGGTCCCGGGGCGCAATATCGGGTGATAATCAAAATGATCATATTGTTTACATTTTGCATGATATAAAATTATAAATTACTAAATGCAATAGAACAACAAACTTAAATTACATAAGTAAGTTTCATAATTTAACAATGTAAATCTACCAAAAGAATCATGAGTTATCTATCTTGTATCTGCACAAGTTATAGAAAAATGATTCATATATTGATGTACATAAATATGCACATCCAAAATACTAGGTCCTCTATCTGGGCATCCTAGTAATAGCATGAACTCCAAAGCTCAAACCTGTTCGTCACCTGAGAAGTCATGCAAAAAGATCAAGTCAACACATGGTCGGTGAGTTCATATAGTATTGTTATTAAAAGTGAATTTGAATAAAGCTGACTAGATGACGACCTTAACCTCACTAACAACCACATATACCATCCAGTTTAGTATGCTTGTATACAAGGCATACCTAGGGTCAAGCTTACCGCCAGTCCAGCCGCCAACCCACCACATACCAAACCACATAGAGTATTGTTATTGATGATAATTAGGCGTTTCATCCAACACACTTCATTACTAACCTTGAACATCTGAAAAATGATAACCTTGAACATTTGAAATGACAACCTTAACCTCACTAACTCCCACCTAGCCTATTCAATCAAGTATGCTTATATATAAGGCATACATAGGGTCAAGTTACCGTGAGCCCAGCCGCCATCCCACCACATACCTAACCACATACAATATTGTTGTTAATGATAATTATTTGTTTCACTCTATACCAACGTCGTACTAGTTTTGTTTAGATTCGTCAAAACCTGGGAACCCTCTTGATTCATTAAGCTCATCACATATCATGATTCCATAGCAAATGTTGAACAAATAATTTAAAGTGTTTAAAAAAATGAATAGTTAAACATTTAAATAAAACTAAGTCCTAGTGATTAGGCCTTGGTCAACATTAGTAGACTAGTCTAGCAATCAAAGGTTCTTAGATAGGTAGGGATTTAGTAAATATCATCAAACATGTGACCTATAAATCAACCGATCTAGCTAGGACTTCTTGAAATACAGGTGTTTTTTTTTGTTCTTGAATCGTCTAGATTCGTTCTCGATTCGTTTAGTTTCATTCGCACATGTTATCTTTGATATTTCCCATACAGTTCCCTGAAAATGATTTATTGATTCATACTAGATTCGTTGAAAAATGTACTTGATTCGTTGAACAATGAATAGTTGATTTGTTGATCAAATGTACACTTGATTCGTTGATCATTGAACACTAGGTTCGTTGAACATTGAATACTTGATTCGTTGAAAATGATCCTTCGTTTCATTGAAAATGAACAATAGATTCGTTGAAAATGTTAATTGATTCGTTGAAAATGAACAATAGATTCGTTGAAAATGATTGGTTGATTAGTTGAAATGTTTACCTGATTCGCCAAAATGAAACGATCGTCCACTTATCATATAAGTAGATAATCTTTTATGAAACCTGCATAAATTTACCTAGACATGATCTAGGATAACATTTATACACACCAAAACATATAGAAGTTTAAAGCATTTAAGTAAAATATAATCAAAGGGAAATAATTTACGCATGCTTCTGAGCCCCGCATTTATAAAACAAAACGTTTAAAAAAGGCGCAATGAACTCACCTGTGTTGTAGTACTTGTGATTCAACTAAGAAAATATATGCGCGCTCGTTCTTTGTAGACTATGTAGCTTCAACACCTGAGTTGATTTATTATGATTTGTATACTATAAGTATTTATAATTGATTAATATAAGGTGCTGGTTTCGGTGTGCAACTTAGTGTCCTATGATAATACTAATGTGTTACTATGATTCCCCGATCCCTTAGTTTATCAAGATTCAACCTTATTTGCATAAGGTTTATGACATTTAAAGACATAATTATTTAGTAAATCGTCAATCACAAAATCTTATTTAAAGTACAAAAGCTAAGTTTATTTTGGTAGAAAATCCCTTAAATTACTATATAATATTTTAATAAAATAGGTCATGATGATTATTAATAAACTATGGTTAAATGTTATTAAACATTATATTTGAATAAAATCTAAGTTAATTTATGAAAACATCAAGTTAAACATGTTAGAACCTGAATTAACCTAGCTAGGTTATTAATGAAGTCCTTGTATGATTATTTGTTAACATCCCTTGATTTCGTTCCGTACTGAATTGGTTATCAATTAAGGTTATTCACTTGAATAACTAAATTGAAAACCGATGTAATGAGTTTGCTAAGTGTTGGGTATTGATATCAAATTATCAACACATTACACTTAGTGTTTGTTAATTGAACTACCATGAATCCCATCTTGTGTCCTTTTTCTTTTGTAACCCGTAGTTCTTCGAGATGTCTTTAATTTGTTGCGTGTTCTAAAGAAAATTAGTCTTATTAGCTTAGAAATTCATTAAGTTAGTATCGATGGGTCATAGGTTTTCGGTTAATACTTAGTCAACCACCTTTACCTTTGCCGATACTATCTTCATGTTTAGGGTCTTTGATTGGAAATTTCCTAAGTATTTCAATCCTATTTGATTAATAAATCATAGGATTATAAGTTTAAAGAGTTTAGAAAATCTTTGTTTTTAGCAAAACCTTAGTATCGATGAGTTTGAAAAACGATTAACACCTCAAAAACCCTAACAGCTCATTACCCGACTCACACATGTTCTAATCCATCCCTTGTGTTCGATTTTGATTGTTTTGAGTTGGTTTCAAGCATAAATTCTTGGATTAGAATAAGGTATTAGTATCGACAGGTGGGATGCTAGTATCGATGGCCAGAACTTGCTTAGCATTGATAGAACTCATTCAGCCCTCATCGATATTGTAGTATCGACAATGCTGAGTTTGGGAGCCCACAAGTCCTTCGATACCATTAGTATCGAAGCTGCCCCTGGTCTGGAACTTGAATACCATCGATATTAATAGTTTCGAAGTGGTTCCATCAATTTTAGTCCATCAAGACTATCAGTCTCGACATAAGAACTTGGCTGAATAATCAGGTTGTCGATACTAACTTCAGCTTGATGTTCTTCCTTCGATACTAATATCATGGATTCCCTAACTATGTTCGGCCATTCAAGAGCTTAATCCGTGATTTTCATTAAGATCCTAAACCGTTTTCGTGCACATCCTACAAGTTTTGAAGGCATAGAATCGGCTGCCAACTTACAGCTTGCCGGAAAAGTACAAAACCACTCTAAGCTCCGATTCTTCGTCATATCATGATCAACACGTTGTTGTGGTCGTTTTGACACAAAAATCGCTCGATTTGGTTAAGGATTGAGTGTTTTGGATTTTGAATTTAGAGAGAGAAAGGGAAGAGAAAGAGAGTCTGGTTCTAGTGAGAGAAAGTGGTTGGTGTGGGTTCATAAATGACAATAAATGTCATTTTTATAGTTTTTATCTTTCGGGTGTGTTCGGGTTCGTTCGGTTTCGCTTAGACGTGTCGTTACCAAAATTTCGCGTAACGAAATGTTATGTTATTTAAAATAGAAGTTTCTGAATTATTTTAGGTGGTAATTCTTAATAAATTAAGTAAATATCTTTTATCTATTTTTAAAATTTCAAAAAAGTTTGATTTAACTATTTCGTCGAATCGTACTGTTTTCACGCATATTCGTATAGATCGTCACCCGTACGAACACGACGATAATTGTACTTTTAGATACATTCATGTGAATGGTCACTCACACGAATACTTCGTCTGTTTAATATTCACTTAACAACGTACGTTATTGTATTGATTTGTACATTCCCACATACGTTTATACATAATAAATCCTAACTAACATGCACATACTGATTTTTGTTGTCAGATATGATTCTAACTGTTAAGTTTCGTAATAGTTTGTATTGTCTTCACATCATGCACATTACACATAGTTTCGTATTTTATCTATTGTACAATCTACTGTTCCGAACTATTATTTAGATACTGATGTTACAGTCTCCTCTTGTTACAGAAATTTCGTTTTGAAATTTAAGAATCATTATCAGGTACGACTTCCTCTACAAACAAACGGGGATACTTGGACTTCATGTGATTCTCACGCTCCCAAGTGAACTCTAGACAGCGTTTGGAATTCCACTGAACCTTAACAAGTTTAATATGGCTTCGTTTCAGTTGTTTAACCTCACGAACCATAATTTCCAAAGGTTCTTTAATGAAATGTAATTTTTCGTCCACGTGAATTTCCTCTGCTGGTATGACTAGTGATTCGTCCGCTAGGCATTTCTTAATATTTGAGACGTGAAACATGCCATGCACCCCACTGAGTTCATCTGGTAGTGTCAGCCTATATGCCGCAGGACCAATTCGTTGAATGATTTCGAATGGTCCGACGTATCTCGGTGCTAGCTAGACTTTTATTCCAAATCGGACTACGCCCTTCCAAGGAGATACCTTTAACATGACTCGGTCTCCCACTTGAAATTCCAACTACTTGCGCCATTTGTCTGTGTAGCTTTTTTGTGTGCTCCTGCCTGCTTGTAACTTCTGTTGTATCTGGGCGATCTTATCAGTGGTTTCCTGTATAAGTTCAGGCCCGGTTATTCAGTTATCTCCTACCTCGGTCCAACAGATCAGTGATCAACATTTCCTACCATAAAGTGCCTCGAATGGGGCACATCCGATGCTTTTGTGGTAACTCTTATTATAGGATAATTCTGTCAGTGGTAAATTGTCCTTTAGGGTTTGAATTGTACGTTCGCTCTGACCATCCATTTCTGGATGCTAAGTTGTACGCAAGTTCAAGTTCGTCCCTAGAGATTTCTATGACTGCCAAAACCTTGACATAAATCTACTATCTCGATCAGATATTGTAGACAATGGTACACCATGACACACCACTATCTCATTGATGTACAATCTTGCCAATTTATCTATTGTGAAGGTTTCACGCATTGGCAAGAAATGATCAGATTTTGTTAAACGATAAATGATAACCCATATCGTATCATGACCACTGGAAGTGTGGGGTAGCTTGGTAATGAAATCCATAGCTATTTGTTCCCAGTTCCATAGCGGAATCTCAGGCTGTTCCTGTAAACCAAACGGCTTCTGGTGTTTCGCTTTAACTTTCTCACACGTCAGACATCGACCGACGTACTCGGCTACGTCTTTCTTCATCCCCGGCCACCAATAATATCCTTAGAGATCCTTGTACATTTTATCAGCGCATGGATATATCGAGTAGCGTGCCTTGTGCGCTTCATAAAAAATGAGCTTCCTCAATTCATCTACAGAAGGAATCCACACCCGATCCTAATAGTAGATAACTCCATCGTGTTTCGTCTTGAATTGCTTTTCTGCTCCACAATCGAGTTCTTTCTTCAGATTCCCTCTTTCTAGTGATTCTTGTTGAGCTTGTAAAATTCTGTCGCGTAGGCTTGTCTGCACAGTCATTCCCATTGCCCTTACACGCAAGGGTTTGACTCGCTCCTTCCGGCTAAAAGCATCTGCTACAGCATTTTCTTTGCGCGAATGGGATTTGATCACACAGTCATAATCATTTAGAAATTCAACCCATGCAAGTATTGTCTCCATATCTTCAATGCGAAGACTACTGCTCCCAGTTCCAGATCATACGTTGTGTATTTCTTCTCGTGTATCTTCAATTGTCGAGATGCGGACTTGATAACTTTGTCCCATTGCATCAGTACACATCCGAGTCCCTGATGGGAAGCATCACATGACACTATAAAGTCATTCGTACCTTCTAGGAGAGATAAGATTGGAGCATCAGATAGCTTTTTCTTCAATGTTTGGAAAGCATCATCCTATGTCTGTTCCCAAACAAACTGTATCTCAATCGGCATTTTCGGAGTATCCCAATTCTTTATCACGTCAATCATGGCACGGTCCACACGAATTCCTTCGCTTTTAATCACATGACCCAAGAACCGGACCTCTGTTAGCCAAAATTCACATTTTGAGAATTTAGCATAAAGTTGTTTGTTCTTTAACAGTTCCAAGATCTTCTTGAGGTGTTGCTCATGTTCTGTTTCACTCATGGAATAAATCAGTATATCATCAATAAAGACAATGACAAACTGATCTAAATACTACTTGCACACACGGTTCATGAGATCCATGTAAACCGTTGGTGCTTTCGTTAATGCGAAAGGCATCAACATAAATTCGTAATGCTCGTATCTTGTTCGGAATGCCATCTTCGGCATATCCTCGTCTTGAATCCTCAGCTGGTGGTATCCGGAACGTAAATCGATCTTCAAGAAGTACCTTGCTCCTTGTAACTTGTCAAACAAATCATCAATCCTTAGTAATGGATACCGATTCCTGATGGTAAGTTTGTTCAATTCGCTATAATCTATGCACATCTGAAAGGGTCCATCCTTCTTTTTCACGAAGAAGACCGGAGCTCCCCACGGCGAGTAGCTCTGTTAGATGAAGCCTTCATCTAATAGCTCCTGCAACTGATTGGATAATTCCTGCATCTCGGAAGGTGCTAACCTATAAGGAGATTTAGCAACATGCCAGGAATTAACTCAATGCGAAATTCTACCGGTCGTGGCAAACCAGGTAGATCGTCAGGAAAGATTTCCGGGTATTCTTTCACTACTGGCACGTATTGTAATCTGATCTTTAATTTATCCTTTTCCACCATGTGAGCTAGGAAACCTACGCACAGCTTCCGTAAACACTTACACGCCTTTATGTGAGAAATGATTTTGAGACTTCGTTTAGCTTGATCCCCGCGTACTTCTAACACTTGGGCGTTTGCCATTGGTATCTGAAGTAGCTTCTCGGAACATACTATCTCAACCCAATTAAGGGATAGCCAGTCCATTCCAATGATGATGTCGAAACTACCCAATTCCATAGGTTTCAAATCGATGATAAAAGATTGATCATTCAATACTAATGGGCAGTTCCTAAGAATTGTGTGTACTTTTACTTTTTACCGTCAGCTACTTCTATAGTATAAGGGGAGTCTAAGAGTTCCTCACTATGACTAAGTTTGCGAGCAAAGTCAGAGAAGATAAAACTTTGGTCCACACCAGTATCAAATAAAACAGAAGCATAAAAGTCATGTGAGAGAAACGTACCAGTGAACACGTTAGGGTCTTAAAGGGCAGCTGGAGCTCCCATTGCGAAAGGTCTTCCATGAGATGCTTGAACTGTCGGCTGCATCCACTTTGGGCAGTTCCTTGAGTAGTGGCCAACTTTGCCACAGTTATAGCATCCTCCATTGTTTTGGTTTGGATTGTTGGGTGGAGGGAGAGCTAAAGCAACATTGATCACTGCTTGAGAAGGCGTTATCCTGCAGTGTTGGACCCAATGGCCCTTTCTTCCACACCACATTCAGTACTTGCAGGGAGTGTTAGCAGCATGATGATATTGGCATTTGGCACACAATGGAAACGTGCCAGCGTATGAATTCTTGTTGAGGTTCTGTGGGGCTACTGCTAACTTATTAACTGGGGTGGCCATCATGTACTTCTTGATGACCTTTTGTTTCTTCTTGGGATGGTTATTGGGTTTCTTTGATGATTATTCCATGGCCTTTCCTGTGTCAGCTTCCTTCTTCAGTGTTCTAAAAGCTACCATCACGCCAGTAAGTTTTCCTGATAAAGTGACAGGGCTTGTTGCAATAACCAAGCTCTGGATGCAGGCTGGTAATCCGCCTACATATCTGTCAATCAATTTTTCCAAAGTTGGCACCATGTCTAGCACCAATGCTACCAGTTCATGATAGCGGGTGGTGTAACCATGTGATCAGCTCCTTTCATCACATAGTTGGACAGCTCAGTTTCCATCCTCTGTAGTTAGTTCTTGGCACATAATTCATTCCTCAGCTTGAAATCTGCCCATGGCATCACCAATGCCTCTTCCCTTCCTTTAGCTCTGATATGGGAGTTCCACCACGTCAAAGCTCGCTTGTTGAATGATCCTACAGAGTAGCGAACCTTGTGGGGCTTTGGGAATTGTTAATATCCAGAGTTATATCCATCTTCTCAATACATTGGATTAATCCAATGGCTCCTTCAGTACCGCTAAAACTTGGCGGTTTACATCCTACGAATGATTTGTAGGAGTAGTCTGGTCTAGTGCTAGTGTTGCCACTAGTTCCCTTGACCAGTTCCCATTGTTGTTATTTCTTTTGGTGTTGATGCGATTCATCATGTCAGGGATCGCCTCTTTCAGCTGACTTGTGAGCAGTGTGGCTAACGCAATCGTAGCCTGTTGGTATATGTTAAATTTTTGATGTTTCAGATTCTTTTTGTTTGTAGGTTCTCGACATTGTTGGGGTTTCTCAAGTTGGTTATCGGGGTTCTTGAATTAGTTAAGAATTAGATCTGATGTGCCGAGAGGCCTATGTCATGTATGGGTAGCATATAAACCCTTTTCTAAGTCACAATTAAGGTTAGAGCTTATTGTTATTATTTTTCTCTTTTTGGTTGTACTAGTCAGTTCCTTGAAACCGAGTGCAATGGAAAAGCGTTCTTGCATTGTTCTTAATCTTGATCATCATTGTTGTTTTTCTTGCACACACGTGATATCATTCCGCACTCCCACGTGTGTTGATTATATTGATATATATATTTTTAGATCCAAGGTTGGGACTAACAATCGGTATCAGAGCCTCAAGAACCAGTTTTGTGGCTCACTATGATATCGATATTTCAAGAAAAAGCAATTTTGTTTGGTGGCGTTCTTCATGTTCTTGAAAAATTCTATAAAAAATGGGTGTTTTGATATGTGGAAGAGCCTTTCTTGAATTCAATTGAGTGTTGATCAGATCCTATTAAAATTATTCGAGATTGACCAAATTAGTGCTTTTAAAATTTGAATTCTCGGCATTTTAGGAAGTTATCATTCTCGAATTTGATCAAAAGGTTCGAGAACATATTATTTACAACTCGAATTGTACGTTCCTTATAATTTTCTTTTTACGAGTTAGTGTTCTCGAGTCTGTTTTTCTCGACTTGAACTGCTCAAGTTGAATTGGCTTTCTCGAATTTAAGTGTCATTCTCGAATTCATTTGTTGTTCTCGAATTTAAGTGTCATTCTCGAATTCGCTTCTCATTCTCGAACTTTAGTGTCGGTCTCGAATTCACTTGTCATTCTCGAATTCGAGTGTCATTCTTGAAGTTGCTTGCCACTCTCAAATTTGATTGAGTGTTGTTCTCGAATCCTTCTGCTGTTTTATCTTAGTTTTTCTTGAATTAGTTCACTGTTCTCGAATTGATTTCTGTTTGGTGTTAATTTGAGTCTAAAATTGTCAGTTGTTGTTGCTTGATTCTCGAGTCAAACTTTTGACTCTAGATTCATTCTTATCTGTCTTATCAGTTTGTTTTTGTCTTGTTCTCAAATGGATTCCTCTAGTATATTAGCTGATGCTTTGTCTAGCAAGCAAAATGAGCTCGATGCTATCATGGGTACCACCACCCGTATTCCTAGACTTTCCTCTGCTGCTAGTTTTCCTGAATGGAAATTTCGATTTGAGAAACATATAAAGACCAAAGAACCAAGATTATGGAGAGTTATTCTAAAGGGCAAACAGAAAATCACATATAAGGATATTGAAAGAAATGAACTGATCAAATATCCTGAACATTATACTGAAGAAGATTTTCAGATAATAGAGGAAGATGAGCAGGCACTCGGATACATTACTCAAGGTCTCACTCCTGAAATCTCACAGTGTTTTAGGGAGATAACTGACGAAAGAGAACTCTGGAGGGCACTCATTGACATGTATGAAGGTAACACTGAGAAGAAGGAGTCTAGCAATGAAATGTTGAAAAATAGGTTTAACACTTTCAGTTATATAGTTGGGGAAAATCTGGATGATCAGATTTAGAGATTTGTTACATTGATCACAGAGATGCGTACAACAAAGATTGACAATCAAGTAGGTGTGATCAACAAAAAGCTTCTGAATGCTCTTCCTAGAAACTGGGACATGAATTTTGGCAGTATAAAATCAACCAAGAATCTGGATAATTTGTCTCTGACTGAGATGGTGTCAGTTATCAAGTCCTACGAAATGAATGATCAGCTGACAGCCATGAATCATACAAATAGTTACAATGCTGCAGGAATCAGCAGTGTCAATAGTGCATTTATCTCTCAACCACCATCTGCATACCTTGTTCATAAAGTTGCCTTGCCCTCTGTGTCATCTGGCAAGTCTGCCATTTTGTCTACTATCAGATCATCAGCTCCTCTTCTTCAAGCCTCTGGAGCTAGTTCAGGAAATTCATCTACCTCAATTGCAATACAACCAGCCACACTCACTAAGGAAGTTCTGGATAATATTGCGTAAGTAGCAGGTTTTTTAAAATGCTCAACAGCTTTGGGATCTGGTGACCGGCTGCCACCATTTGTTGTAGTGGGTTCTGAACTTGAGCAAATTCATCCTGAAGATATGGAAGAGATGGATATCACCTGGCACATTGCTAATGTTGTTTTCAGAGCAAAGAACTTTACAAAAGCAACAGGAAGAAATCCCTGGGGCCAGTCTGACATAAACATGGTGAAGTTTTCAAAAGAGAAGCTCAGATGTTTCAACTGTCACGAGCCTGGACATTATGCTCGGGAATGCTCTAAACCAAAGAAAAGTGCTGATAATCTTGAGCGCAATTTGATTCCAACAAATGGAGTTGCAAGTGGTGATAACAAAGTTTCTGATTCCAAGGCTCTAGTGGTGATGCAAGACAATGCCTTCGGATGGGATGACCAACTCAAAGCTCTAAACATTTCTGAGGAATCTACAGTTGCATTGATGGCCAGTTCTGCTCACAATCATTAGGAGCATGCTTTCATGGCACACCTTCCTGCTAATGCTGATCTAAGTACTTTCTTATGCACTCAAACATGCATTGATAAAGTGACCACATACAGGGTTCATAATAACAATCTGTTACTTGACTTGTCACAATTTGAGCAAGAAAATTTAAAATTAAAAAGGGAAAACAAGTATTTAATTGAAAAAGTTGAAGCTCAAAAAACTGATATCACATTTTAACAAGAGATTTGAGCAATGCTAAATGTGTCATTAAATCCTCTAAAACTATTCTTGATAAAGCCAAATCTGAAACAGAATGATACAAAAACAAATTTGAAAACTCTGAATTGAATTTTAAAAAAATTGATGTATCTTCTGAAATTGTGGAGGAAATGATTTAAAAACAAATGAAGTGGCAAGAGATTAAAGGAATTGGATACGTGAACCGTGTATATGATGGTTTTTCTTAAGCCTACTGTTTGGATAAATGGAAAAGGTGAAGAGCTTGGAATAACACCAAAAGAGGAAACTCCTTGGTTGAAATTAGTGACAATGGTAACGTGTTTGTGAATATTCCTCCACCTTTGCGCAACAATCTTGTCTACACACCCATGACAGAAGAAGAAGTAGAATTTTCTGCCACTCTGAATTATGGTAGACAAGAAAAACTGATTGCTTCGACTTCACGTTCAGAAAAAACACCTGAACCTGAAGTCTATGTGACGTCTTCTAACATTTCTAATTCTTGTGCAGATCAAGTAATAGTTGAAGATTGGGTGGAAGAGGATAATGAACCAATTGCTGCTATAAATTTTAACAATCCATTTTCAAAAATGTTTTCTGATGACAATTTTATTTCAAAACCCAAGCTTCACTGTATATTAAGCCTTGTATATTAAAACCTATGATCCATTCTTGCTTTCTCTCTATAAAAATCTCAGACATACAATCAGAATCAAATGCATGTTAAATTTGAAGTAGGAATTCTTTGGCTTGATAGGATGCACTGTAGGTATCTAGGATTTAGTGTGATTGGCTCGTAACATACTTAAGGTACCAAAACATGACAAACATACATAAATAGAAAAGTGAAAAATGCTTTAAGACTAGGTTTAGATGGATAATATATCAGCAATCATGATGTTTGGTTTATAAGGGTTAGCATTTAAAGGGGATTCTTTACTGACTCGAGAACGATTTGATCCCAAAAACAAAAATAAGTTTGTTTGAACTATTCACACATGGCAGGCCAAATTGGATGTTTTAACTTTATGGGCTAGAAAATGGGCTTGGATATAAATTGGGCCCGGTCGGTTGAAAGAGGAAGGGTTTAAAGGGACTTTGAGCGAATTTTTCTTTATTTCAAAAGTTTCACGTCATTAAATCGTCATTTGTTCGAGTTTTGAATCGAGTTCATTGGGTTTTATCATTTTCGAGTTTTGATTATCCAGCTACTGTTCATCATCTTCTCCATTGTGTCTGACAACCAAAGTTGCAGGTATGTTGAGAAAGAAAGAAAGGGATTCTCAATGACTGAATAAGAGTGATTCTGATTGTTTGAATCAAAGCTTAATGTCGAAGATTCGTGGAGAAAATCAAATCAGAATCATTTTTGATTGATATCGTTCTGAATATGTTTTGAAAAAATCGGAATGCTTCGAGAGTGATCATCGATTTACGCTTAAAATGATGAAGGGTTCTCGAGTTTGGAACTCGAGAAAGAAAAGGAGATTCGAGAAAGGAATTTTTTGAAAAACTGAATTTTAAAACAAACTCGAGAATGGGATTGTCTTTCTCGAGAACCAAATAGTTTAAATTTCAAACCAAATTTTTTGTTCTCGAAGATGTCTGATTCTCTTTGATGAAATAAGTTTGAAAAATAATTCATATGGATAACTTGAGGGAAATGTCTTTAACTTAATCTGTTGATGTGTTTTGAATATTTGCAGAGTAAGATGGCTCAACAATTGCAGATTTTTTGGAAGGATAATCACAACTTAGCTTTATTGTTATCTCCTCCTCCCGAAAGTCAGAGACTATTCGCATCTGCAATTCATGGATTTAACACGTGCAAGATATCTCACGCATTGAAGATGAACCCTGTCATTCATGATAATCTCATTGAAGAATTATTTATGTCTGCTAAGGTGCATAAGGAAGCAGATAGTGGAAAAGGAACTATCCCTGCACGAGTTCAAGATATAGAGATTGTGATCTCAGAAACTGTAATGAGAGAAGTGATGGGCTTCACTGATAAATCTACTGATCTAGTATCTCTGGAGAAATGGGTGATCGAAGGGGTTTTATCAGAGATGGGTTATGAAGGGGTGTATCCGATGATTCAAAAGAAACTTTTGATTCCTTACTGGAGATACATTGCTCATGTATTTATGGTGATTATGAGTGGAAACAAAGGGACTTATGACAAGCTGAACAAAGATCAAACATTAGCTTTTGTTGCTCTCGCCATGAACTGGGAATTCAATTTCTTAAAGTTCATTCTAAATGAGATGAAGGGCAATTTGAGGGGGAGCAGATCAGAAAGGTTCATGATGTATCCTAGATTTCTGCAAATGATCTTTGATGAGAAATTTCCTAACTTGCAAAGAGGAGTTGTGACACGAAATTTGAAACTGTTGAGTGAGTCGACCTTCCCTCTAATACTGCAGAATCGAGGTGGAAAGTAAAAGTTTGAAGGATTGCATCCATTAAAGAAGTTCAGACAATTTGCTGAACTGAAAGGTGAGAACGTTGGTGAAGAGGTCGAAATTCCGAATGTATTGATTGAAGAAGAGCATGATGTGCAACTTGTTGGTTTAGCCGAAGATGTCTATGAAGTGCACCTGCCAGAATATGAAGATGTTGTGACTGTAAACAAATCCAATCTGAATTTTGACTTTGAAATGGAAACCATATCGGTTGAAGGTGATAGATTGGAACAAGTCAATTTGTTAACTATTGAAAATCTTGAGATACTTCTTGAGCATGTTAAGAGGAGTGTGGGAAATACTCCTTCCACATCTTTTCTTACTGAACAGGAACCCCCACTTGATACTACTGCTGACTTAATTCCAAGAAAAAGAAGAAGAAGAGACCCAAGGCCCGAGATTGTTGAAAGAGAACCAGAAACTGAAATCACTCCAGAAATACGCGTGCTGATTTTGACAGTGCAACCAACTGAACCGGTATTGCAATCTACAGAATTTACTGCTGGTCCCTCTTCTTATACTGAGGATGTAGATTATGATGCCTTTTTGGTTGAAGAAACGGAAAATAGATCAGCAAAGGTAAGAATGTACTACCTGATGATGAGCCAATTGATGTAGTTAAGCTTCAAAGTAGAATGTTCGAATTGGAACAAGATTCTATATCTTATACACTGTTGATTCAAGAGCTGAAGAATGACAATGAACATAAAGACAAAATGATTAAAGATCTTGAAACTAATATGGGCCACTTGTCAGCTATCGTTCTAGATTTGAAGCAAAGGCTACAAGATAAATTTAAGAGGAGTTTATTGATGAAACTAGTCCATCTGATGCTGCTGAATATGTGCCAGAGCTGAGTAAAGCTGATTTTGATGATCTCACTAAAACCCGTGAGGAAGGATTAAGGAAATACTTTGCTGGTGAGACTGGTTTCAAAGTTAGCATGGCAAAATCCAGAGAACTCATGATGACCACTAAAAGAACTGTTCAAGAGGCTAGAGACGCTGCAAAAGTTAAACCTACAAGATTTGTTGTTGATGTGGGAGATAACCGATTCAACTATGAAAGTGATAGATCTGGGATTTGATAGATCTGGGATTGTATGCTGGGGTTATGATGAGGTCAAGGGATTGTGGTGGGTAAGAAGAAAGTTAACAAAGCAGATCGAGTATTATGATCATCCATCTTCTTTCAAGTCATTGACAGTAGTAGACATGGTGGAGCTGGCAAGACAAAGATTCTTTAATCCAAGCAATAACAAGCGAGGACAAAGCTTCTATACTTCATTGCAGCAACATGTTCGAAAATATTTTTCAGACATGACTCTCGCTAAATCTATCAGAATAAAGAAGACCGCTAACTCACTTGAAAATCCCGTTGACATAGATGTTTTTGAAGTAAAATGGCCAGCTACATATTGGATGAAGAAGGTGCCGATATTGCCTGATCTACCTGAAGGATTTTTGGATAATTTCAAGTTTTGGGCCTTTGATGAGCAAACATATGGAGTAATTACAAATTGTGGAGAAGCGGAGCATACATTCTATGATCCAATTGATCTTATGTGATTAAGTGAAAAGGATATCAAGTTCTTGAACAATCAAGAAATGAAAGTGGACCAGGATCATTGGGAGGATGAACTGGAATTTGTTGTTTATGTTCGAGTTATTGTGAAGAATGAAGTGTGGTCAGGAGGCAAGGGAGATTTTTCTACCTTGATGATTAAATGTGGTGAAGCTGATGAACCTGTGAATGAAGAGAGTGCTGAGGAAACACAAAACTAGGGGAGATTGTTGGTATATGCTAAAGTTTTGATTTTTCAGATTATTTTGTTTATAGGTTCTCGACATTGTTGGGGTTTCTCGAGTTGGCTATTGGGGTTCTCAAATTAGTTAATAATTAGATCTGATGGGCCAAGAGGCCTATGTCATGCATGGGTAGTATATTGTTATTATTTTTCTCTTTTTGGGTGTACTAGTCGGTTCCTTGAAACCGAGTGCATTGGAATAGTATTCTTGCATTGTTCTTAATCTTGATCATCATTATTGTTTTTCTTGCACACACGTGATATCATTCCCCACTCTCACGTGTGTTGATTTTATTGATATCTGTTTTTAGATCCAAGCTTGGGACTAACATAGCCGAATCCAACTTGTAATCGGGAGGTGGAGGAGGAGGTGGCGGTGGTGGAGGAGGTGGTTGTCTTCTTTGCGGCATTCTGATCACAACCGAAAGGCATCAGTTAGTGCAATGATCGAATGCTGAAAACATAATGCAAATAAATTCTTAATACATAAGTTCTCTACATGAAGGGTCCCTAGGTTATTGTCTAGGCCAAAGCATTCGAATAAAATGACCTATATTTATCTATAACCATGTCTCTAATACCAATCTGTCACACCCCTAGCCGGTGGACTGGATCGACTTTCCCGTCGAGCGGAATGGTCCAGGGGCATGATATCGAGTGATAATTGAAATGATCAGATTGTTTACATTGCGAATGATATAAAATAAGAAAACACTAAATAAAATAGAAACACAAAGTTAAATTACACCAGTATGTTTCATAATTTAACAATGTAAATCTACCAAAAGAATCATGAGTTATCTATCTTGTATCTGCACAAGATATACAAAAATGATTCATATATAGATGTTCAGATATATGCACACCCAAAATACTAGGTCCTCTATCTGGGCATCCTAGTAATAACATGAACTCCTAAGCTCCAACACGTTCATCACTTGAGAATGTCATGCAAAAAGATCGAGTCAACACATCGTTGGTGAGTTTATATAGTTTTGTTATTAAAAATGAATTTGAACAAACTTGACTAGATGACAACCTTAACCTCACTAACAACCACCTATACTATCCAGTTCAGTATGCTTGTATACAGGGCATACGTAGGGTCAAGCTTACAGCCAGCCCAGCCGCCGGCCCACCACATACCAAACCACATAGAATATTGTTATTAATGATAATTAAGTGTTTCATCCAACACACTGCATTCCCAACCTTGAACATCTGAAAATGATAACCCTAAACATCCGAAATGACAACCTTAACCTCACTAACAACCACCTAGCCTATCCAGTCAAATATGCTTATATATAGGGCATATGTAGGGGTTTACCGCCAGCCCAACCGCCATCCCATCACAGACCTAACCACATAGAATATTGTTGTTAATGATAATTAAGCGTTTCACTCTCTACCAACATCATACTAGTTTCGTGTAGATTCGTCAAAACCTGAAAACCCTCTTGATTGCTTAAGCTCATCACATACCATGATTCTATAACAAATGTTTAACAAATAATTTAGAGTGTTTAAAAAACGAATAGTTAAACATTTAAATAAAACTAAGTCCTAATGATTGGGCCTCGGTAAACTCGAGTACACTAGTCTAGCAATCAAAGGTTCTTAGATAGGTAGGGGATTCTGTAAATATCATCAAACATGTGACCTATAAATCAACCGATCTAGCTAGGACTTCTTGAAATATAGGATTTTTGTTTTGTTCTTGATTCGTCAAGATTCGTTCTCGATTCTTTTAGTTTCGTTCGCACATGCTATCTTTGATATTTCCCAGACATTCCCCTGAAAATGATTTATTGATTCATACTAGATTCGTTGAAAACTGTACTTGATTCGTTGAACAATGAATAGTTGATTCGTTGATCAAATGTACACTTGATTCGTTGATCATTGAACACTAGGTTCGTTGAACATTGAATACTTGATTCGTTGAAAATGATCCTTCGTTTCGTTGAAAATGAACAATAGATTCGTTGAAAATGATTGTGTGAACTTGTTGTGCATCCTCACCTTACAAAGTAACTCAGAGGTTTCCTAAATGTGTGAACTTGTTGTGCATCCTCACCTTCGATTCTTTCGTTTAGTCAATGTTCACCTGAAATTGGTTTTCGTAATACAAAAGATCAGCACGAATGCTGGTGAGTTCGCAGTTGTAATAGAATCGATGTAAGTTCATAGTTGTAATAGAGTTGATGTAATGTGATATGATAAGTATGCATGCATATACAATTTTATGAATATGATTCACCATGAAAACCCATAACCAAAGCCTATGTGACTATAATGTAATTGGCGGTAATACCCGAAGGTAAGACCTTAGCCTCACTCTTAATGCTTATCGTTGAATTAAGTTGTTATCTTGTAATGTAATAAATGGTAACAGGCATTCACATCAGGGTAGACCTCATCTATCCATGAATGGGGTTGTCAGCCCGATAGTACTATCATTGTTATCATCTGGCTCATCGATGAGTTTATTGGTTACAATTGTTATGTGATGACTTTTACGATAGCATGGTACAATTTTAATGTAATCATCAGAAAAAGTGTTCAAATGCATAAGTAACATGCAAGCATATCATTGTAATTGAAATATGTAACCATAATGTAATTGTAGTGCAAACCCCAAGTTTTAGAAATCCGAACATTTGAAAAGGGGTAATGAAATCATGTAAGTACATCACTGTAATTGAAATACCTAACCATATTGTTATTATAATAGAATTCCCGAGTTTTGGAAAACAAAACATTTATAAGGGGGTCTATGAAACTCACCAGTGTTATTGAAGTATCACACAAAGCCTGAAGTGAATTCTGCAGTTCATTAAGGTTCTATAAGTTCTTTTTATCTAAATTGGATTACCAGAACATTCCTTGATATTCAATATCAAGGATAATGTAAACCGATTCATCAAACTGATTCTGAATTACGCATTTATTCAGAATCAAAGTAATACGATTATCAGTTAATTTGTAGTGTCAAAACCGTTGATTTTGATTAGCAACTGAATTCTTATAATCGTTTGATTTCAAATTGTTGAAAATTGTATTCTGTTGTTAAAATCAGAGTCTCAATCTGTTTTCAGATCAAAATCAGGTTGCCATATCGCAAAATTGATTGTGAAATCAAGTCTGGAACGCAAAATCAATTTACAATATGTTTTTGTATTGAAAATCAATGTAGAAACTGAGTCTTGTATTAAAACCGGAGTTTTAATCAGTATTCAGACGTAAATCGATTCACCAAATTGCAAAACGGTTCGCGAAATCGATCCCGGAACGCGAAATAGATTATAAATATGTCCTTTTTATCGAAAACGGATCATCAGATTGCGAACCGGAACGCGAAACGAAGTTCAGAACGCAAAACAAACAACGTTAGGTTTCTACCAGAATATTCCTTTTGGGCAGAATATTCGCCCGAATATTCCGTCGGCGGCGTCGGTGGCCGGAGGTGGTGTTGCGATGGTGGTCAGGTGGCTCACGGTGGTGGCTCGGCGGCTCACAGTGGTGGCTCGGTGGCGCATCAGCCTTGGCCTAGCCGTGTCCTCGGTAACGACTTGGAGACACCGTTCGTGAGGCCGGGCAATTGCCGGGAAGGCAAATTGTGACCAAGGCATGGGCCGCAACTAGGCCGCACCCGTGCCACGTTAGGGCCTCGGGGCCAAGCTCCCGTGCCGCGCTGAAGCCGCTTCTGAGCCGCTGCGCCCCTCAGCATGCCATCAAGAGTTTTCGCAAGCCAAATCCAATTTGTTTATACTTTGACCGGGCCAAAATCTCAAGATCCTAGTATTTAACATATATTTAGAGTGTGGTTAAGAAAAATCTCGATTTTTACCACTTTGAAAAATCCTGTCTTCGGACAAAAATACCCTTTTAATGGGTTTTTCAATTCTGATGATTTTCAAACGTCGCCAAGCATTCCAACATGTTTTTTTAACCATATGAAGCTATTAGAACTAAAAATTGAGGTTCAAACTTACTTGGTTAAGGATTTGCTTGAAAAATCCTCAAAATTGAAACTTTTAGCATTTGATTCTTGGTTCCACTTGAACTTGGGCTTGGCTACCAATTGAAACTGATTAGAAATGATGTTTAAAGTATGTTTGAAGTTCCAGAAATGTGGGGGAAGAGCCTGGTCGAATGTGGGTGGTTTGGGAGAGAAAGAAAGTTGTAGAAATGTTGACCAAGGTTAACTTTTGGCCTTATACGGCCTAAGACTTGTTTTCCCAGTTTGGCCAATTATTTTGAGCATCCTTATCTGGAAAATATCATATTGAAATGGATAGACCTGGAATAGATCAAAGGTTTACTTGATTTTGTCATTTTCGCAATCGTTTGCTCGGCTTTTTCGCGTGTAACTTCAGGAATTGCTAATAATCATAAACTATCATTTTTATACTTCTAATTACATCCATTAAAATTATAATGTGATTAGGAAGTTCGGGTTGTCATGAATTTGTCAATTACGCATGCGAAATTGCCTTTCCGTAAATTTTCGCAATTTCACTTATTGAAGTTAGGAATTCTTTGATTAAGTTGTGTTACCAATTATTTTACTTTAATTCATCATATAATTGATATTAATTGGTTTTGAAACCTTGAGTTTGGTTTTTGGTCATTATTATAAAAATTTCGCGTAATTCGGCAATTCTGCATAATGTATTTTGTAGTTTCTTTCATCTTGTAATTTCCTTAAAATTATACACAAATTCACATTTATATACATGTTCAATCATAATTTGATTAATTAAATTGTCTATTTCATGAATTTAGGACATCACCTCTCAACAAAGAGCGAAATGTCAGATTCTCCCCCCTAGAGAAATTTCGTCCCGAAATTTAGCTGAGCTCATTTGAAATCAACTTTGGGTGAAAATATGTGGGGATTTCTATCATACGATCCTCATGTTCCCAAGTGAACTCAGGTCCGCGTTTACGCTCAGTTCCTGAGTTCATTAAACAAGGGAAAGGAAGAGAAAGGGAAGTTATGAAAGAAAGGAAAGGAAAGGAAAGGAAGAGATATAATTTAAATGTATGTTCCAGAGTTGAGAGGAAAAGGAAGAAAACATGTTCTTTTTCATGTTCAAGAGTTGAATGGAAGAGAAAAGAAAGTTACAATTTTACAATTATACCCTTCACATAAATCTCTATTATTTAGATAAAAATAACATTATAAGAAAATCAACTACTAAGAGCCACTTAAAAAAATTAGTCAAGATTTAAAATAACATTTCTTGAAGTAAGAAATGCAGAAAATTAATATAATTTTGATCCACACGTTATAATTTTAAAAATGAAGCATCAAATGTTAAATAAAAATCATCTTTCTCTTTGTTTCTCTTTGTCTTTATGTGATTTACATTATAGAATATGTAAACTGCGAACAATTAAAATGCTAAAATAATAATAATAATAATAATAATAATAATAATAATAATAATAATAATAATAATAATAATAATAATAATAATAATAATAATAAAGAGTGTACTTAGTTAATGCTAGGAAACAAAAAAATGACAACCAATAGTTGTTTTCCATATCCGTAACAAAAAAGAAACAAACAACCAAAAAAAAAATGCAACTTACTAATAGCATAACCTAATCGTTTCACCACTCCTGAAACCGCTTAACTACCTCAGTTCATCATTTTTTAACATACCCATTCGTATCTCAAAAAGACAACTACATAACAGTCTTGCTTTAGCTTGATTTTCTGTCAAAAACGTCATAGCATCCAGTAATTCATTGGGTGGCAAACACATCGGTTCCAATTTTTTATATATTTCCTCACCTATATATTCGTGATGATAAACTCTCTCAAGTATTCTATTGCCTTCTTGAATAGTATTAGCTACATTGTTGATGCTATCCATTAGCCTTGATTCCATAACTTCAACTTCTATTTCAACTTTTCTTTTTTTTACTTTTCTATTTCTTTGCAATTGAAATTTGCTCAGGTGGAGAACTCATATAATCTGAAACTTGAATGTCATCATCATTATTGTATTCGTTCTCCGGAGTTACTTCATTAGCAGCTAACAAGTCATCTACTTCTGTAATTGTTTATACTTTAATGTTTTCATTCTTGTGCAATCGAGCAATTCTTTCTTTGGCAGTCTCAGCATGGTCACCAGATGCCCTATCTTTTGCAAATAATTCTAACATTTCGTAGTAGTTTGACACTTTTTTGTCTTCAACTAATAGCATCAGGCTTTAACTGTTTGCCAAAAAAAATGTAATTATTATTATAGGCAATAACATAAGTATTTAAAGAACTAAGTAAAAACTTACTTCAATTAGTTGACTGCTAGAATTCTATGAGAATCCCCTTAACGAAGTCCCTCCAAACATATCGTACCATTGTGAAAAATGCTCTTTCAATGTTCTTAAACGGTTCTTCAAATGATTTTGGTAAAATTCATTTGAAGCTTTTTATTCAACTCTTGAATCATGTTAGTGTATGCTTGTGAAGTAAATGTTCCATTAATCCTATTGCCCTTTACTTTTTCCATTATCATCGCTTGAACAAATATGTCATCCATTATATCTATCCACTTTAACTGCTCCTTCTTACTTGTATTTTCGATGACTTCATAGTAGATTGAATACACAAGAAGCAAACATATATATGCAATATTTCTAGAAGTGACACTTCCATGCAAGACCAGTTTCATCATGCATGATGCACCTACTTTTCAAACAATTTAAAATTTCATAGAATGCTCTCATCTAATCATCAACAAAAAAAAAACCTATATTAACAAACAATGATTATGCCCAATAAATACGAACAAATTTAATATCTCAGTTCATCTATCCAGAATCTTCAATAACTAAAGAACATAAATAAATTCAAACACCAATCACCAATACAATGTCAAAATGAAATAATTTAATGTGATATTCCAAAACTATCTTGCAATGTCTATTTCATTGTTTGGATACATCAAATAGCTAGCCCACATTTCATTTGCACTTGTATTTCTTAGTTGGTCTCCTCTAGTATTTCCCTCACTTATGTCTCTTGTATTGTGATGATCTTCGTCTTGTAGTTCATTTATGACCGAATTCAATACCTCATTTTCAAGATCTTCGTCACGATCTTCCTCTATTAAAAATTTGTGTAATATACAAAATGCCAAAAAGATGTGAGATTGTGTTTTACAAGAGTAAAATGGTTCTGTTGTACTTTTAATAATAGGAAACCTCTTTTTTAAGACACCAAATGTTCTTTCAATTGCGTTACATAATGATGCATGACGAAGGTTAAACAACTCCTTTGCATTCTCAGGGGCACGAGCAAAGTACTCTTTTAAATGATACCTAACATCTATATATGGCGTCATTAGTGTACTCGTATGAGGCAAACCCGCATCTACCAAACAATATTTATCCATTGGAATTACTAGCTTGTCATCTCTAATAAGTGTGTTCTTTATTATTCTTGAATCTGATGCAGTACCCTCCCAACCTGTTAACACATATGTAAACTTTAAATAAAATGTGCAAGCAGCAAACACATTTATTGTCGGGTATCCTTTACGACCACGATATATAGGGGCATCTTTAGTAGGTACTCTAACATGAACATGTGTTCCATCAATTGCCCCTATACAATCTTTGAAAAAGGATAAAATCTCTTTTTTTTCTTGAATTTCTTTCGAAACAGAATCACCTTTAGGTTGTTGAATATAACGACTTTCTATTGATATAATCTCTCGTGGAACTTTATGGAGGCACCAACTAGTTGTTGATCCAGAACGATAGTATATCCAAGATGCAAACTGGTTTCTCAAATTGTTACCAACAATACGCAAAAATCTTGCAACTTGCTCTTCAACAGACATGTGTTGTGTAGCTCAAAGATTACCCTCACCCTTTAATATATTACATAATGTCATGAAAGCTTTTTGACTCATGCGGATAAGTTCACGACCTTTACCCCTATTTGACAGGTGGTGTAACATCTCTTCTCAGACTAATCGTCATTGTAAAATTTCATCTCTTGTAGGTAAATTGATATGGTTTTATATTGACAGTTTATGTCGTGTAAGGTACGCGACCAATAAACAGATTAGGCTAATTGCTTGCAATTGTCTGGCTCACACAACATGAACTATGATCAGAATTTGATCATCCATTGTAACTTTACTTGTTAAATTTATTATTTGAGTCAAAATATTATATGTGTGTCTATATAATTAAATGTTAAAAAATTGTTTGTAGACATAAAAGAATAATTCTAATAAGGCATAATAAGTTGCCTCATATATTATATTAACACTTGTAACATGTTTACTTTTCCATTGGTTTTGGATAATACCTTCTATCATATGAACTTTTCACAACAGGAAGTCAGATATGTATTTTAACAACAAGGTGCCTACAAGATCAAGTTTTTAAATTTAAATGTTGATTCAAGAATTTATGTAGTGTATGTGAGTCACATTCAATAAGCATAGATAAACCATAACTGTTATTGTCTCAAAATCAATCAAAACTAACCAATAATCACATAAGCATATTCGTAAAAGAATAATTTTATAGATTTTGTATCTGCATCAAACACACATTTTTGTGCTAAAAGCAACAAATTAAATATATAACAACAACTATATCAAAGAAATAAGCTAAAAAAGATTAAAAAAAACTACGATTCAAAGCATATTTGCAAAATGATAAAACTAAAAACTCACTCACATGTGGGTGATGATAGATATGTAGGCAGCCACTCAATTTCAAGAACTTTGTGAGAATTTTTGATGCGTTGTTTGTGATTAGTAATATTTTAATCGATCGGGACGTTATTCGAAGTTAAACGTTGTTTAACTTTGTTATTAGTTAATGGGTTAACTTGGTTAAACAACAAAGTAATCATTTATTCTATTAAAAAGTTATTTTAGTTAGAATAAAAGCTACATAGATCTAAATTGAAGTTGAGGGGTTGAATTGTCAACATTTGAAACTTCAGCAAGAGGGGCTGTAACATCAGTGCCAGAAACGTAACCGGAATAGTGACATGAACAGTAATTCAGGTACAAAATATGTGTGCTACATGTATATTATTATCATTTGATGCTCAACACAAAACTATTACACATTCATTTCAGAAACATGATTCAAATCCATGGTTTAACAGTCAGAATTTCATCTGAAAACACAGAACTATCACGTGATTGTTAGTTAGGACTCTATTATGTATAGACGTATGCGAGGTTGTACAGAACAAAACACTAACGAATATCGTTATGTGAATGCTAAACTGACGGATTATTCGTATACATGGCGATCTGTACGAATATATATGAAAGTTTAACGTTCCGAATGACGTCTAATAACTAGAAAATCATATTGAAAAGTGTAGTTATCATCGTGTTCGTACGGGTGACGATCCGAACGAATATGCTCGACCTAAATGAAATTAATTACTTCTAATTTTAAAACCGTAACGATTCGTTATGAAAACGACCGAAAACCGACGCTTCTACGCGAGACCGAACGAACCCGAACGCACCCGGGTATTTGAAAGCATTAATATAGCATTAAATGCCATATTTCCTCCCCACCTACCATCTTCATCCTCCCCATTTCGTCACTCTCTCTCTCTAAACTTTCTCTCTCTAGAATCCAAGCTCTAGAATCTTCAATACTTCACTAAATAAAGCCATTTTGGTGTCAAAACGACCACAACAACTTGTAGATCGTGAAAGTACAAGAAAGCCGTGATTAGAACCGTCTGAAACGAGGTATAATCGAGTTCAAAGTCACAATTTTTAGGGTTTTCACCCTCTTGTTCGAACCCTCATATACAACCGGTTTAAACCATCCCTAGCCCTTAGGAACCACACGTTAATGGTTTAGAATGTTGTGGGAACCAGTGGGACTCCAAGCACCTTAGCTAGGAACTCGATAATGGGGTCTGCACATGGTTGGCTTTGAACAAGCAAACGGCAAAGCCCAGATGGGCCGAATGAGCTTGTGGCCGAAGGAACCCCTCAACCGAATGGTTATGGCCGACTTAAGCCCTGATTCGCATGACCATTGGTCTTCAACCGAATCATGTCATTTGCACAGCCTTTTCGCATGAGCCCCATTCGGGTGACCAGCTAGGTTCGCATGATTATCTACATTCGCATGAGATCATTTCGCACGATCACCTTGTTCGGCCAAGCATTTCCATTCGCATAATGTTCATTCGTATGGCTGGTGTTAGCCGGGGAAAGGGTACCAAAAGAACGTAATTGCATGAGAATGACTAACCACTTTCACACACTACATGTATGCATGGGAACCCATTAGGGTTTTTGAAGGTTATTAATCGGTTTTGTAAACATTCATAATAACAATTTCAAAATTTAAAACCATGTTAGATTTCTTTAACACCTAAACATGAGTTTTAATAACCTATGAGGTTTCAAACCCTTGCATGTTGTCAACTAGAGTTATTAGGGTTGCATGATGATAGCCGGTTTTTGTAAATCACTTATACTAGGGATTTCTAACACCAACTTCCTTCTAAACACATTTTAAACTACAAACATGGATTATGGAATATCATTTGAGTTTAAAACATTCGGGTTACATTAAACAGAATCAAGAATAAGGTTGTGAGAATTCCTTAAGGATCAGGAAGATAGTCTAAGTATATAGGTGTTGACCACATTGTTAACACTCAATACTTAGAAATTTCATGCACACATCTATAACTATATTAGATTGTTCAATTGAACTTTCTAGGATGGGTTCTACACAAGACGATTCAAAGACTACGGAAACCAAAGAACTAACAAAGGACTTAGAGTTGATCAAAGGAGATTAACTTAAGTCTAACATGTTAACTTTTGATTTCTTAAAATAACTTATGTTTCAATAAAAAGGAAATGATTTATAATATTTCTTAATTAAAATGTTTTAAAATAAATTATATGATTTCTAACTTAAAACGGATTTTTTAAGATGATGTTATACTGTAAAAGACCATGAATGTGATTAACTTAGGCCTTTTATAAATAAGGTTTACAATGTGAATATCTATGGGGTAAGGGTTTATACAGAGTACCTAACTTAGAAAACTTAGAGAAGATCATAGCAACACAATAGTAAAGTTTAGGACACATAGTTGCACACCGAGACCAAAACCCTATATACGCTATCTCTCGATACTTATCATATTCAATTAATAATAAATAAAACCAGGTACTGAAGATACTTAATCAACAAGAAACGAGCGCGCGTATCTGTTGTGATTCATTACATAGCAACACAGGTGAGTTCATTGCCCCTTTTCTAAACATTTTTATTTTATAAAACGCGGGGCTGAGAAGCATGTGTAAATTATTTTCATGGAATATATTTTACATAAATGCTTTTACTTCATGTATGTTTTGTATGCATAATTGATATCCTAGATTTTTTCTAGGTAAATTGCTTACAGGTTTGCGAAATGAATTCTTTACGCACCATGAGTAAGACAACCGTTTCGAAACAAAAAACTATTTTCAGAGATGTGTATCAAAGAATCTAAAGATTTAAATCATAGAACTATTTTCAAAGGTTCATTTTCAAAGATCAAAAGATCTAAACCAACTAATCATTTTCAAAGATCTATATTCAAAGAACTAAAGGTCAAATTTAAGAACTACTTCCGAGGGTATGTTTCAAAGAACTAATGAGTTAAACGAAGAACAAATCTAGGTGGTTGTCAGTCGTATGCCGATCAAGAATACGTGTAAAACACAGAAAGTCCACACATATATAGTAGACTTACATAGTCATGCTAACATGGGCACAAATCAAACAATCAAACGAACAACAAGAGAACAGAGGTGAACAAAGATCAAAGGATATCCTAAAGTCCCGACATGTACAGTAGACCTGAAAGGTCATGCTGATATGTTCACATCATAAAGTCCCGACACATACAGGTAAACTCCTTTGGGTCAAGCTTGATATCGGCCACATGTGAGATGATACAGACTGGACACCACTAATAAACTAAGAACAGTTGATTGAGTTTGACTAAGGCCCAATCATTATGTCTTAGACTCTATTAAATTTTTTTTATTAAATTATCTAAGCATTTAATATTACATTTCTACAAATACTATGGTTGATCATGAATGTGTGATGAACTCAAGAAGTCAATAGAATTTCAAATTTGTGGAAGTCAAGAATTATTGCGTCGATGGTGTGGAATGAAACGCTTGATTATCATTAACAACAATATGTTATGCAGTTCGGTATGTGGTGGACAGGTGGCTGGGCTGGCGGTAAGCTTGACCCAACATATGCCCTATATATAAGCATACTTGATTGGATAATATAGGTGATTATTGAAGAGGTTAAGGTTGTCATTTCGAGTGATCAATGTTAACAGATTTTCAGGTTATTCAAACGTTGTAAATCAAAGGTGTGGGATGAAACGCTTAATTATCACCAGGAAAATATGTCATGTGATTTGGTATGTGGTGGGCTGGTGGCTGGGCTGGCGGTAAGCTTGACCCTACATATGCCCTATATATAAGCATACTGACTCAGATGGTATATGTGGTTAATGGTGAGGTTAAGGTTGTCATTCGGACATGTTTATTCAAATTCATTTTCAAATAAAACTATATGAACTCACCAAACATGTGTTGACTTGATCCTTTTGCATAACTTCTCAGGTCACGAACAGGTCTTGCTAAGAAGTTTATACTTTTGGACTAGGATGCTAGTTAGAGGACCTAGTGTTTTGGATGGGCATATTTTTGAACATCATTATACAGCTTTTTTTGTATATCTTGTATAGATACAAGCTAGATGAATTATGATGTTGATAGTAGATTTACATTGTTAAATTATGAACGAAACTGATGTAATTTAACTTAGTAATTCTATTTTATTTAGAATTTTCTCAATATATATCATGTGCAGTGTAAATGATCTGATCATCACGATTATCAATCCCGATATCGTGCCCCGGGACCTTTCCGCCCGACGGGACACACGATCTAGCCCGCCAGCTCGGGGTGTGACAGGGGCTTAAAGGGGTGATTGGTGGTCAAAATGATCAAAATCCCCAACTCCTTTTTCTTTCTCTTGTAGGTCGATGAACACAAGGAAGAAAAACCAAAGTTTTCTGATTTTAAGCAAAATCTCCACCAATTCTTGGGTTGATCTTGAATGCAAACACACCAATCATCTCTTCTTGCTTCATCTAACACCTTGGTAAGTAAATTTTTGGGATTTTGGAGTAGAAATTCGTGGCTTTTCATGGGGTTTAGATGGGTTGGTGTAAAAACCCAAAAATGGGTTGTTCATGTGTGCAAATGCTTATGGGTTCCATGTAGTTTTGTCATAACTACTTGAAATCACCTACTTTGATGTAAGTTAATGACGCATGGGATAAATGGGAGATTCAAATAAGAATTTTAACAAGTGTGGAAATGTTATGCACATTAGATGTTTGTAGAAATGCTAAAATGAAAAGAAAGATTTAGTGCAGATTGAAATAAAGTTTGGTTTCTGCCTTGTTTTAGAAAAATCATATAAAATCAACCGTACCTCCGATTGAGGAGAATTTTATATGGTCGGAAAGGTATTTGAGAGTACTACATTGTTGTTGTGCTGATTTTTGAAAAATCATATAAAATGAATCGATAATCTGTTTGAGTCATATAATATGTCATTGAAAAGATCTTTGAGTCTACTACAATCCATATTTGAACATGAAAGGCTGAATAAGATCATACGTTGGTCAAATTTGGCATTTACAGCAGCAACTCAGAAAGTTGCTGCACTTAATGATGACTTTTCTAAAACGTGATAAAAATTTAGAAAGTGAGTAGATATGTTTTTAAACAAGAATGGAAGGTACTAGTAGAATAAATACACATACTTGGTTGTGATAAAAGTATTTAACATGTTTGGAAAATGGGTAAGACAAATATTTACACTAACGGGTCGAAATGATAATTTGGTATAGAGATGTAGAAATGAAGACCAGTTTGTAAGTAAGTTGTTTGTTTAACTTTGGAAATGCTAAATGGCATGTGTGTCATGTTATTTGTATAGGAAATGAAATTTGAAAGCGGGATCAATAGACTCGAAAAAGGAGTTACAAGGTTTAGCTTTCCTACGGGCCAAGGTGAGTAACCTACTCACTAAATACGCAACCATAAGCCAAATTAGTGATTGAATGTTTGTGTGTTGAATACTTGACTACTTGATATTTTTCTAGTATCATAGGAGATTGACTATGTGGAATGTAGTTATGAATCATGCAATTATGATTGTTGTATATTTGTTGTATGTAGTTAAGGGAATGGAGAAAATTCCTATATTGTTAGCATTGCTTGAAAGAAATATTGTTTTGTGAATAATGATCCATGTTGAATATAGAGAGTAAATCACGGGCGGTGAGACAATGTGGAAATCAAGAGTCTTATGGTTTGTAATAAATGCTATAACATCAATTCATCATTCAAAATAAACAACCAACAACAAATGTTTTTAAGTATCTATTACAACACTTAGATATTCTCATAGATTATGGCCTGTAACATCTAGGCAATAATAATGAATCTTCATGAATAATATCCAAAAATATGCACCAACCTCAGGTTTTGAATTAATGACCTAAAAAGCATGAGAAAAATAGTCAACAAAATGTTGGTGAGTCACACAAGTTTAGGACTCGATAAAATCAATCCTTGGGTTCATCTCCCCAAGAGTTATGATATCTGTAAATCATTTTATATGTTATTCATTAGTAAGTAAGGATGCAATTTACATAGTGTGACAACTAGTACCTGACCGGCAAGTCCGTACGGTATGTGTACTTTCAACAGTAAGTATGTGTAAATACATGTGTGTGAACAGTACTTGTATTAACAGAATTCAAAATACAAGAAACAGTTGTACGTATTTTAGTGTAAACTTAAATACTGTAAGTACAACACGCATTTGAAACAATAGTTGGGTGTATTTAAGTGAAAACCTAACTACAGTTAACACAACAGATCAGGAGAAACAACAGTGTTCAAGTGAATAACAAGAACAAATCGGTTGTGATCTGATATCCATAGATGACAGGAATCAGATGGCCGACAAATCAGTGTGAAAACAATGTGATAACAGGATGTCTAGTTGAGTCCGACAGTGAGGAAATACAATTTAAAACGATATTACAGTGTTGTTTCAGAATAACGAACTGACATTGTGTTTGCGTGGGTGACGATTCACACAAACATATCTGTGAGTTTAACGTTCTGAGATAATGACTGAAAAGTAGAAAACAAAAGTTGGAAAGCAAAACCATCGACGTGTTCGTTCGAATGACGATTCGAACGAATACGCGCGATGGTGACGCGATCTGACGAAACGAAAGCGAAACACGACGCGAACGACCTTAAATTAATAAAATAAAATATTTAACATTTTACAATTTTGAAAATCATCAATATAATTAAAATAACTATTCATTTATTTAAATTAAAAGAAATACGCGTTACGTTCCGGAAACGTAATGAAAAAGCGAACCGAGTAACCGAAACGAACCCGAATACCCTTGGGGTATTTAAAGGCTAAATGATGCCTTCTCTTTCATTTCACACATTCCCACTCTCTCTCTACATTCAATTTCCGGCCATCCTCTCTCTCTAACTTCTCTCTACCATAAATCCCTCAAAACTCAACCATTTTGCAAGATCTTGGTGCAAAATCGAAGCTACAATCATCCTTCACTTGAAAGTACAGTAGATCGGAGCAATGGTACACAAAACTTGAGGTATTTAGCCATGAATGCTGCAAAAACTAGAATTTTTATGTGTTCTTGTACGACCAAAACCCTAACCGGCCTTAGATCGATCTCCCATACTCACAACACCTTCTAAGATCATTTATTGCATGGTGCCATCGTATAAACGGTCTAGAAACAGTAAGCTCGATGAAGACGGTGAGGTTGCAGGCTCGCAAAGGGGTTGGTTCAGCCGAACCTGTCTTGGCTGAACTCCCGAACCATTGGCCGGCCTTGCATCCACCGAACCTGTGAAGTCACACGAACCATCTGAAGTTGGCTGAACCCTTTGGGTTCTCACGAACCCTTTACCTCATCCAACCTATGGACTCTCACCGAACCATGCATGCCAATATTGATCGAACCTTCTGTGCATGGTGTGAGCCGAACCTTTTTGCAAGGTGACGAACCATGTGTACAAGGGGCACCGAACATGGGGGCGAACCTTCCCTATAGGTTTGCTGGGTTGAATCTCGGCCGCACGTCAATTGGTTTGGCCCAACAGTGGGCCCACATATTACCACTACCTATTGGACCACCTACAACCATACGACCCAACAACTTGTGAGATTCGCAACCCAACACAATGGCCCAACCGGCCCAGACTCATGGGATTAGGCCCATGTGATTCTCGGCCAAAACATTCGCAGCCCAACAGGCCGAGAAACTTTGTACAATTTTGGCCCATGGAATTCCTCCAACCGGCCCAAGGAATTTAATTAATTCGGCCCACTTACATGCATTCGGCCCAACGTGAGGCCCACAAGGTTTAATTGTCCATAATATCAAGAAACAAGTGGTAAAGAATGATATACATGGTGCGGGTAATATCATGTTACAAAAGTGTTAACATAACTACGAAACGAATGGATTAATTATGAGACAAAAGGTTATAACATTTAATCTACAATCTAAGTTTATACTTAGAACTACCTTTGTCTAAATAATGAACTAGATGACAACTTATAATCAAAGACTAAATAAGGTGACTTAAACCTAGTGGGCTAAAGGTAGCAAGCCTACAACAAGTATGTGAGGCCGAATGATGATTGGGATGAAGAGATGATAACCAACTTGGAGATTAACACATACGCGCACACAAAATAATTAAACTCAATACTCACAAGTCAAATACAATGTGGAATCAATACAGGATCGTGAAAACAAACTCAAGTACAATCAAGAGCGCGTGTATTCTCCTTTTAAGCTAAGTCAACCACTTCTAACGCAAGGTGAGTTCATATGCCCCTTTTACTTTAATCTTAACTGATTTTAAACTCTCGGGGCTGAGGAACATGCTTACTTTTATTTACTTAAAAGTTTTGCTTAACGTATTGCTATTACATTGATTTTAGATAATACTTAATTGTTTATTATCGCTTATTTTTATATGCATGCTTGTATGATCATGATAAGACAGGGATAATCAGATGAACAAGATAATATATCTTATTAGTTCATCAACACATTATAATAACATAGTTGTAAGATTTTATCTTATAACACTTAGTTATTCTTACATAAACAAACATTGGAATAATCACAGGTAGACATATGAATGTTATAAAGATACTATGTATCTTTGTAGTAACATTCGACATAAGAGTTAAGTAGGTATAATAGGACCAGTCCTTTTAACACTTAGCTTTACAACTCAACACATATTATAGGAGAACATGGAACAAAGAAAGATAATCATGATAATGTAACTTCATGATAATAACATCATTCACCCAATAATTAACATAATGTAATAAGACAAGTTCTTATTTAACTTTGGTAATAACACTGAGAACATAGGACATTGAGAACAATAACACGGATGAACACAATAACAATTAGTTACTATTGACCTGTTGTATTATATCACTTCAATCATGTGCCATTTGTACAAGTTGATCATGTAAGCCCCTATAATTCGCTGACCAGTTAGTTTGACGTGTGACTAAACCGACGATAGCATAGTGGTACCATAGGTTTGACAAACCTCTAGCATGTAGGGATAGTATGTTGATCATATTGATTCATTGGCCGGTAACGTATGACCGGTGACAGGGCGACTTCAAGTCAGGTTCTGGAAAGCGACATATGGTGATATTAATCTGCAGTGATAAGTAATTAATCCATCGTTTCCTGTTGACTAGTAGACTGAGTAATTTATATTCTCATGTCATATTACTAGTAACCGTTTCGACGAGGTCTATGGATACACAAGGTGGTAAAGGTAAATCGGATGCATTGAAATCTGATTACGTGAGGATTTCAATGGATTCCTTTTAGACTCATGCACTACAAATTGAGAACAAATTACAATTGGTTAACTAACACTCTTAATATTTAAAAGTGACTAACAGTTAACCCCACAAGGGACATAATAATACAAGGATAAGATTTGATAAATCTAATATCCTTAATGCATAAAAAGGGTTATCAATACTTCGGTTTGATAACTAAACCTTTATTATTATTTTATTCTATACATGAGATAACAGGTGATCAATACGAGATGAACATGTGGAATGGGAATGGAAATCAATAGTTGTACTGCAAGTAGTTTGGAGTTCTAGTAGTGATGTGGTGGGATGTTGGCTAGGGCTTAGTTCCCTTACATATGCCCTATATATAAGCATCACTACTAGGACGATATAATATTTGTGAATATAACTATTGAGAAGCCATTGGGAGAACAGGTGAAACAGATAACATACAAGTAGCATAACATACATTGTGACTGTGCATGTGAATGAATCAAGGTTTTCAATTAACATACTTATGAACTCACCAACCTAGTGTTGACTTTGTTTAAATGCATGTTTTCTCAGGTGACGAACAGGTGTAGCTACTTATATGCACGGACTAAGCTAGTGGACTTTTAGAAGACCTAGCTTCATTTTCTGTTGCATACTTTTGGTGACAAGAACAATGAATCATCTTTTGTATATCTTGTACAGATACAAGATATAGTTACATTGATTCTTTTGATAGATTTACTTGGTTACATTGATTCTTTTAATCTTGTAATTCTATATCATTGATGTGTTAGCATTTCTCATTTATTTATCATGTGCAATGTAAACAATCTGATCATTCGATTATCACTCACGATATCGCGCCCCGGGAACCTTCCGCCCGACAGGAAAACCCGATCCGTTCCCTCTGGCTCGGGGTGTGACACATAGGATGTCACACCCCCACCCCTCGTCACCTCGTGTACAGTCTGACGTCACTGAATCGGTTGCGGAAGCATAGTGGTGATGTCTCCGAGATGAGGGGTGACTTACTTGAACCAATATCACAGCACACAGATTAACTTAAAGTAAATACATTACAAAAGGTTTCGTCATCATAACCAAAATTACAGTTTATAACTATCTTATTTAATTACAAAAATATGAAGTGCATCCTCACCGAGTGTCACGGTCTCCTGCAAAAAGGATTTAATTTGAAAACGTCAGCACAAAGCTGGTGAGTTCGTCAGTTTAATTTAAAACAATATGATATGATAAGCACGTTCTCAAAAGTTCAGTTCCGGATAACCATGGGACCCGTATCTAGTTCCTTTCGGACGTCTAGTTCAGTTCTCAAGATATTACCCGTCGGTACATATCTTAGTGCCTCATTATCTTAATGTCTATCATACCATTAAGAAGTTCAGGAAACAGATAACAAACATTCACACAAGGGGAGATGCAATCCTCCCAGCGAATGGGGTGTCAACCAATAGTACTATCAATGTTTTCTGTTCGGCCACACATGGGTTCACTAGATACAGTTCAAAAATGAGGACTTTTAGTTCCATGATAGAGTACAGTCTACAGGCAAAATCCCATTAAATCCCACAAAATCACATGAAATCACACAGATATCATTGATGCATATCATATGTTCAGACAACAGTTTGCAATGTCCCCCGATGTTTTAAAAGATTAAAAATAAAATAAAAGGGGTTGTACGAAACTCACCTGATAGTATAGGTGTAGCAGAGTATCACCAAACTGATAGTACAGAGATGATTCTGCATTTATTAATATTCAATGAGTTATTTCTGTTCTAGTTTGTTGATTAAATCTTCCTGAACGTTCAATGTCAAAGACATTGCTTACTAAATCATCAACTCGATATTAATTATGTATTTAATTAATTTAAGATTATATCATACAATGTATGATAATGTAGGAACCTACATTGCATTAGATTCCTAATTCAAAGTTGATGACACTCTTGATTAATCAGAATAATCCCTGATTAACCAGATAGCTAATGTTGTTGATTATGATACTGTAACAGTTTCTAGATAATTTAATGGCTTAGGAATGATCAATCCTAGTTATTGATTACCCAAATATCATAAGATATCACAATGTAGTATCATAATAGGTGTAATAACCAGGTTAAACATACTAATCTGATTGTTATCATAAACATCAGATAATCGTTCCAATAAGTATGTTAATGATTATGATTAGCTTGAAATACTTGGATTTAACCTTTGCATTTCAAAGATTAATCAAACTAATCACCTACATTGTTATAATCAAATGGTTTAAACCATTATAATCATAGTTATGGTTTCATGCAAACCGGGCATTACAACGGATCAAAACAAGGATTTAACCGTTAGAACTTCGTGTTCTTTGTTTATAATCAATCCTAGCCATCATCTAGGCAATAATCAACAATCCTAACCATCTCATTACGTTCAAAATCAAGATCTAATCAATCAAAATCAAACTAGAAGGTTTAAACGGATCATTACCTAATCAGACGGATTTCTGACTTTAAAACCACGATCAGAACTTGTTATAATGATCCCTGGTGCGATCCTTAGCTTCAAAAGGCTTGAAAGATAGATTTAGATAATGTATATGTGTGTGTTTTCGTCTGGTTTGCGAAACAGAAACAAGAAGAAGAATAACTTCTTTCTTGCATGAAATCTGATGAAATAGATCAGATCACTGCACCGCCACATCCGTCGCGTACCGCGACCAAAAGCCCAAAAATGCTTCGCGTACCGCGGAGAAATCCGGAGATTTCAGATTTCTTTCGTGCATCGCGTACCGCGGAGAACTTCCAAGCCCACCTCCGCGTACCGCGATGAGTCCAATCGACCAACACTTAGTGATTTTTCTTCGTTTTTCGATTCCGGACAATCCAGGACTCCGTTTTGAACACGGTTTTCGCCCACGTTCATAATTTCTCACCTACTATCAACCTGTAATAATTACAATTATTAAATCAACATGGATTTCTATAACGATCAAATGTGCTCACATCATTGATGACGTAAATTCTCGTATGCAACTGTCACAGTCTCCTCCTGTTAGAGAAATTTCGTCCCGAAATTTAGTGAAGACTTACATTATGACAGTCGTTTATGAGAATAGATGTGGGTACTTTGCTTTCATTTGATCTTCACGTTCCCACGTATATTCGGGTCCACGTTGCGAGTTCCACCGCACTTTAACAATTGGTATGCGGCTACGTTTTAACACTTTCGTTTCTCGATCCATTACCTCTACTGGTTCTTCTCTGAACAAAAGTTTTTCATCAATATGAATCTCTTCGAGAGGTACGATCAATGATTCATCAGTTAAACATTTCTTCAGATTAGATACATGAAAGACATCGTGAATGTTACTGAGTTCAAGAGGTAATTCAAGTCTGTAGGCTATTGGTCCAATTCGTTCAAGAATTTTGAATGGTCCTACAAATCTTGGTGAAAGTTTACCTCTCTTTCCGAATCTGAAAATGCCTTTCCAAGGTGACACTTTCAACATTACTCGATCACCTACTTGAAATTCGAGTGGTCTACGTCGATTATCAGCATAACTCTTTTGACGATCGCGAGCAGCTTTGATTCGTTCCTGAATGAGTGCGATCTTATCTATTGTTTCCTGAATGAGTTCTGGGCCTATGATTTGACTTTCACCTACCTCTGACCAACAGATAGGTGATCTACACTTGCGTCCATAAAGTGCTTCGAATGGAGCGCATTGAATACTAGTATGGTAGCTGTTATTGTATGAGAATTCAACAAGTGGAAGATGAATATCCCAGCTACCTCCAAAATCAATCACACAACTTCTAAGCATATCCTCAAGAGTTTGATTTGTTCGTTCAGTCTGCCCGTCTGTTTGAGGATGATAAGCAGTGCTCATATTGATTTGAGTGCCCAAAGCATTCTGAAGAGTTTGCCAAAATCGTGACATAAATCGACTATCTCTGTCAGAAATGATAGAGATCGGTACTCCATGTCGAGATACAATCTCATTAACATAAAGTTTAGCGAGTCGATCCATAGAATAATCTTCTCGGATGGGTAAGAAATGCGCAGATTTAGTAAGGCGATCAACGATAACCCATATAGAGTCATGATTACGTGATGTTCTGGGTAATTTAGTAATGAAATCCATAGAGATCTGATCCCATTTCCACATGGGAATCTCAGGTTGTTGCAATAACCCAGAAGGTCGTTGATGTTCAGCCTTAACTTTGAGACATGTTAGACATCGGTCCACGTATTCAGCTATTTGTTTCTTCATTCCAGGCCACCAGTAAAAGTCTTTAAGATCTTTATACATTTTATCAGCACCTGGATGAATAGAATACCTGGATTTGTGCGCCTCATCCAAGATAATTGTTCGAGATTTACCGAATAGAGGAACCCACATTCGGTCTTTGAAATACAATAGTTCATCGTCTTTTGTATCAAGTTTCTTATCTAATCCTCTTAGTCCCTCAGCAGAATAGTTCGTTGCTTGTAAAGCTTGTTGCTGAGCGTCTTTGATTTGAGGAATTAGACTGGTTTGAATAGTCATACCTAACGCTTTCACACGTAAAGGCTTGACTCGTTCCTTGCGACTTAAAGCATCAGCTACAACATTTGCTTTGCCTGGGTGATAACGAATCTCACAGTCGTAATCGTTCAACAGTTCAACCCATCGCCTCTGTCGCATGTTCAACATTTTCTGATCTAGAATGTGTTGGAGGCTTTTGTGATCAGTGTATATAATACACCTAGTTCCGTACAAATAGTGTCTCCAAATTTTGAGTGCAAACACTACTGCACCAAGTTCTAGATCATGAGTAGTATAGTTCTTCTCATGTACTTTCAACTGCCGAGAAGCATAAGCAATCACTTTATCGTTCTGCATTAGAACACACCCAAGACCTTGACGAGAAGCATCACAATACACTGTGAAGTTATCAGTACCTTCTGGTAGTGTCAAGATAGGTGCATTACAGAGTTTATGTTTCAACAGTTGGAACGCCTCCTCCTGTTGAGAACTCCATATAAACGGTTGATTTTTCTGTGTCAATGTAGTCAGTGGCAAGGCTATCTTTGAAAAGTTCTTGATAAACCGACGATAATAACCTGCCAACCCCAAGAATTGACGTATTTCAGTCGGGGTTCGTGGTGTCTCCCATTGTTTCACCGCCTGAATCTTACTGGGATCCACTTGAATACCGTTCTGATTTACTACATGACCAAGAAATTGAACTTCTCGTAACCAGAACTCACACTTGGAGAATTTGGCATATAATTTTTCACGTGCCAAAAGTTCTAGAATTAATTTCAAGTGTTGAGCATGTTCTTGTTGATTTCGAGAATAAATAAGAATATCATCAATAAACACAATCACAAATTTATCCAGATAAGGTCTACATACTCGATTCATCAGATCCATGAAAACTGCTGGTGCATTTGTTAAACCAAACGGCATTACTAAAAATTCGTAATGTCCGTATCGAGTTCTGAAAGCAGTTTTAGGAATGTCATCATCATGAATACGTAACTGATGATATCCAGATCTCAAATCGATTTTTGAAAAATAAGTAGCACCTTGTAGTTGATCAAACAGATCATCGATACGAGGTAGTGGATAACGGTTCTTGATTGTCAGTTTATTGAGTTCCCTGTAGTCAATACACATTCTGAATGAACCATCCTTCTTTTTCACAAAAAGAATAGGTGCTCCCCAGGGTGAGAAACTAGGTCTGATAAAACCTTTGTCTAACAGTTCTTGCAATTGACCTGAAAGTTCTTGCATTTCGGATGGTGCAAGCCGATACGGGGCTTTAGCAACAGGTGCTGCACCTGGAATCAAGTCGATTCGAAATTCAACTTGTCTCACTGGGGGTAATCCTGATATGTCCTCAGGAAAGACTTCAGGAAAATCCTTGACTACTGGGATATCTGTGATTTGTTTGGGTGAAGAATTGTGCTCAGTCACATGTGCTAGGAAAGCATAACAACCTTTCCTTAAGAACTTCTGAGCTCGCATACAAGATATGATACCAAGTTTTCTACCAGCTCGTTCTCCTTGAACTATCAGTGTATTACCGTTAGGTAATGGAATGCGGATCACCTTGTTTTGACAGACAACTTCCGCTTGGTTATTAGAAAGCCAGTCCATACCAACAACGACATCAAAGCTCCCAAGCTCAATAGGAAGTAAATTAATTTTGAAAAGATGATCATTCAAATTCAAGGAACATCCTTGAATAACACTGTTAGTTTTGATTAACTTGCCATTAGCAAGTTCAATGACATAAGGAGTTTCTAGATCTACCGTAGGCAATGAAATTAATGATGCAAATTCAGGAGAGATAAAGCTCTTATCCGCTCCTGTGTCAAACAAAACTGATGCGTATAGATTATTAAGAAGAAACGTACCAGTAACAATATTTGCATCATGTCTCGCCTCGGTCGCACCAATCTGAAAAGCTCTCCCCCTAGCTTCAGTTCCCGGATTGGTGTTATTGTTCGGACAGTTTCGTATGAGATGATCAGGGCTTCCACATTTGTAACATGACCGGTTGGTTTGAGTGGTTTGTCGTGGTGCTTGGTTTGGTGTCTGAGCAGGAAAGTTGCAATATTTAGCATAATGTCCAACTCGGTTACAGTTCAGACAAACAGGACATGGTCCCGTGTGATGGAGTGGACACTTATTGCATTTGGGCGCCTGCCCAGTATAAGTTTTCCTCTCAGGAACATTTGCACCATAGTTTTTCACAGTTGGCTTGCTCTGGGTGATCTCAGCCGGAGCCTTCGCCTTGGTTTTGCCAAACCACTTTCGTTTGGTACCTTTTGACACATTCGAGGTACCGACATCACTACGACTATGAACCGTCTGAGGTTTCAAAGACAGAGTACCACTCCTTACCGCCTCATTGGTAAGCTTAGTGGTCAAAAGAATCGTATGTTTCAGGGTTGTAGGTTCAGCAGCAGTCACCATTCCTCGTATCTGAGGAATCAGACCCTTAATGTACTTCTCGATTAAAGCGGCTTCCGTAGGAAACATGTCAGGAAGCAAACAAGTAAGTTCATGGAAACGATCGGTGTAAGCCAGACAATCAGCACCAATCATAGAATGATTCCAGAATTCCTCCTGGAGTTTTTGAATTTCAGTGATGGGACAGTACTCTGATCTAATCAGAGTTTTGAAATCGTTCCAGCCCATCAAGTCAACTGTGGCTGAACCCAAAGTCTTGGCCTGGGTATTCCACCAGGTCAAAGCAGAATCTTTCAAAGAACAGGCAGCATAAGACACCTTATGCTCCTCCAAACACTGACTGATTTTGAGCTTAGTTTCCATTTCCTCAATCCACCTTATTAGACCAGCCGCTCCTTCTTTGCCAGTAAAAGTAGGAGGGTTACAGGAAGCAAAATACTTGTAAGTACATCCCTGTCGAGGTGGATCAGGAACAATAGTAGTGGTACCGGTAGTGGTATGAGTTTCAACGTGACCACCAGTAGCATTATGTTCAACATGATCATGATCCCCACCAGAACCTGCAGTGATATGTGGTTGGTGTTGTGTCAGAACACCACAAGCAGATAGTTGTTCACGCACAATGCGAGCTATCATAGCCTCATTTGTTTCAGATCCGCTTGTACCAGCAGGTGGAACAATGCCTGCTCCAGGGTTCACTGGTGGAGTAGTATGCGTTTCCAAGTTCCCAGGTGGAACTACGTTCGCTTCCGGATTAACATGCGGATCCGGATTTGAGTCAACATTCAAAGGTGGAATTTGATTCGGTTCAGGGTTTGTAATGTTCTGAGCAGCTCTCTTAGCTGGTCGACCTCGTTTAGGAGCCATTATTCTGCTTACAAGCAGACAAAACTCAGGTCAGTTCAAGAACATTAAAGATATAACCCGTTCTATCCCATAAATACAATCTCATTCAGTTACACTGAAAAGTTGTATTAAAAGGTGATTATAAGAATACAGTATAACTACATAAATTCAGTCCAGACATGTTCACATTACACACAGATCACACAATTGTTCGTAGTTATACTTAGTCCTGTTATTTCAAAAACATGTTAGAGTCTTACCCAGCTCATTGCATTGCAACACATGTTTTTAAAGATATGTTCATACAGGACTAGGACATGTTCTCAGACAAGTTCTCTAATATGTTCTCAGTTCATACATTAAGTTCTCATACAGACTATAGATATGTTCTCGTACAGTATGGCTCTCGTACTGTACTTTAGTTCCAGACATATTCACAATTAGATACGTTCACAATTCAGACATGTTCTCGTACAGTATGGCTCTCGTACTGTATTTAAGTTATAGACACATTCACAATTAGATACGTTCACAATTCAGACATGTTCTCGTACAGTATGGCTCTCGTACTGTACTTAAGTTACAGATATATTTGCATACAGTATTGCTCCGTACTGTATTCCAGCAAAATATATATTTTAGTTCAATATATTCGCATACAGTATTGTTCCCGTACTGTATTTCAGCGAAATATATATATTAGTTCAATATATTCGCATACAGTATTGTTCCCGTACTGTATTTCAGCGAAATATATATATTAGTTCAATATATTCGCATACAGTATTGTTCCCGTACTGTATTTCAGCGAAATATATATATTAGTTTGACATGTTCTCATATTAATTCGTTCGCATACTGTTATGTTTTCACACAGAAAAATTAATTATAGTTTACACACAAAGTTCATTGTACAACATATATACAAAAACACCCATATATTACAGTACCATAGTTTTATACATACCAAGTTTCGATACAACCAAAAGTCATAATACTCTAAACCAACAACATCATACACTACATCTCACAACTCAGGATCTGTCCATACCAAAATATCCCGCTCTCACAACTACTGATCACACTATATCACGTCATATGTACAATAAAGTCACAATTGTTCCGCCTCCAATCAACCCTCACCGCAGAAAATACCATAATCCGTCCAACACCATGGCTATAATGACCAACCCTATAGCCACACATAATAACCTAGCCTCTAAGCTCATACCCTCTAACACTCCCATCATCACTCCTCTCATCACTATCACTCGCTGCCAAAATGCAGCTATCATCCCCTGAATCACGGTTCTCCTCATCCTCTCCTCGATCATAGCCCGCCAAGCTTGCGAGCCAGCATCCAGTGCATTCATCTGTTCCATCAACAACAGATGAGATGTGAGTATCTCGAACACAGTGGTACGTGTATCTTCCCCAATAGCACGAGACTCCTGTAACTCTAGTCGAGTCCCCTGAAGATCTAAGGTCACCTGGCGAAGCCGTGCCCTAAGCTCCGCCTGCTGTGAGGACTCTCCTATCTTAGAGCAGCTATTCGTCTTTATAGTTATTAAGGTTCTGCTTGAATTAAAATAAACTAGAATGCACACGTGTTGCAAATTACAGTTGTGCTGGCCAGTCAAAACTGTAGTTTGTACCACCTGATTATCCTGGCTTAATTCAAAACAAGTTTTGTTCAATATTAATGTTCGGTGCTCTCTGTGTAACTATACGAACCTATGGTTATAGTCTAGGTTTCTAAGTCAACCTAATTCTCTATAACCTGTGGCTCTGATACCACCCTGTCACACCCCCACCCCTCGTCACCTCGTGTACAGTCTGACGTCACTGAATCGGTTGCGGAAGCATAGTGGTGATGTCTCCGAGATGAGGGGTGACTTACTTGAACCAATATCACAGCACACAGATTAACTTAAAGTAAATACATTACAAAAGGTTTCGTCATCATAACCAAAATTACAGTTTATAACTATCTTATTTAATTACAAAAATATGAAGTGCATCCTCACCGAGTGTCACGGTCTCCTGCAAAAAGGATTTAATTTGAAAACGTCAGCACAAAGCTGGTGAGTTCGTCAGTTTAATTTAAAACAATATGATATGATAAGCACGTTCTCAAAAGTTCAGTTCCGGATAACCATGGGACCCGTATCTAGTTCCTTTCGGACGTCTAGTTCAGTTCTCAAGATATTACCCGTCGGTACATATCTTAGTGCCTCATTATCTTAATGTCTATCATACCATTAAGAAGTTCAGGAAACAGATAACAAACATTCACACAAGGGGAGATGCAATCCTCCCAGCGAATGGGGTGTCAACCAATAGTACTATCAATGTTTTCTGTTCGGCCACACATGGGTTCACTAGATACAGTTCAAAAATGAGGACTTTTAGTTCCATGATAGAGTACAGTCTACAGGCAAAATCCCATGAAATCCCACAAAATCACATGAAATCACACAGATATCATTGATGCATATCATATGTTCAGACAACAGTTTGCAATGTCCCCCGATGTTTTAAAAGATTAAAAATAAAATAAAAGGGGTTGTACGAAACTCACCTGATAGTATAGGTGTAGCAGAGTATCACCAAACTGATAGTACAGAGATGATTCTGCATTTATTAATATTCAATGAGTTATTTCTGTTCTAGTTTGTTGATTAAATCTTCCTGAACGTTCAATGTCAAAGACATTGCTTACTAAATCATCAACTCGATATTAATTATGTATTTAATTAATTTAAGATTATATCATACAATGTATGATAATGTAGGAACCTACATTGCATTAGATTCCTAATTCAAAGTTGATGACACTCTTGATTAATCAGAATAATCCCTGATTAACCAGATAGCTAATGTTGTTGATTATGATACTGTAACAGTTTCTAGATAATTTAATGGCTTAGGAATGATCAATCCTAGTTATTGATTACCCAAATATCATAAGATATCACAATGTAGTATCATAATAGGTGTAATAACCAGGTTAAACATACTAATCTGATTGTTATCATAAACATCAGATAATCGTTCCAATAAGTATGTTAATGATTATGATTAGTTTGAAATACTTGGATTTAACCTTTGCATTTCAAAGATTAATCAAACTAATCACCTACATTGTTATAATCAAATGGTTTAAACCATTATAATCATAGTTATGGTTTCATGCAAACCGGGCATTACAACGGATCAAAACAAGGATTTAACCGTTAGAACTTCGTGTTCTTTGTTTATAATCAATCCTAGCCATCATCTAGGCAATAATCAACAATCCTAACCATCTCATTACGTTCAAAATCAAGATCTAATCAATCAAAATCAAACTAGAAGGTTTAAACGGATCATTACCTAATCAGACGGATTTCTGACTTTAAAACCACGATCAGAACTTGTTATAATGATCCCTGGTGCGATCCTTAGCTTCAAAAGGCTTGAAAGATAGATTTAGATAATGTATATGTGTGTGTTTTCGTCTGGTTTGCGAAACAGAAACAAGAAGAAGAATAACTTCTTTCTTGCATGAAATCTGATGAAATAGATCAGATCACTGCACCGCCACATCCGTCGCGTACCGCGACCAAAAGCCCAAAAATGCTTCGCGTACCGCGGAGAAATCCAGAGATTTCAGATTTCTTTCGTGCATCGCGTACCGCGGAGAACTTCCAAGCCCACCTCCGCGTACCGCGATGAGTCCAATCGACCAACACTTAGTGATTTTTCTTCGTTTTTCGATTCCGGACAATCCAGGACTCCGTTTTGAACACGGTTTTCGCCCACGTTCATAATTTCTCACCTACTATCAACCTGTAATAATTACAATTATTAAATCAACATGGATTTCTATAACGATCAAATGTGCTCACATCATTGATGACGTAAATTCTCGTATGCAACTGTCACATAGGACCACAACCAAACCTATGACTGGCCCTTGTGTTATGATTGCATGATCACCAAACTCATTCTGAGTTCAAAGTATACAATAGAGTTGGACATATTCATCCACTGTATAGGCCTCATTGGGTGACTGTAGCCAGCAAGTCCACCCGGTTGGTGAATGGGCTATCAACCAAGATAGTACTACCCAATATATCCCTTGGCTCAAACCCTTGAGTTAATGGTTGTGTCTAAGCATAAATAAAGAGACTTACAATAGAATAAAAAACCTTATGAAATCTACATCCAACAAACTCATGTTTTAATAATAACATACATAGCATAAAGTCATAAAAGTTGAAGTATCACGCTTTTCTCCCCAAAGAATAAAATAGTATAAAAGGCGTTGTGAAACTCACAGTCAAGTGATGATGATAACTGAAATTTGGAAGTGCAATGGGGCTTCACTACACGATCCCTACAATGTTTCAAAGTTCCCTATTAACATTCATGTTATTGGGAAGCACTAGTTGTCTCATCTGTTTGTATAATAATTCCATCTTGTCAAAGGAACATTAATATCATGTTGTCTTGCTTTTATTTATTAAGTTCCTTAGGAGGCTATGGCTTTAGATATGTAAACATGTTTGCTCATATTTTTGGTTGCATGGCAGCCAATACAAGAGATGGGTTTATTGTTTTATCTCCATTTTATGTTTAAGTTACATTCTAGCCTCCTTGTATATTATCTACTTACCCATATAATGGTTAAAGGTGTTTATATTAACTAGACCTTTATGATCAAACAATATGACTAATTGATATTGAATGAATTATTCTCTTACCTTTTAAGTTAATCACTCATAATTATAATTTGTATTTTAGGTGGCTTATTTATGGATCAATATAGTTATTCTCATGTTGACCATTTTGAAGAACTCTTTGTTTAACAGTGGACATGTCATAAGCTTTATGTTTACTTATTTCTTTGCTAGTGGGTCTTATGGGGTCATTTTAGTATTTATATTTATACGGTTATATATATATATATATATATATGTTTGTAAGATTTGAGGGTCCCACTTTATATGATAGTGGTTCTAACATACTTCACCATTCCTATGTGTATGCATGGCCGTAGTCCTAAAAACAAATCGGAACATGCATGCATTCTTGCTCCAATTTTCTACCCATCATTATTCAGCAAATAAATCCCATGCAAATTCCATATTATGCATGTGTTTATTTGTATGCATGGTTTATGCATGATCAGCCATGAAGGGTATATGCATAACATTCTCAATTTCCGCACCATTACCCAATTTAGTTCACGGCTTGTTACTGTTTTTAATGGGTTTTATTTTCCAAAACTATCAGGAAAAATTATGTTTATTAAGCCTTAGTGTATGATTGATTAAGGACTAGAATGGTGGTTAGCATAGTGACTTACAGGAAACAAGCAAGGTGGAATGGAGATGATGATAGAGCTGTAACAGGTTCCCTTTACTAGGTTGATTACAACGTCCAGAATGGTTGTGCTGCTGGTGGTTTACGTGCTGGTTGCCTACAGGTTCTTCACTCCCATTCGCTGCTAACCTTCTGCTTAAAAGGAAGAGAGACTGCCTTCGAGTTCAGCCCTTGGCTGAGAAGAGGCTTCTCGGTCGAGAGTTCTAAGTGAGGCAAGGGATTGGGCTGGTTGTGTTTAGCCGAAAGAAGCCAAAAGCTAAGGATGCTTCTGCCCAGAGAGATATGAAGCAGAAAAAAAAAGATGAGAAGTGTTTGAGGTGTGGGTTTTGCTACATTCTAAGGCTTGTATTTATAGTGGATAAAGTGGGTCTCTCTCCTTGCTAATGCCGATTAAGTTGTGATCTAAGTTCAAGTTTTTATCTCGGTTAGATTGGAAGGATTTTAGTTGAAGTTTAAGTTGGGTTTTAATTATGATTAGGTGGATGGATCTTCCAAGAATCCTAGGTTGTCCTAAGAAATGTACTATTTCAGCTAGAAAATATATTATGCTAGGACTTACCATCCCCTTTACTCACTTTTTTCGGTCAATCATCTAAGAAAGGTGAGTCTTTATGCCTGGTCATTTCTTTGACAACTTTTGTGAAGAAAGAAGTTGTCCTAGCAGCTATGTAAAAGGTATGATTTCTCCTTTATTTTCTAGCCTTGTAGACTGATGGTTCCTTAGTAGAAAAGAAGTTTCATATCCTCTCTTTTGTATGGCATATTTACGATAGGGGTTAAACAATGGAACACCCCTTTCTGCTCATGGCCATTAATCAGCAACTTAGATGAAAAGTTTTGGTGTAACACCCCAGTCTGGTTAGGGATGATGTGTCACTTATACAGAAATCAGACATATTAATTAAGACAAAGTTAAATATAAACCAAGATTAAGATTCTTACATTAGTTCTAAAACCAACATAAAAAATAACCCAATAATTCGTTAAAAGTCTTAAAAAATATTTAAAATCTAATAATTATTCTTTCTTCAGAACTCTTGTCATGTTGTTTCACTCTTCACCCGATCTTGTTATTTCCCTGCAAACCTACCGCGAAAAAACAATACGGCTGAGCTGAGCGAAGCTCAGTGGGATAAACAAAAGAAACTAATAGTAATATAGTAAATCAGATTTCATCTTAACATATTCGACTTAAGATTTAAGATAACACGTCATATCATTCATTATATCACATTTTTTTTTAGATTGGTTATGAACATTAACATAGATCATAAATTAACAGATCAGAATATTATCATACATCAGATTATATCTCATAGTAACAAATTTCACATCGTTAGATATCAGATTACTTAAGTCATTTAGCTTAAAGGAAATACCCAATGAGCCAGATTCAGATGTCATAGAACAGTAGTAACCACGGTTGTACAGAGGGCTGCAGTCCCAAAGTACCAGATGTGTGATAGGGTGTTGGCATACACTTACCATCCACCAGAAACAAATATATCCTAGGACCAGTCCATACGCCTCTTAAAAGATATAGCTAAGTACTTCTACGAGTACATAGATATAAAAATAAAATGGAGACGTCGTGTCTAATCGCACCGTCACGGGTGGTGCCAAGTCATCGTTGCCGCAATAACAAGTCTATGGAACCCCCATAGATAGAGTTGCTCGGGTATCGGATTTCAGATAACAATTCATAGTAATATAATTCAAATTAAATAATTATAAATTAATCTAATTCTAACAAATACTTAAGCAACAAGGATAATTACAGTTACACAAAATAATACTAAAATGAATACTAATTTCTAACATAGTCTATATAATCAATTTTAGAAACAAAGCAGACAATCCATAACTAAATACCAAATATATTCAGAGTATTCATCCCTGATCTATCGCATCAGGATAAACACGAATTTATAATAGAAAGGGTTTTCAGATTTATCCGTACCTTTAGTCTTGAATAAAAAATTGTGTATCAATGAGTTAACTTCTTCCTCAAAATTATGAACATGATGTAAATAATATTTAGAATTTGTTCGGTCTGTGTTATAAAATTCTAAACTACAAAGTTTTATATGACTTTGAGCCAACAATTTAATAAGCTAAAATTGTTTTATTGATAAACTAAATAGAAACTCATAATTACTAAGGGGTGTTTGTTTTTATTAAAAAAGTCTTTCTGACATCTTCTGTCTGTGCCGCGCAGACCAAGGGAAGAGGTTGAGGCCTGCAGTTTTTTGTTTTTTGGAAGACATTTCATTAAAAAATGTCTTCATCACCTCTTCTTGAAACAGACTTGAACCAAAGTCTTCTCACATCTTCCCACCTCTTCTATGTTAAAAAACCATTGGAACTCCACATCCACCGGCCACCCGTCTGTGCACCCCACCACCATCGATCCACTACCGCTGGCCCTCCACCATCGCAGACCCTCCACCGTCGCAGCCCTTCCACCGCCAGCAAAATTCAAACAAAATGCAGAGTTCCGAAGCAGAAACCATGGCTGATAACCTGCAAAATCAGCTCAAACAAGTTGGATCCAATCTTCAAAACCCACCCGCTAGTAAAGATGCTCTTCTCTAGCTCCTAACGGTACCCACTTCTTCATTGTACCCACAAATTTTATCTTCTCAAGAATCGTTCACATGGGTTCTTCGTAAAATTTGGTTTTTGTACGGTTTGGAGCCGTGCCATCTTGTTCTTGTGAAATTCTGTCGCTATTAGAACTTTTGTTAACTTGCAGTGGTTTAATTTTTGAGGAATTTGAATTCTAGGGTTTAATTTTTTGTTAACTTACATCAGATCCGGTCAACAGGGTTGGGGAAGACGTTTTGAAAAGGTTAAAAAAACAAACCCTCTTAAACCCTCTTCTTGCAGATGTTTGGTCCACCTCTTCTGCAAAAGAGGTATGCAGACGTGGTCTGCATACTGCAGATGTTTTACCTCTGAAAAAACAAACACCACCTAACTGTGAACATATGTATACATCTAATTTCATTACAACTCATTATTTTATATGATGAAATATTCATTACAAAATATATTTTATATACATCGTATATAATATATTTCATCTAACTAAACATCAAGTTTTAAAGTAATAAAATGAATAAATTTAATTGTTCTTAAGTTAAGTTTATTACACTAACTTAGAATTATTAGCACACATTCTATTTTTCCAAAATCACATAACTTAATGGAAATTATTGAAACTTCGACAAAGTTGTATATGAATCATTTGGTCGGCCATATAAACAAATTCTGAAGGTATAAATTAATAAATTATAAACATATATTTGCTCATTACCCTCACTCCAATTAACCGATAAATCTTCGTTTTAAATCGTTGAAATTTACTAACAATAATCCATATTAATTTTGTACAGTTCCAAAATTAAGGTCTTACCTTCAAATCAACCAGGGTTGAATAGGTGTCACGCCCCGAGCCGGCGGGTAGGATCGATTTCCCCGTCGAGCGGAAAGTTCACGGGGCACGATATCGTGAGTGATAATCAGAATGATCAGATTGTTTACATTGCACATGATATATATAAATGAGAAACTGCTAAATGAAAATAAAATTACAAAGTTAAATTACATCAGTTTAGCTCATAATTTAACAATGTAAATCTACTATCAACATCATAATTCTTCAATCTTGTATCTGCACAAGACATACAAAATAATCTGTAAGGTGATGTTTCAAAATATGCAGGTCCAAAAAGCTAGGTCCTGTAACTAGTATCCTAATCCAAAAGTAATAACTCCTTAGTTGACATGTTCGTCACCTGAGAAGTCATGCAAAAATAAAGTCAACATATGATTGGTGAGTTCATTAAGTTTTATAAAAATGAATTTGAATAACATGAATGACAACCTTAACCTCACCATTAACCACCTATACCATCCAGTTCAGTATGCTTATATATAGGGCATATGTAGGGTCGAACTTACCGCCCGCCCAATCACCGTCCCACCTCATACTAAACCACATGATATATTGTTCCTGGTGATAATTAAGCATTTCATCCCATACCTTTGATTTCATAACCATTGATCCGTAGCATTTGATTACCCTGAAAATTTTTACCTTGATCCCTCGAAATGACAACCTTAACCTCATCAACAACCACCTATGCTATTCAATCAAGTATGCTTATATATAGGGCATATGTAGGGGACAAGCCCCAGCCACCGTCCCACCACATACCGGACTATTTAGCATATTGTTGTTAATGATAATTAAGCGTTTCACTCCATTCACCTTCAATTTATATTTTGATTTCCACAAATAGATTTACCTCTGATCTTTTGAGTTCACTATGTATTCATGATTACCCCCAAGCACTTGTAGAAATATAATATTACATGTTTAATTAAATTAAAAAGAAAGCATTTAAAGACATGATGATTAGGCCTTATTTGACTCAATCAATTAGACTTAGTTGTTGGTGGTTATCCAAGTTGTACCCTGTCACACGTGGCCCATATCAGGCATGACCCACAAGGATTCTACCTGTATGTGTCGGGACTTTAATGATATCCTTTGATTCTTGATCTTCTTTGATTCTCCTGATTTTGATTTGTTTAATAGTTTCCGTTATGCCCATATAGCTTGACTACAAGAGTCTACTATTTATGCCGGGACTTTCCGTGTGTTACACGTGGTCTTGATTTACATAAAAACTGACATCCACCTTTACTTAAACACTAATGATTTCATTAAATTTTAATGATTTCATTATTTCCATGATTCACACATGGTAATGAGTCCCATGATTCACTTCATTCTCTTGATTTTGATCTTTGGATTTCCATGATTCTACAATGATTATAGATTCTTTATTAGGATCCTTAGTTTACTGATCACACACATGATTAGATTCCATTGCATTTGATCTTAAGTTTTAGTTCTTTTGATTTCACTTTGAATTTAGATTCTTGATTTTGAACTCGATGGACTAAGGGTTTGTTTATAGTTTAGCATTAAGGTATTACTCATAAGAGTAATTAATTAACTTATTGATTGATTCAGCATAGCAATTACCTAGACAGGAGTCTAGGAGTATAAACAAACATATATAAAGCATATAATAAGTAAAAGCATTTACGTAAAACAGTTTAAATAAAAAGGTTTACGCATGTTTCTCAGCCCCACGTTTGAAAACGAAGATGTTTAGAAAAGCAACAATGAACTCACCTATGTTGCTCTGTATTGAATTATCACAAAAATGCGCTCTCGTTGTTGTAGACTATGTTTCTTCGGTTCCTGAGTTGTTTTAAGAGAATTCAAATTCGATAAGTATTTCATATAGTCGTAGTACCTAGAGCTTGGTCGCGGTGTGTAACTAAGTGTCTTACATACTAATGCATTTCCAAAGTCCCAACTATTAACCTAAGTAATCACCTATTATTAGCCTTAATCCCATGATTTATCGTTACAAGTTCCTTATTAACATGTTAAAATTTAATTTACTTTCACTTAAATATTAGATTTAAAAATCATTTATTTTAATTTAAAAAAGTTTATAAATCATTTTCCTTTTATTAAACATAATAAGTCTTATAAAATAGCTATAATTATCACAATAGGCTCCAGTTAAGCCCATTGGGCCAATCCCGGCCCATGACTAGTCTTTGAATTTTCAAAAGATTTATCATCAATACATTGATCAACTAAGCCTAGATAATTTAAACAAATCATCTAAGTTAGTTACATTTTATTATGGATTTTTCTAAGGTTTGGGTGTTAATATTTAAATCGACACTCAACCTTTAGATCGTTGTTTTGCTTCTTCATGATTTGAAATAAATTCACAAGTGTTTTAAGCCAACTAAGTAGGTGTTAACAACTCATGTTTCTTTAACCCATTCTCAACGTAAACATTATATTGTTTAATCCATGTTGGCCCTCAAAAGTTAAGCATTGATTTTGTATAAAGAAAACCCTAATTGGTTCCCCCACGCATACATATCCACAAGGTCATCCCATGCATGCACTCCCGCACATACAATTGGTGTTCTTTGTAAAAAAATTGATGAACATCTTCAAAACACATAAGCATGCATGGTTCCACCTAGTTTTGAGTTCTAATTAACCAAATCCAAACTCAAACGGCCCAACAGTTCGATCCTAACCCTAAGTGTGATGGCCGAAGGGTAGGTTTGTTGCCCAGAGGTGTTCAAGCATGAGACTCGGTTAAATCAAAGTGAGGTCCTAGGTTCGCTGCATTCAGAAAGTTTATGGGGTCTAGGGTTCGGCCAAAGGTTGGGTCGCCCTCCCTAGGTTCGCTCAACACAAGGTTCGCTCGAGGAAAGGGTTCGGCTAGGAGGGTTCGGCTCTCATGAAGTTCGCAGCTCCATGCATGCAGGTTCGTGGGTTTAATGGGTTCGGTTGGGCCTGGTTCAGCTGCCATGGGGAATGGTTCGGCCCTTCCTTGTCCAGCCCATGGAGGTTCGGCTAAGAAGGTAGCTTCGGCTGGCCATGGTTCGTTCAAGAGGAAAGGTTCGCACATGGGTGGTTCGCACATGGGAGGTTCGGCCATGGAAGGTTCGGCCGATCTCCCTTGGCTCTCACGGATCTACTGTTCATCATCTTCATCCTAGCGAGTTTCAACCTGTTGCAGGTCCAATCCAACTACATCTAATCGTGGATACCAACTTATTTTAAGGTTTTCTAAGTACGAAACTCGTTTAAGCATAAAATCACAAATCGGTTAAGGTTAGTGAGAGAAACAAGAAGTAAACTCGTGATTTACCTTCAGAGTGGATGATTCCCAACTCCGATCTCCTGTACTTTCGTGCTCTTCGTGATGTGGTGGTCCTTTTGACACCAAGAACGCTCGAAATGATTGAGAATTGGAAGATATTTTGTAGAGAGAACGTAGAGAGAGATTCTAGAGAGAGAGAGCTCGAGATGGGGTGTAAAAATTCTAGTGGGTGGGGTTGGTGGGGTATTAAATACCATCATAAATGGTGGTGAAATACCCGGTTATGTCCGGGTTCGTTCGGTTTCGCTCGTTTTTGCGAAAAAAACAACGTTTCACTTCATTTTCGTAACGAAACTTCCCGGTTTTAAAAAAAGAATTTCACTATTTATTTTTAGTTGGTTATTCCTAGTAAATTAACTAAATACCTTTCGTTTATTTTAAAATTTCAAAAATATTAAATTTACGGTTTAAAATCGAATCGTACAGTCATCGCGCGTATTCGTTCGAATCGTCACCCGTACGAACACATCGATGACTATATCTTCAATGTTGTTTTCTAATTATCGGTTATCATTCAGAACGTTAAACTTTCAAATTTATTCGTATAGATCGCAACCTATACGAATAATCCGTCGGTTTAGCATTCATGTAACGACATCCATGTTGTTTTGTTCTATAGAGCCTCACATACGTTTATACATTACAAAATCCTAACAAATAATCACATGATGGTTCTGGAACGCCAGATAATTATCTGACTGTTGAACCATGTTTTCTGAATTCTGTTTCCCTAAAATGATTCTGAATCTACTGTTTGATAACATGAAATGATAATGATATATGATATGAACATGACATGAAATGAAATATGTATTATTTGTACCTGAATACTGTTCATGTTACTGTTGAGATCAATGTTTCGGTACGGTTCCAGCACTGATGTTACAGTCTCCCCTTGTTATAGAAATTTCGTCCCGAAATTTAAGAGTTGTTATCAGGTACGGCTTCCTCTGTAAACAGTTGGGGATACTTAGACTTCATGTGATCTTCGCGTTCCCAAGTAAACTCAGGTCCGCGCTTTGAATTCCAACGAACCTTTACGATCTGAATACGGCTTCGCCTCAATTGTTTAACTTTGCGATCCATAATCTCCAAAGGTTCCTCGATAAAATGTAGCTGGTCATCAACTTGAATTTCTTCAATCGGGATGACAAGTGACTCGTCAGCAAGGCATTTCTTTAAGTTTGAGACGTGAAACACGTCATGCACACCACTGAGCTCATCTAGTAATCTCAGTCTATACGCCATAGGACCAATACGTTCGATGATCTCGAAAGGTCCCACGTATCGTGGTACTAACTTTCCTTTCTTTCCAAAACGTACTATACCTTTTCATGGGGATACCTTTAACATAACACGGTCTCCCACTTGGAATTCCAACGGCTTGCGCCGTTTGTCGGCGTAGCTCGTTTGTCTGCTTCTTGTAGCTTGTAACCTTCGTTGAATCTGGGAAATCTTGTCAATGGTTTCCTGAATAAGATCTGGCCCAGTTATTCTATTGTCTCCCACTTCAGTCCAACAGATCGGTGAATGACATTTTCGACCAAAAAGAGCCTCGAATGGGGCACATCCAATACTGTTGTGGTAACTATTGTAGGAGAATTCGATCAGTGGCAAATGAATGTCCCTATTTCCACCGAAATCTAACACACAGGTTCTCAACATGTCCTCCAGGGTATGTATCGTATGTTCGATTTGACCGTCCGTTTGTGGATGGTAAGCTGTACTCAGATTCAAGTGCGTCCCTAGAGACTTCTGTAATGATTTCCAGAACCTTGATGTGAATCTGCTAACTCTGTTAGAAATAATAGACAATGGCACACTGTGACGTACCACTATCTCATTGTTGTATAATCTCGCCAGTCTATCCATCGTGAAAGTCTCCCACATTGGAAAGAGATGAGCAGATTTTGTCAAACGATCAATGATAACCCAAATCGTATCATGACCACTGGAAGTGCGGGGTAGCTTGGTAATGAAATTAATAGTTATTTGTTCCCACTTCCAGAGCAGAATATCAGGCTGTTCTAATAAACCAGACGGCTTCTGGTGTTCCGCCTTTAACTTCGCACACTTAAGACATTGACCGACATACTCGGCTATGTCTTTCTTCATTCCCGGCCACCAATAAAATCCACGTAGATCTTGGTACATTTTATCGGCGCCTGGATGCACAAAGTACTTAGTCTTGTGTGTTTCATCGAAGATAAGTCTTCTTAATTCGTCTACCGCTGGAATCCATAATCAATCCTGGTAGTAGATCATTCCATCAGGCTTAGTCTTAAATTGTTTCTCTGCTCCACAGTCTAATTCTTTCTTCAAGTTCCCTCAATCAACTGATTCTTGTTGTGCCTAAATGATCTTGTCACGTAAACTGGTCTGCATTGTCATTCCCATTGCTCTAACACGCAAGGGTTTGACTCGTTCCTTTCGGCTCAAGGCATCAGCTACAACGTCCACCTTTCCTGGATGGTACTTGATTACACAGTCGTAATCATTTAGAAGTTCAGCCCAACGACGTTGTTGCATGTTGAGCTCCTTCTAATCAAAGATATGCTGCAGACTCTTGTGATCGGTAAATATGGTACACTTAGTTCCATATAGGTAATGTCTCCAAATCTTCAGTGCGAAGATTACAGCTCCCAGTTCATGATCATGAGTAGTGTAGTTCTTCTCATGAACCTTTAACTGTCTTGATGCATAAGCGATGACTTTGTCCCGTTGCATTAGTACACAACCAAGTCCCTGATGGGAGGCATCACAATAAACAACAAAGTCATCACAGCCTTCTGGAAGCGATAGAATTGGAGCATCACATAATTGCTGTTTCAATGTTTGGAAAGCATCTTGTTGTTTCTACTCCCAAACAAACGGCTCACTTTTTGGAGTTTGCTTGGTGAGAGGCAAGGCTATCTTAGAAAAGTTTGAGATAAACCTTCTATAATAACCTGCCAATCCCAGAAAAGACCGTATCTCCATCCGTGTCTTCAGAGTATCCCAGTTCTTTATCGCCTCGATCTTGGCAGGATCTATGTGTATTCCTTCGATGTTGACTACATGACCCAGAAGTTGAACTTCTCTTAGCCAAAATTCACCCTTGGAGAATTTGGCATAAAGTTTCTCTTCTTTCAACAGCACCAAGATCTTCCTGAGGTGTTGTTCATGCTCTGCTTTGCTTTTGGAATAAATCAGTATGTCATCTATTAAAACAATGACAAACTGATCTAGATATGGCTTGCACACTCGGTTCATGGGATCCATGAAAACCGCTGGTGTATTTGTCAATCCGAAAGGCATCACCATAAACTTGTAATGCCCATACCTAGTTCGGAACGCCGTCTTTGGTATGTCTTCATCTTGAACTCTAAGGTGATGATATTCAGACCGCAATTCAATCTTAGAGAAGTACTGGGTTCCTTGCAGTTGGTCAAACAAATCATCAATCCTCGGCAATGGATACCGGTTCTTGATGGTTAGCTTGTTCAGCTCGCGGTAGTCTATGCACATTCGAAACGATCCATCTTTCTTCTTCACGAACAAGACCGGAGCTCCCCAAGGTGAGTACCTCGGTCTGATGAAACATTTATCAAGTAGCTCCTGTAGTTGATTCGACAATTCCTGCATCTCCGAAGGCGCTAACCTGTAAGGAGATTTAGCAACAGGAGTTGCTCCAGGGGTTAAGTCAATACGAAACTCTACCGGTCGCGTAGGTGGCAAACCTGGTAGGTCTTCGGGAAATACTTCTGGATATTCTTTCACTACCGGCACGTCTTGAATCTTTTTCTTGTCCTTCTCCTTTTCCACCACATGAGCCAGGAATGCTACGCACTGCTTCTGTAGACACTTACGCGCCTTTATGCAAGAGATGATTTAGACACTTCGTTTTGCTTGATCCCCTCTAACTTCCAATACGCGATCATTCGGCAATGGAACTCGAAGCATCTTTTCAGAACAGATGACTTCCACTCAATTAGAAGAAAGCCAATCCATTCCACCTATGATGTCAAAACTACCCAACTCCATCGGTATCAAATCGATGGTGAATGTATGACCATTAAGTGTCAATGGGCAATTCCTGTATACTGTGCTAACTGTGATCTGTTTCCCGTTAGCTACTTCTATGATATAAGGGGAATCTAACTGTTCCTCTATAGAATCTAGTTGGCATGCAAAATCGGTAGAGAAAAAACTCTGATCCGCACCAGTGTCAAATAAAATAGATGCATAAAAGTCATGTAAGAGATAAGTACCAGTGACCACATTCGGGTCTTAGCGTGCAGCTGGAGCTCCTATACCAAAAGCTCTTCCACGGGGTGCTGGAAGTGTCTGTTGTGTCTTCTTCGGACAGTTCTTTTGTAACATCTGCGCCGGAAACGTCGCCGGAACAGTAATCGGAACAGTAATCGGAACAGTGAATGCACTTTAATTCAGGTACAAACTATGTAAACTATTGATATGCTATTAACTACGTGATGCTTGACAGTAAACTATCATGCTATTGTTTCTGAAATCTGATTCAAAACTTACGGTTTAACAGTCAGAAACATATCAGAAAACATTGAACTGACACACCGATGCTTGTTATTGTGCTATTATGTATAAACGTATGCGAGGTTAAACAAAACAAAACAATAACAATTATTGTTGCAGAATGCTAAACCGACGAATTATTCGTGGAGGTGACGATCTGTACGAATAAATTTGCAAGTTTAACATTCTGAAATGATGACTGAAAAGTAGAAAACAGGAATCAGAAAGCTAAACCATTGTTGTGTTCGTTTGAATGACGATTCGAACGAATACGCGCGATGGTGACGCATCCTGACGAAACGAAAACGAAATACGATGCGAACGATAATAAATTTAAGGAAATATAATAATTCCTGTTTTACAATTTTTAAACTCATCAAAAATAAATAAAGAAACTATTTTTATTTAAAATCCGTAAACACGCGCGTTACGTTCCGGAAACGCAATGAAAACGCGAAACCGAGCAAACGAAACGAACCCGAACTCACTCGAGGTATAAATACCTTGAATGAGCTCATCTTCCTCATTTCCCCTCTCCTTTTGTCTCTCTAAAACCCTAAATCCCGGTTTTCCTTCTCTCTCTAAAATCTTGAACTTCAACCCTCCATAACTCACTCATTTCTCAGCCAAATCACCCCATCTTTGGACCAAATCGAAGCTATTGATCTCCTCTATACGAAAGTACAAAGGATCTGCTCGAAAATCCATCGGATCTGAGGTAAAGATCTTGATTTTGTGGCTATTTTAGGGTTTCTAAACCCCTATTTCGAACCCTTCTTAAATCCGGTTGAAACCACTCCCAACCTTAGGAAAATCACTCACAAACACACTAGGAAAACATAGGAACAAGTGGGTTGCTATGGCTGTGCTTAAAACTAAATGTGATGGGTGCTGCGACTACAAGGCCGAACGGCCGAATGTGGAAGAAAGTAGGTAGGCCGAATGGCCACCTGCGAATAGCCTCATGTTTGCTTCGGTCAAATGGCCATCACCGAATGACCCATTCTCTCGGAAGTTCCCATTCGCCCATACCCTTATTCAGCCGGACCCCTTCGCCATTGATCCATTCGGTATGTCACTATTAGACTAAACTCATCCAACCATCATGTTCAGTCGGTTGAACCCCATTCGGCTAGGATCATTCGGCAAAACATACATTCGGCTGGCCCTGGTTGTGGACCACTTCCTTTCGGCCAAGGGCTATAGGCCGATGGTGCCATGGAGTGGTGAGTGTGAATTGTTGCATGGGATGCATGGGGTGTGAGTTTGTGTATGCATGGGAAGTATTAGGGTTTCCTAAACGAGAAATTAATTAGTCTTAAACAAAAGTGATAATCCTATAAGTTATTCCTGATTGATTACACCAATATTTGCTAAACGAAAACTAATGCAACAATCTTAAGGGTTATAATTATTTCGAACACAAAGCTTGAATAGTCAAGGGTCTAACTAAGTGTTAGTATAAATTACTAGCACCTAATAAGTATTAAATCACTTACAACCAAATTAGATATTTCTATGGAAATTCTAAGAAGGTTGTACATACGAATGATGCAAGAAACAAAAACGGAAAGATAAGACTAAACTTTAGGCTTAGTTAATCAATTAGGTTAACCTAAGCCTAATAAGCAAATACATAATTTTATTAAGATATAATATGATTTTAATAAATGGAATCAATGATAAACTTTCTCTAATTAAATAAATGATTTATAACTTGAGATTTAATTAAAACAAATTACTTTGCAACTATTTAATCAAAGTCTTATAGGATCATGGGTTCTTAATGATGGGTAATGCCTTCTACTAATTAGAGGAAATTCTAGAAAACACATTAGTAATATAGGACACATAGTTGCACACCGAGACCGAAACCCTAGTTTTCGTCTATTATCACGACTTATCGTATTCGACTATCTTAAAACAACTCAGGTGTTGAAGATACTTAAGTTACAATCAAAGAGCACGCATTAATTGTGGTAACCTATACTTAGCAACACAGGTGAGTTCATTGTCCCTTTTCAAACTATTTTGAGTTTTACTTCGGGATTGAGAAGCATGTTAAACCTTTTAAACAAATGTTTAACTTTTGCAGAGATACTTTTATACTTATTCATAATGCTAATACTAATGCTAAACGCCAAAACTACAGATTGATGCTAAACGCAAAAGATGACACTATATGCTAAAGCTACAAATTGATGCTAAATGCTAATGCTAACGCTATATGCTAAAGCTACAGATTTATGCTAAATGCTAATGCTAACGCTAAATGCTAATGCTACAGATTGATGCTAAATGCTAATGCTAACACTATTTTCTAAAGCTATGAACTGATACTGAACGCTAATGCTATATATTAATGCTACGGGTTAATGCTAAATGCTAATGTGGATACTATAAGCTAATACTATGGGGTAATACTAAAGCTAATACTAAAAGCTAATGATAATGCCGTTTACTAATGCTACGGGGAAATGCTAAAGTTAGTTATGAAAGCTTAAGATTCTATGATAATGCTACATACATACATGCTAATTGCTTACAACTATAGATGCTATGAACTCTTGCATGCTTATATGCTTTCCATGCTAAAACAACGGTTTGGCCTCTCAGTGCTTGCCTTAGCGGTTGTGAAGCTAGTACTTGTAAACAAGATACGTAAACGCTATGCTATTTGAATGCTATAAACTTGTATGCTTAAACTATTGGCTATGGTAGAACATACTGTTTTGGCCTCTCAGTGCTTGCCACACGGTGTTTACCATAGTCAGGACTTGAAGGAACAGACCATCGGCCTCTCAGTGCTTGCCATAGGGTGACCTTCGTAGTCCGGACTTGAGGAACAAACTGTTGGTCTCTCAGTGCTTGCCATACAGGGATTCCTCATTGTCCACTTATGCTTGTGATACGTGACTAGGATGATTTTGGTTTTCTTTAGTTGACTTTGTGTCATCTTAGAAATCCTTTATCAAAACACCGATGTCGCTGATCACATTTAAATCTGATATGGATTGATACTGGATTCCTTAGGGTATTCAGTTGTCCATAACGGTAACTCTCAAAGCTAGACTTGCAAATTCTATTGTATGCGTGTTGAAATTTACAAACAAAATGCTAAAGCTATGATGGGAATGGGATTGGACGGTAGGTAAAATGCTTAATTATCATTAACAACAGTGTCATGTGTGGATTAGTATGTGGTGGGATGGCGTCTGGGCGGGTTGTAGGCTCGACCCTTTCGTATGCCCTATATATAAGCATACTGATCTGGATATTACACGTGATGTTAATGAGGTTAAGGTTATACCGAAAAGGTTTGCAAAAGCTATTTTTCACACACTAAAACTGTATGAACTCACCAACCTTTGTGTTGACTTGCTTTCTTACATGCTTTCTCAGGTGACGTACAGGAATAGGCTAAGGCTTCAGGACTGCATGCTAGGTTAACCAGATAGAGGACCTAGTAGACTTTTGGAAATTATATCTTTTGATATTGATACGAATCTCTTCTGATGTCTGGTACAGTTACAAGATAGAAAACAATTGATTCTTTTGTATAGGTTTACCGAGTTAAATTACCAAACATTGATATTGGAATTTAACTTTGTAATCCTAGTTAATGCTTTATTGTGCTTTAATTATTCTTAACATTGATGCTATGTAAACAATCTGATCAACACGATTATCTCTCACGATATCGCGCCCCGAGAACCTTCTGCCCGACGGGGCAGTCGATCCATCCCGAGCCGGCGGGTTGGATCGACTTCCTCGTCGGGCGGAAGGTTCTCAGGGCGCGATATTGTGAGTGATAATCGGAACGATCAGATTGTTTACATTGCACATGATATATATAAATGGGAAACTGCTAAATGAAAATAGAATTACAAAGTTAAATTACATCAGTTTAGTTCATAATTTAACAATGTAAATCTACTATCAACATCATAATTCTTCAATCTTGTATCTGCACAAGATATACAAAATAATCTGTAAGATGATGTTTCAAAATATGCAGGTCCAAAAAGCTAGGACCTCTAACTGGTATCCTAATCCAAAAGTAATAACTCCTTAGTTGACATGTTCGTCACCTGAGAAGTCATGCAAAAATAAAGTCAACACATGGTTGGTGAGTTCATTAAGTTTTATAGAAATGAATTCGAATAACCTGAATGAAAACCTTAACCTCACCATTAACCACCTATACCATCCAGTTCAGCATGCTTATATATAGGGCATATGTAGGGTCGAACATACCGCCCGCCCAGCCACCAAACCACATACTAAACCATATGATATATTGTTCCTGGTGATAATTAATCATTTCATCCCATACCTTTGATTTCATAACCATTGATTCGTAGCATTTGATTACCCTGAAAATTTTTACCTTGATCCCTCGAAATGACAACCTTAACCTCATCAACAACCACTTATGCTATCCAATCAAGTATGCTTATATATAGGGCATATGTAGGGGACAAGCCCCAGCCACTGTCCCACCACATAACGGACTGTTTAGCATATTGTTGTTAATGATAATTAAGCGTTTCACTCCATTCACCTTCAATTTAGATTTTGATTTCCAGAAATAGATTTACCTCTGATCTTTTGAGTTCACCTTGTATTCATGATTACCCCAAAGCACTTGTAGAAATATAATATTAAATGTTTAATTAAATTAATAATAAAGCATTTAAAGACAACTAAGACATGATGATTGGGCCTTATTTGACTCGGTCAATTAGACTTAGTTGTTGGTGGTTGTCCAAGTTGTACCCTCTCACACGAGGCCCATATCAGGCATGACCCACAAGGAGTCTACCTGTATGTGTCGCGACTTTAATGATATCCTTTGATTCTTGATCTTCTTTGATTCTCCTGATTTTGATTTGTTTAATAGTTTCTGTTATGCCCATATAGCTTGACTACAAGAGTCTACTATTTACGCCGGGTTTTTCCGTATGTTACACGTGGTCTTCATTTACATACAACTGACATCCACCTTAACTTAAGCATTAATGATTTCATTAGATTTTAATGATTTCATTATTTCCATGATTCACACACGGTTATGATTCCCATGATTCACTTGATTCTCTTGATTTTGATCTTTTGATTTCCATGATTCCACAATGATTATAGATTCTTGATTAGGATCCTTAGTTTACTGATCACACACTGGATTAGATTCCATTGCATTTGATCTTAATTTTTTGTTCTTTTGATTTCACTTTGAATTTAGATTCTTGATTTTGAACTCGATGGACTAAGGGTGTGTTTAGAGTTTAGCATTAAGGTATTACTCATAAGAGTAATCAATTAACTTATTGATTGATTGATTGAGCATCGCAATTACCTACACAAGAGTCTAGGAGTGTAAACAAACATATATAAAGCATATAATAAGTAAAAGCATTTACGTAAAACAGTTTAAATAAAAAGGTTTACGCATGCTTCTCAGCCCCGCGTTTGAAAACGAAAATATTTAGAAAAGGGGCAATGAACTCACCTATGTTGCTCTGTATTGAATTATCACAAAAATGCGCGCTCGTTGTTGTAGACTACGTTTCTTCCGTTCCTGAGTTGTTTTAAGAGAATTTGAATTCGATAAGTATTTCATATAGTCGTAGTACCTAGTGCTTGGTGGCGGTGTGTAACTAAGGGTCTTACATACTAATGCGTTTCCAAAGTCCCAACTATTAACCTAAGTAATCACCTATTATTAGCCTGAATCCCATGATTTATCGTTACAAGTTCCTAATTAACATGTTTAAATTTAATTTACTTTCACTTAAATATTAGATTGAAAAATCATTCATTTTAATTTAACAAAGTTTATAAATCATTTTCCTTTTATTAAACATAATAAGTCTTATAAAATAGCAATAATTATCACGATGGGCTCTAGTTAAGCCTATTGGGCTAATCCTGGCCCATGACTAGTCTTTGAATTTTCAAAAGATTTATCATCAATACATTGATCAACTAAGCCTAGATAACTCAAACAAATCATCTAAGTTAGTTACATTTTGTTATGGATTTTTTTAAGGTTTAGGTGTTAATATTTAAATCGACGCTCAACCTTTAGATCGTTGTTTTGCTTCTTCATGATTTGAAACAAATTCGCAAGTGTTTTAAGCCAACTAAGTAGGTGTTAACAACTCATGTTTCTTTAACCCATTCTCAACTTATACATTATATTGTTTAACCCATGTTGGACCTCAAAAGTTAAGCATTGATTTTTTTATAAAGAAAACCCTAATTGGTTCCCCCACGCATACATATCCACAAGGTCATCCCATGCATGCACTCCCACACATACAATTTGTGTTCTTTGTAAAAAAAATGAGGACCATCTTTAAAACACATAAGCATGCATGGTTCCACCTAGTTTCGAGTTCTAATTAACCAAATCCAAACTCAATGGCCCAACAGTTCGATCCTAACCCTAAGTGTGATGGCCGAAGGGTAGGTTTGTTGCCCAGAGGTGTTCAAGCATGAAACTTGGTTAAATCAAAGTGAGGTCCTAGGTTCGCTGCATTCAGAATGTTTATGGGGTCTAGGGTTCGGCCAAAGGTTGGTTCGCCCTCCCTCGGTTCGCTCAACACAAGGTTCGCTCGAGGAAATGGTTCGGCTAGGAGGGTTCGGCTCTCATGAAGTTCGCAGCTCCATGCATGCAGGTTCGTGGGTTTAATGGGTTCGGTTGGGCTGGTTCAGCTGCCATGGGGAAAGGTTCGGCTAAGAAGGTAGCTTCGGCTCGCCATGGTTCGTTAAAGACGAAGGTTCGCACATGGGAGGTTCGCACATGGGAGGTTCGGCCATGGAAGGTTCTGCCGATCTCCCTTGGCTCTCACGGATCTACTATTCATCATCTTCACCCTAGCAAGTTTCAACCTGTTGCAGGTCCAATCCAACTACCTCTAATCGTTGATACCAACTTATTTTAATGTTTTTTAAGTACGAAACTCGTTTAAGCATACAATCACAAATCGATTAAGGTTAGTGTGAGAAGCAATAAGTAAACTCGTGATTTACCTTCAGAGTGGATGATTCCCAGCTCCGATCTCTTGTACTTTCGTGATCTTCGTGATGTGGTGGTCGTTTTGACACCAAGAACGCTCGAAATGGTTGAGAATTGGAAGATATTTTGTAGAGAGAAGGCAGAGAGATTCTAGAGAGAGAGAGCTCGAGATGGGGTGTAAAAATTCTGGGGGTGGGGTTGGTGGGGGATTAAATGCCATCATAAATGATGGTGAAATACCCGGTTATGTCCGGGTTCGTTCGTTTTCGCTCGTTTTCGTGAAAAAACAACGTTTTCACTTCATTTTTGTAACGAAACTTCCCGGTTTTAAAACAAGAATTTCACTATTTATTTCTAGGTGGTTGTTTCTAGTAAATTAACTAAATACCTTTCGTTTATTTTAAAATTTCAAAAATATTTAATTTACGGTTTAAAATCGAATCGTATAGTCGTCGCACGTATACGTTCGAATCGTCACTCGTATGAACACGGCGATAACTATACTCTTCAATATTGTTTTCTAATTATCGGATATCATTCAGAACGTTAAACTTTCAGATTTATTCGTAAAGATGATCAACTATACGGATAATCTGTCGATTTAGCATTCAGGTAACGACATCCGTGTTGTTTTGTTCTGTAAGGCCTCACATACGTTTATACATAATAATATCCTAACAAATAATCACATAATGGTTCTGGAACGCCATATAATTATCTGACTATTGAACCATGTTTTCTGAATTTTGTTTGCCTGAAATGATTCGGAATCTGCTGTTTGATAACATGAAATGATAATGATATATGATATGAACATGCCTTGAAATGAAATATGTATAATTTGTACCTGAATACTGTTCATCTTACTGTTGAGAACACTGTTCCGGTACGGTTCTGGCACTGATGTTACAATAGGATTGTATCTTCGTTGTATGTCTGTTAACCCGAGAGAAAAGAACTACATATCTGAGATAGATATTCTTGAGGATTGATTGATTTTTTTTGATTGCCAAAGAAAAACGAATAACGACAACGGCGAATATTGAACGAAGATGAAGTGACCACTATTTTCAGTGATGTATCCCGTTGGTGTGTCTGTTTGATCCTCCTGATGTTATGGTGAAGTCTCAACTATCAACAAAGACTAAAGGAAGAAGGGAAACATCAGTGTTGTTTTGTGATACTATCGAAAGAGTGACAATTTTGGTGGAATTGTTTTTGTTCATGTCTTAGGCAATAGAAGATCACCAGTATATGTTACCTACTTAAATGCAATGGTTATTTACCGAGTGATTAATGTTTGTAACTAATTGTCTACCTTTCAATACCCCATCCATACAGTGAAGATCCTTAAGTTAATTATTTCTAATGTTTATTATTGTTTTGTATGTTGCAACTATAATTCAATCTAATCTTAAATTTTACGATGCTTTATATAACTTATACATATACATATACATATACATATACATATACATATACATATACATATACATATACATATACATATACATATATACGTCTTTGATATATATATATATATATATTTAAATAAAATTTGGATATTATAATTGTTACAGGTATTTCAATTCTACCTCCCTTAAAATAAATTCGTCATCGAATTTTATTATTATTTTTTTTTAAGATTTAAACAATTATTATGCAACGGTCATTTCATTCGGCCAGGGTGTCAATAATCAAGGGTTATGGTTTCTAAAAATAGTTTTAAGGGTAGGTTTGTTTTCTTTTTGGGGTAGAGAGAAAAAAAGAAATAAGGATTAATATTTATGTGGTGTCTTGATTTTATTAAGTGGGCTATTTCTTCCTTACTAACGTATTACTTTGGAAGTCGTATCTGGTTAGTGATGAAAAGGATTAGTTTATTAGGGTCATTCTTGATTTTATTTACACGTCCTTTTCATACATAGTTTGGTTTGGCCGAAACAATAGGTTCTATAGGATGATCATCTTGGATATAATAGTTTAGAAGTGAGTGACATGGTTTAATCGTGCTAAATTAAAAATTATGTTGTTGCCTTGATGTGAGTTTATGAGTTTGTTAGGAGCTGACTTGTGGACGCAGGATTTAAAATAAAGGGGGTTGGTCCTTAGTCATTCTGGTGTGGTTGTGTGTGTACCTTTTACATACACATGCATGCATATCTTTTACTCATGCATGTATAGAGATTTTTATAGTCAATATTAATTTCTATTTATCTAAGTATATATATACCTATACTGGTTATTTGTTGGTGTGTATATTTTCATGCATATATTTAGGTTAGTTGTCAAAATCATAGGATTTTATTTTAATAATCATTGTTCTTAAATACACTAAACTCTGTGAAATAAGTACCTGTATTATCGGTGGTTGTTACAGTCTCCCCCGGTTAATTTGAATTTCGTCTCAAAATTCATTTTTCGTTTGAAGGAAGACTCTTGTTGAATAAGTGAGGGTACTTGTTTTTTAAATCTGATCTTCTCGTTCCCGTGTGAATTCCGGTCCACGCCTAGAATTCCAACGTACTTTAACGATGGAAATGCGGCTTTGTGTTAGTGTCTTGATCTCACGATCCATGATTTCAATAGGTTCCTCGATAAAATGGATTTTATCGTCCAAACAGACTTCTTCGTGGGGTATGTGTAAAGTTTCATCAGACAAACATTTCTTTAGATTAGAGACGTGAAAGGTATCGTGAACTCCACCGAATTCTTGTGGTAGTTTCAACTTGTAAGCGACCGGACATATTCTTTCAAGGATTTCGAAAGGTCCAACATATCGTGGTGCAAGCTTTCCCTTTTTGCCAAACCGTACCACTCCTTTCCAAGGTGATACTTTCAAAAGGACATTGTCACCAATAGCAAATTCCAAAGGCTTTCGCCTTCTATCAGCGTAACTTTTCTTGCGATCTCTAGCGGTTTTGATTCGTTCACGAATCTTAAAGATCTTGTTAGTGGTCTCTTGTATTAGTTCTGGACTCGTGAGTTGTGATTCCTCCTATTTCAGTCCAACAAATAGGTGATCGACACTTTCGTTCGTATAACGCCTCAAACGGTGCACATTGTATGCTAGAGTGATGGCTATTATTGTAAGAAAATTCCACCAAAGGTAAGTGAGAATCCCAGCTACCACCAAAATCTAACACACATGCCCTCAACATATCTTCTAAAGTCTGAATGGTCCTTTCACTCTGGCCATCTGTCTGTAGATGATATGTTGTACTAAGGTCTAAGCAAGTTCCCAAGGCTTTCTGCAGTGTCTGCCAAAACCTTGAAGTGAAGCGACTATCACGGTCAGAAATGATAGACAAAGGAACTCCATGTCTAGAAACGACTTCCTTGATATACACACCAACAAGCTTCTCCATCTTGTAGTCTTCCCGTATTGGTAAGAAGTGAGCCGATTTAGTCAATCGATTGACAATGACCCATATGGTGTCATAACCTCCAACAGTTCGGGGAAGTTCAGTAATAAAATCTATGGAAATTTGCTCCCATTTCCACTGAGGGATTTCAAGTTGTTGTAATAACCCTGAAAGTTTTTGATGCTCGATTTTAACTTTTGAACACGTCGAGCATTTCCCTACTTATGTGGCAGTGTCTTTCTTCATCCCAGGCCACCAGTAATATTCTTTCAGATCTTGGTACATTTTGTCGGCTCCCGAATGAATAGAGTATTTAGATTTATGAGCCTCATTCAAAATAATCGATCTCAAGTCGTCCAAAGTAGGTACTCAGATTCGGTTCATGAAGTACCATACTTCATCTACCTTAACTTCAAATTGTTTGTCCATTCCCCGTAATGCTTCCTCGTCATAATGTTCTTTCTGCAATGCCCATTTTTGTGCATCGCGAATTTGGGGAATAAGGCTCGATTGAATAGTCATACTGATCGCTCGTACTCGGGTTGGCTTAACTATTTCTTTACGACTTAATGCATCCGCAACAACATTAGCTTTTCCTGGGTGATAGCGGATTTCACATTCGTAATCATTCAATAGTTCCACCCACCTTCGTTGCCGCATGTTCAGCTCTTTTTGGTTCAGAATATGCTGAAGGCTCTTATGGTCAGTGTAAATCACACACTTAGTTCTTCTCGTGAATTTTGAGTTGACGAGACGCATATCGATAACCTTATCTTTCTGCATCAATACGCAGCCCAATCCTTGGTGTGATGCATCACAGAAGACCACGAAATTATCGTTGCCTTTCGGAAGAGATAGGATGGGTGCTTTACACAACATGTTTTTCAGTAATTGAAATGCTTCTTCATGTTTTCTGCTCCAGTCGAACTTTTTGTCTTTCTGAGTTAACATCGTCAGTGGTTGTGCAATTCTTGAGAAATTCTTAATGAGACGTCGGTAATACCCTGCCAATCCTAGGAACTGACGGATTTCGGAGGGTTTCCTGGGTGCTTCCCATTTTGTATTGCCTCAATCTTACTTGGGTCAATGTGAATGCCTCGTTCATTGATTACGTGGCCTAAGAAGTGAACTTCCCTTAGCCAGAACTCACACTTTGAAAACTTTGCATAGAATTTTTCTTTTTTGAGCAACTCCAAGATCAACTTCAAATGTTGCTCATCGTCTTGTTTGGTTTGTGAGTAGATGAGGATGTCATCTATGAACACAATCACAAACTTCTCTAAATAAGGTCTACACACTATATTCATCAAGTCCATGAATACTACGGGGCATTGGTCAACCCAAACAGCATTACCAAGAATTCGTAATGTCCGTATCGAGTTCGAAAAGCAGTCTTTGGTATATCATCTTCTTGCACCCGCAGTTGATGGTCACCTGATCGTAGATCAATTTTTGAGAAATAGGTGGATCCTTGCAATTGATCAAACAGATCATCAATCCTCGGTAACGGATACCGATTCTTGACGGTCACTTTATTCAATTCCTGGTAATCAATACACATGCGAAATGACCCGTCTTTCTCTTTGATGAACAGGACTGGTGCTCCCCACGGAGAATAACTTGGTCTTATAAATCCCTTGCCAAGTAGTTCTTGCAACTGACTTGACAACTCCTGCATTTCTGATGGGGCTATACGATAGGGAGATTTAGCTACCGGAGCAGCTCCAGGTACTAAATCGATTCTGAATTCAACTTGTCTTTCAGGTGGGAGTCCGGGTAGATCCTCTAGGAATACTTCCGGGTGATCACGTACTATTGGAATGTCTTGCAGCTTCTTTTCCTTGCCCTTCTTCTCCACTACATTCCCAGGGCTCTCACCTTGAATAGTTAACGTCTGTCCATTGGGTAATGGTATTCGAACAAGTTTTTCATGACAAACAATTTCTGCAAGGTTAGCAGACAACCAATCCATACCAACTATAACATCAAAGCTTCCTAGCTATAGGAATCAAATCCAGCTTAAGTATGTGTTCTCCTACTGTTAAAGTGCATTCATGAATTATATTTACTGCCTTTATTTGCTTACCATTTGCAAGTTCCATGCTATAAGGATGGTCTAATCTTTTAGTTTTCTAACCTAGCATAGATTCAAATTCTTTTGACACAAAACTCTTATCAGACCCGTATCAAATAGCACAGATACATAATGATTATTAAGGAGATATGTACCTATAACCACATTCGGGTCCACCCTAGCTTCATCAGTTCCCAAAACAAATGCACTACCTCGATCAGGGTTTCCATTGTTTCCTTGAATCAGTTTTGGACAGCGGGACTTGATGTGATCTGTGCCCCCAAACTCATAGCATGCTCTGGTGCATGATTGGCAGTTGCAGTTCCAGCATGTTTGCGTTGGTTACAGTACCCACTGTATGACCCAGTCTTTTGCAGTAGGTGCATTCCCTGCAAGGTGAAGTGGTAAGATGATAAAATTTACATTTGGCTTATTGGGGCAAAGGCCTGCCACAAACCTTCTTCTCAGTTGTAAAGGCAGCATAGTTGTGAACTTACTTGAAATCCCTTGTAGTCCCTGCCTCATTTTTCTTTGACTCAAACCTTTTCTGCTTTCTCACTAGGACCCATGTCCTCACCATCTCGTCAGTCAAACTTCCCGCCAACAATATTGCTTTCTCCAGGGTGCATGGTTCTGCAGCAGTTACCATTCCCCATATCTGAGGGCTGAGTCGCCAGATATATCTATCCACCTTCTTCTCTTCAGTTGAAACCGTGTGAGGTAACAGACAACATAATTCATGAAATATGTTAGTGTAGGTTTGGTGACCTACTCCATCCATACGAAGATTCTAGAATTCTTCTTCCTTTTTCTACATTTCATTATTCGGACAATACTCTCTGATGAGTAATGCCTTCAGTTAGCCCAGCTCATTGTCTCGATTGTTTCTCTTCCTCTGGCCTGCACCTGGGTATTCCACTAGGTTAAGGCATTGTTCTGGAACGAACAAGTACCATATTTGACTTTTTGAGTGTTTAAACACTCGCTTATACTAAGAAGCACTTCCATCTTTTCAATCCACCTCAACACTCCAGTTGCCCCCTCAGTTACAAAGAAATCCTTTGGTTTACAAGAGGCAAACATTTTGTATGAGCAAACTTTCTTGTTGGTTTCCATCGTTCCATTGTCAATGATACCGATGCCATGGTGACTACCGCTTCCATTGGTACCGTCCGGTTTGTGTGGAAATGCTACTTTCAGCTGCTCAGAAACAATCCTTACAATATCATCGGTACTTAGTGGTGGATTAGTATGAGTCGTCCCTGTGTTCTCCTCGGTTCCAGCCAATGTTCCGCCCAAAGTTTCTGCATCCATATTGTTCACTTTAGGAGTATCAGTCTTTGGTCTTCTAAATACATTAATCAAGAGTTATCTAATTCAAGCACAATTAAGAAAATACCATCACCATATCATAAAACATAACAATGTCTCACACAACATAAGTAACATAATACATATTCGAGTTTTGAAAATTTCCCGGGAGCTCTCGCTCATAAAAAACACAGGGATAGATAGTTCCTAATCTATTATGCCATCAGAAAATACATGGCCACTGCCATTATCACCATCACCAACCAAGTTGTCACCATCGCCATCACCGCCAGGCGCCTGTTCTTTTTTAGCTCCTCCCTCATGAAAGCCACCCCTACATCATTGGTGTGCACCTCCTCCACCAAATCATTCCACCCCTCATGGAATTCCTGCGTCTTCGTCGCCCAATGATCGAATTCTAGCCTGAAGGTGTTACTCCAAGTGTGGAATTCGCCGCGTGGCACGATATTGGCTTGGAGTTGGTGGCGCATGGCGTCATTTAGTCCGTAGATTTGGGCAGCAGGTGGCGTCTTGAAGGTAGCCCAGTGGTTTTGCGTGCGGTTTCATGAGTGCGCCCTCGTCCCCGACGGTAGTCTCGTACGGCTGGCATCACCTGTGGTGGTGGCATCGGCATTGACTGCTTGTGGCTATCAGTTGAAGAGTCCGAATGCTCTGAGGGATCGGTTTTGCTGTTGGGTAGGATAACAAGAGGAATGCAATGATTGATGAAGTGATTGTCTCCAGACGACATTCTTACTGCAATATATTTACTCAAAAATTTAATATAAGAAATTAGATAATATTGTATTAAAATCATTGTCATACATCAAGATATATAAGTTCAAAGAAAGTTCCTAAATTTGGATGGCACGACCATAGGACGTAGTGTAGTCACTTAACCTCCTATTAACAAAATTTGGTGCGCCCATCCCCTATGTCCTAATATATAATATGATAGATAACCCATGCAATCGTTAGAACCATAACAAACATTGTCCAATATAATCCTAACACCGCAATCTCACGTGTTTCTGTGTGATATTGGGAGCTTTGTTCCTCATGGTCCCTAGTGTTTTTGTCCATGATGACCATTCCCTGTGTTAACTCTTGCATAAGGCTTATTAGGTCATCCATCTCTCCATCTGTTGCCTATAGCCTGGCCATAACGTGTGCCCTTTCCACTTCTTGCTGCGTTCGGTAGCCACACAGCTCTTGTTGAATCATCTCCTGGTCAACTACCTGTCTCGGCCTCAAGGATTCTCCTACCACAAAGCGGGATGGGGGTGGTGGCACGACTATTTCTGGCACAGGTGGATTTGCAGCCCTTGGCTGACTGGACACCTCATCGTCGGTATCCGGGTACTCGATTGGGATATAACTTCCCTAATCTGTTTCTTCCGTAGTGGTCAAATCCACATACAACTTCCCGTCGTAGTTGTATTCTTTAACCATTCTCTACATCACATACGTTAGAACGATCAAATATTTGTAAACAAATACATGAGAGCAGTTAGTTATAGTCTAGGTATATCCTATGTATTCCATAGTTCCCTATAACCATTGGCTCTGATACCAATATGTCACACCCCCGCCGATGGCGGAATCATGGGCAGTGAGACGATGTGGAAATCAAGAGTCTTATGGATTTTAAGAATGCTATAACATCAATTCATCATTCAAAATAAACAACCAACAACAAATGTTTTAAAGTATCTATTACAACACTTAGAGATTCTCAAAAGATTATGGCCTATAACATCTAGGCAATAATAATGAATCTTCGTGAGTAATATCCAAAAATATGCACCAACCTCAGGTTTTGAATTAATGACCTAAAAAGCATGAGAAAAATAGTCAACAAAATGCTGGTGAGTCACACAAGTTTAGCACTCGATAAAATCAATCCTTGGGTTCATCTCCCCAAGAGTTATGCTATCTGTAAATCATTTTATATGTTATTCATAAGTAAGTAAGGATGAAATTTACATAGGACCACAACCAAACCTATGACTGATTGCCCTTGTGTTATGATCGCATGATCACCAAACTCATTCCGAGTTCAAAGTATACAATAGAGTTGGACATATTCATCTACCGTATAGGCCTCATTGGATGACTGTAGCCAGCAAGACCACCCGGTATAGTACTATCCAATATATCCCCTGGCTCAAACCCTTGAGTTAATGGTTGTGTCTAAGCATAAATAAAGGGACTTACAATAGAATAAAAAACCTTATGAAATCTACATCCAACAAACTCATGTTTTAATAATAACATACATAGCATAAAGTCATAAAAGTTTAAGTATCACGCTTTTCACCCCAAAGAATAAAATAGTATAAAACGGGTTGTGAAACTCATAGTCAAGTGATGATGATAACGGATATTTGGAAGTGCGACGGGGCTTCACTACACGATCCCTACAATGTTTCAAAGTTCCGTATTAACATTCATGTTATTGGGAAGCACTAGTTGTCTCATATGTTTGTATAATAATTCCATCTTGTCAAAGGAACATTAATATCAGGTTGTCTTGCTTTTATTTATTAAGTTCCTTAGGAGGCTATGGCTTTAGGTATGTAAACATGTTTGCTCATATTTTTGGGTGCATGGCAGCCAATACAAGAGATGGGTTTATTGTTTTATCTCCATTTTATGTTTAAGTTACATTCTAGCCTCCTTGTATATTATCTACTTACCCATATAATGGTTAAAGGTGTTTATATTAACTAGACCTTTATGATCAAACAATATGACTAATTGATATTGAATGAATTATTCTATTACCTTTTAAGTTAATCACTCACAATTATAATTCATATTTTAGGTGGCTTATTTATGGATCAATATGGTTATTCTCATGTTGACCTTTTTGAAGAACTCTTTGTTTAACAGTGGACATGTTATAAGCTTTATGTTTACTTATTTCCTTACTAATGGGTCTTATGGGGTCATTCTAGTATTTATATTTATACAGTTATATATATATATATATATATATATATATATATATATATATATATATATATATATATATATATATATATATATAGGATCCGCATCCTATAATAACCCTCTCTTAATGCATAACCCGAAATAACCCTGCAAGATGAACCCGAATCTTTGGTTTTTCTTTCAAAATCTTAGTTTTACATGTACAAGAATATGTTCTTTTATGTGTTTGAACAAATTCTTTTTCGTTTATTATCCTACATCAATGTAATTTGCCTTACAGCACTGTAAATATTACATTAATGTAAGGCAAATTACATTGATGTAGGATCACAAACGAAAAAGAATTTGCTCAAACACGTAAAAGAACATACTCTTGTACATGTAAAACTAAGATTTTGAAAAAAAAAAAAACCAAAGATTCGGGTTCATCTTGCAGGGTTATTTCGGGTTATGCAATAAGAGAGGGTTATTATAGGATCTTTACCCTATATATATATATGTTTGTAAGATTTGAGTGTCCCACTTTATATGATAGTGGTTCTAACATACTTCACCATTCCTATGTGTATGCATGGTCGTAGTCCTCAAAACAAATCGGAACATGCATGCATTCTTGTACCAATTTTCTACCCATCATTATTCAGCAAATAAATCCCATGCAAATTCCATATTATGCATGTGTTTATTTGTATGCATGGTTTATGCATGATCAGCCATGAAGGGTATATGCATAACATTCTCAATTTCCCCACCATTACCCAATTTAGTTCACAGCTTGTTAGTGTTTTTAATGGGTTTTATTTTCCAAAACTATCAAGAACCGTTATGTTTATTAAGCCTTAGTGTATGATTGATTAAGAACTAGAATGGTGGCTAGCGTAGTGACTTACAGGAAACAAGCAAGGTGGAATGGAGATGATGATAGAGCCGTAACAGGTTCCCTTTGTTGGGTTGATTACAACGTCCAGAATGGTTGTGCTGCTGGTGGTTTACGTGCTGGATGCCTACTGGTTCTTCTCTCCCGTTTGCTGCTGACCTTCTGTTTAAAAGGAAGAGAGACTGCCTTCGAGTTCAGCCCTTGGCTGAGAAGAGGCTTCTCGGTCAAGAGTTCTAAGTGAGGCAAGGGATTGGGCTTGTTGTGTTTAGCCGAAAGAAGCCAGAAGCTAAGGATGCTTCTGCCGAGAGAGATATGAAGCAGAAAAAAAAAGATGAGAAGTGGTTGAGGCGTGGGTTTTTCTACATTCTAAGGCTTTTATTTATAGTGGGTAAAGTGGGTCTCTCTCCTTGCTAATGCCGATTAAGTTGTGATCTAAGTTCAAGTTTTTATCTCGGTTAGAATGGAGGGATTTTATATGAAGTTTAAGTTGGGTTTTAATTATGATTAGATGGATGGATCTTCTAAGAATCCTAGGTTGTCCTAAGAAATGTACTATTTATGCTAGAAAATATACTATCCTAGGACTTACCATCCCCTTTACTCACTTTTGTCGGTCAATCATCTAAGAAAGGTGAGGCTTTATGGCTGGTCATTTCTTTGATAGCTTTTGTGAAGAAAGAAGCTGTCCCAGCAGCTATGTAAGAGGTATGATTTCTCCTTTTTTTCTAGCCTTATAGAGTGATGTTTCCTTAGTAGAAAAGAAGTTTCATATCCTCTCTTTTGTCTGGTATATTTTCGATAGGAGTTAAACAAGGGAACACCCCCTTGTGCTAGTGGCCATTAGTCAGCAACTTAGAGGAAAAGTTTCGGCTAGGGTGTCAATAATCAAGGGTTATCGTTTCTAAAAATAGTTTTAAGGGTTGGTTTGTTTTCTTTTTAGGGTAGAGAGAAAAAAAAAGAAATAAGGATTAATATTTATGTGGTGTCTTGATTTTATTTAGTGGGCTATTTCTTCTTTACTAACGTATTACTTTGGAAGTCGTATCTGGTTAGTGATGAAAAGGATTAGTTTATTAAGGTCATTCTTGATTTCATTTACAAGTCCTTTTCATACATAGTTTGGTTTGACCGAAACAATAGGTTCCATAGGATGATCATCTTGGATATAATAGTTTAGAAGTGAGTGACCTGGTTTAATCGTGCTAAATTAGAAATTATGTTGTTCCCTTGATGCGAGTTTATGAGTTTGTTAGGAGCTGACTTGTGGACGCAGGATTTAAAATAAAAGGGGTTGGTCCTTAGTCATTATGGTGTGGTTCTGTGTGTATCTTTTACGTACGCATGCATGCATATCTTTTTCTCATGCATGTATAGAAATTTTTATAGTCAATATTAATTGCTATTTATCTAAGTATATATATACCTATATTGGTTATTTGTTAGTGCATATATTTTCATGCAAATATTTAGATTAGTTGTCAAAATCATAGGATTTTATTTTAATAATCTGTGTTCTTAAATACATTAAACTCTGTGAAATAAGTACCTGTATTATCGATGGTTGTTACAGAGTATATGTTTATCTAAATGGTAGTTATGGTTGTTGTATGGCTTGTAGAAAGTCAAAAGGTAATTATGAAAATGAAGGTAGAACTACCAATATGGGGAAATAACAATGGTTATGGAATAGATGAATGTTTGACTAATGAAAGTCAAAGTAAGTGTTTACATGTGGTTAAATAATTATGAGAATAATTGGTTGATTGTTATGTGGTTTATGCATAATAAATATTTGCGTCAATGTATATTAGAGAATATATAGTTGACACATAATTTGGGTGATGATCCACATTCGTGTAGAATTGGATGTAAGACCACAAATTGGTGGCATTCGTGGGATGATTCCACATTTGTGTGGAAGGATATGTAAGTCCATACTCATATGGCAAATGGGATGATCCAAATGCATGTGCAAGTTGATGTAGAACAAATATTGAGTGGCAATGGGCGGATCCACATTGGTGTGGAAGAAAATGGCTTGGTCGTAATTAAATGGGTAATTTTGACACTTTAATGAACAATTGTTAAATCAATTATGATTGAATACTTTGATAATGATAAATTGTAATCCTAGATATGATTATAAATGTGATATAATGAAGTTTAAATGTATTTTAATACCACGGAATGTTTAGAAATGGTTTTGGGTGATTAAAACGCGAAAAAGGTGAAAAATTGTTGAAACGGGCATACAGTACGCTGTAGGGGACGTACGGTATGCTGACCACAGTATGGTACGCTGGAAAGCTTCTGTTGTATGTCGGGGGTCTAGCGTATTGTACGTCGGGGCTGTAGTACCATACGTCGGGCAGTGTAATTTTTCCGGATTTCGATTTCTTTTATAGAATTGATTCCGGAAATCGATGGGGTTAACACACTTAGTTCTTATGAACTAACACTTGACTAATTGTGGTATTTTCAGGTTAAAAGAGAAGGCTCGGCTACGATTCGAAGGGATCAGACGGTTAATGGGGATCGAACCAAGCTTTCGTAAAGTTTAAGTAAACGGGTTGTAAAGTTTTAAAACTATGCTTTTAACGTATTTGACAGGTTTTGTAAATGATGAACACGTTTAGTTAGTCATATTAATGCGTTAAAAAATTTTGAGGTGAATTGAAAAGGTATTAAACTTGAAAAATCTGGGACCTCTTTTGTAATTTCCGCAAACTTTTTAAAATTTATGCTTTGAGAATCTAGGTGTCACAACGTTAAATAATAACGTGCACTTAGAGAGAGCTAGTAACTACCCAAAAAATTTATAAATGGTTAACAGACACTTGCGATGCAAAGATGAGACACTTAGAACTCGTATCATACGAATCGTCTACTCGTGAACAATAAAAATATCAATTATAATGAAACGGTTTTCTAAGAAAAACAATAAGTGTTCAACTTGGACCCAAAGTGTAAATATCATATTATTTCCAAAGATTTGAATTATAATTTTTTCTTGAATGGAAAATGTAATGTATTTATTTCAAACGAACACCCATTATGGGACTTGATGGCAATTTTAATTCGGGAATGGCAAATCCAGAAATTCTCAATTTACACGGCAATGTAGACCACTTTTCTTCTCCATGGATTTGAACAATTATCAATTCCATCTAGTCCCAAGCCTACGTTCAAAGTCTTCAACATTACGCATCGACCATCATTTTTTTCCTTTCCATCTCAAATGAACATCTAAATTCGTTTTCTTATCACAAACAACAAACAAACTATACCCTTTCTTCCTTATACATCAGAAGGTTAAGAATGACAAGACACACATATTCAAGAATATGTGTGTGATTGTTTAAAAAAAATGTGTTAGCCTCCTTCATAAGTCGACCACCGTATTGCTCCAGGAATGTTTCTACATGATCACAAATGTCAAGAGAAAGAAGAAGAAATGAAGAGAAGGAAGAAGAAACATAATGTGAGTTTATTCGGAGGTTCCGACATCAAACTCGGAACACACGTTGAACCGGCCTCGGTGCGTCTAGATCACTCGTTTAAGGTTCATACCATTAATTGAACTTAACGATTTAAATGGGTAACAATATGGTATTTATACTACGTTTTAAATAATTTATAATATGATTATGGCGTTCGGTTTCACGTCGGTTATGGGTACAAGTTTCATGGATTCATACGAAGATCTAGTGTTGCTTTATAATAACCGAGAGATCATGGGTGTGTAAGGGTTTTAAAAGGTGGGTGTGTGGTATACATATACGAATATATGTCTATAAAGTGTAAAAAAACTCATAATAATCTTTAAAAGAGTGCAAGTGTGCGTGAGTGAATTCATAAATATGTTGAAGGTGTGTATAAGATTCATGTGGGTGGGAACATATATGCTAGAAAACAAGCTCACGTGTGTGCTAGCATGCATTGTAGGTGAATTTGTATTGGATAATACAAGGGGTGGACGCGAAGATATGAAGGGTACGTATATGGGTCGGGATTAAGGTTGTGTTACTAAATCATTATGTAAAGTCTATAAAGAATAGCTTAGGATTACATAAAAACATAATAAAAGTTATTCATTATAAGAAATTGTTAAATATGTAGCAACCTATTAATTTGGAATCTAATACCGTTGAGTCTAAAGTAGACGATAAATAAATCTTATTTTAGACAATAGCAACAAACAAGAGGCAAAGTCTAGAAACCTAGATGTATTGATCAAACTCATTCACTAGACAATAATGTGACCAATATTTATTATTATTTGTAGCTTCTCTTAATTGAGACGTCTCCGGTGTTATAATTGGCCAAGTTACAGATAGAATAAACTCAATGTGAGTTAATTCTTACTCCCTCTTTACATTTTGTAAACTTTTTGGGATGTTACATATGCCTTATACACAAACATATTCTTTGAGACAAAACATATACATGATGCAAACTTTTAAGCTTAGTAGACATGATTTAGATGCTATGTGAACTTATGTGCTAAATGCTATGTGGGATTTAGGTTAGAAGACGTTTCATACAAAAACAAAAACAGTATCTAGTAGCCTAAGAATGTAGCTATGTTCTTCGCATTGACTTATGTCTTGTGTTAAAAAGGTGAAAATACACATACATAAACATTATGATTTACAGTGTTTAAGTTAGGACCTAGCTAGTCTTGATTTAAACTTTGTAAGATCATTTGTTTGGATTCTTGCTTTGTGCTACCTGCAAAATTTACATATGCTTTAGATCTAGCCTATTTAGTTTAATAGTTTTGCATCCTTTTAAGTATTGTATTAAACTATAGAATTTCTAACCTACTATGCAAATAGTTGACCTTTATTTTACATATGTAACAGGATAAGATGAAGGTCAAGTAGGAAGACTTAGTGATGGACCTAGTTTAAATTAATCAATCTTATTAGTTTTCTTGTATTTGAATCTTTTTTTGGTTGAATGAAGTGATATTTGCATTTATTTAAAATGATTTGTGCAATTACTTAAACTTAATTATAGCACCATGAGCTTTTGAGCATTCACAATCGCACCCCGGCGTATTCCGCCGTCGGTCGAGGTGTGACAGATTGGTATCAGAGCTATGGTTATAGGGAATTAGGTTATTAGAAATGGTGACCTATACTATAACTAAGCTACCCTCTTATATGAACCATCATATACTAGAATTTAGGACTATTACATGATTATGTGTTATGTGATTCAATTGCTATTTTGTACTTCACCTATATGTATAGTATATATTAGTGAACCTTAGCTATAGTGAACCTTCATTATGAACCTTTATTTAGTGAACTTTCATTATGAGCTTTGCTTAGTGAACTTACATTATGAACCCTGTTTAGTGAACACTCATTTATAAATCCTTGCTAGTGAACCTTCATTATGAACCATATTATTGGATCTTTAGTAAACTCTCATCTTGAACCTTGATATATAAACCTTAGTGAACTCTAAATTCAAACTCTCATTTAAGACTCCTATTCTTAACCTTTCTACATTCTTGCAAGTTTGTTGACTCTTCGTAGACTTTAGGGATTCACAGTCTTTTCGGTCTCTACACCCCTATAAATATGTGAACCTTTGTGATCTTATTCTCGTTAGAACTAAGTTTGTAAGACGGACATGTTTTAACTGGAAGAGTGAAATATCGTTAGTTGAGAATCCTGTCTAGGAAATCCGTTAAGCTTTCCTGGGGACCCTCGATGAAAGTATCCTTCCTTATATGCCAAAACATGTCATTCCAAACGTCTCACAAGCTACAACGTTCTAATATGTCAAAGGTATTCAACTTTGGATATCATTCCTCAAAGCATAGACACTTTCACCTATGATTAGTAAGGGTGATTCCGTATTTCATCTAAGGTATAAAAGTGTCACAAATCTTAAACATTATATAATACATATATTATGATTTTATGACATTTCATCTATGATTTTGTGAGGGTGATTCCTAACTATATCTAAGATGCCATAATGTCACCCAATTATACATTTTCTACAAACCTGTAGTTAGTGAAGTTTATTTAATACTAAACCTAAGGTATTACAATGATACATACATACACATTCAACACAAGCCAAGAATATTCGATGACATTATTTTATGATTGATAATGATTACTCATTGTTATATCAAGGATAATAAAAATGCCACGAACGTTATACGTATCTTATCGTAATTCTAAGATATTATACCTAAGATTAGTAATGGTGATTGATTACCATACCTAAGGTATTATAATATGTCATACATTATACACATTTGTCAAAATTCTAAGATATTATCCGTATGATTAGTGATCTTCATTTATTCCATTCAATTAAGGTTCTAAAGTTGCATACTTATGTATGTTATATTCTGCTCCTTATTAATAACTAAGCTTGCGTAAAACATATACATTACTATTTGTGCAGAACTTCCATTTTCATATTTCCTTACACTAAAGACTATAATCCCATATTTCTAAGACATTTCATTTAGGATTATTGATATTTATGTATCATTTTAATCCAAAGTTCTATAATGTCTCACTTCACTTATTCGTGTATTTCGACTACAATTCAAAATCTCTAAGATAATCAACGTAGGTGATACCAGTTTTCATCTTAATCTAAAGATTCTAAAACATCTTATTTCACATATCCTTAGTTTGAAAAAATATTATGATATTAGCCTTATGATTCATGATGTTTATTTATCATTCTAATCTAAGCCTCTTAATGTCACAACCATCTTCAATACCCTTTAATATTCAAACCATACATACTCTAATGCTTAGAAGCACAATATTCCATTTGAAAACAATCAATATAAATTTTATTTGTTTTCTTGTATTTGAATTTTGAACAATTGTATTTGAATCTTTGTTGGTTGAATGAAGTGATGTTTGCATTTATTTGAAATGAATTGCGCAATTACTTAAACTTAATCATAGCATCATGAGCTTTTAAGCATTCACAATCGCACCCCGGCGTATTCCGCCGTCGGTCGGGGTGTGACATCTGCGAGGACCGAGATATGAAACGACTATCCTTATTGCAGATGATTGAGATAGGAACTCCATGTCACATTACCACTTCATCTATATATAATCTGGCACAGATGGATAGGAAATAAGAAGACTTAGTTAATATGTCCATAATGACCCATATAGAATCATGGTTTCGTGAAGTTCTGGGTAACTTGGTAATGAAATCTATAAAGATTTTTGTTTACTTTCACATGGATATATCTAGTTGTTGTAGTAACCCTGATGGTTTTTGATTCCGCCTTAACTTTAAGACATGTAAGACATTTGTTTACTTACAATGCAATGTCTTTCTCTATACAATGAAGATCATAATTCATCTTATCAGGGCCTTGATGAATGGAATATTTGGACTTATGGCTTCATTTAAGATTATTCAAACTAGATTGCCAAAATTAGGAACCCATACTTGGTTCATGAAGTAAAGTACACTGTGTTAGGGTTGTTAAAGGCAAGGCTTTTTTTAGAAGAATTCTTTATGAATGGAACAATAATAACCTGCCAATCCTATGAATTGTAACCTTTATGTTAAGGTCACAGGTGTTAACCATTGGTTCACAACATAAATCTTACTCGGATTTACTTGCATAGTTTTCCACTGACTATACGTCCAAGGAATTTGGACTTCCTGTAGTCAAAATTTTCATTTGGAAAAGTTGGTATACAATTTTTTGTGTTTTAGTAATACAATAATTTGGTTTAGATATTGTTCATGGTCTTTCTAATTTTTCGAATAGATGAGGATATCATCATGAACACGATCACAATTTACACTACAAAAAAATAGGTTTTTAGGACTGGAAAATTAGTCTCTGATAGTTGTTAATCAGTTGCTAATGTTTACCAGGGACTGACTTTGCCAGTCACAAGTCAGCGACGGATGCCTAGTACTAGATAGTAGTGCTACTAACTGAAAATCAGTAACTATTTATATTAGACAACGGGGAATCATATTCAGTACAGGATACGAAAATACTTAGTCCTTAATATGAACAATAAAACCACACCAAATTAGTCTCCTATGCATGTTTTAGCGACTACAATTCAGTCTCAGTTAGTATGATATTTTATTCCCAAATGGATGATTATAGGGACTGAAAATCTGTCGTAATAAAATATATTTGTTGTCCCAAATACATTTATTTAGTTTTGCGACTAAAATTAATCAGTATCCAATAAGAAGTTTTCAAGACTGAAATTTAGTTGTTGATATAAGTCAATTTTAGTCAATAATATGATTGTTTTAAGGACTGAAAATTAATCAATATTAGTGTTGTATTTTAGTCTCTAATACATATTATTAGATACTGATAATCAGTTCACGATAAAAGTTAAGTTTAGTCTACAATATGTTTAGTTAATACATAAAATCAGTCTCAAAAGAATAATTTATTTTAATTTTAATACTGAAAAATAGTTTCTAATACAATTTGATTTAGTATTCAATATGCATAAAATTATGTAATACATATCATAAACATCATTCATAATTTTGTTTCTTATGTTTCAAGAATCTCAATATATTCAAGCATTAACATTATAGCAATAATCAATCAAACCAACACCAATTTATCTGTTCAAAAACAAGAAAAAGTACTTGACAATGAAATAAAATTAAAAAACATCTCCACTAATAATCTAGGTAGTGTGGTAACTATCTCCGGATAGTGTTTTTGAATCATAAGTTCATCGGTCACAGGCGTGGATATTATGTTCTCAAATTTTGGAAACTTTGTGCTTATAAACTCTGACATTCTTTGATATTTTTCATTACTATGCTCGAGTTTCTTCTTGAGTGCAATTACCTGGTTTTTCACATCCTCATTGGTATGACTTGAATCTTGATGAGATGATTAGACACTCGTGTTCATACAGCTATCTTTTTTCCTCAACACTTGCCCTACACCTACCTCCCATGCAGATTGCAACGTTTTCTGTTTGTCGCAAACACTTTGGTTAGCTTCCTTTTCAAGGTTGTGTTCTATAGCGGTAGTAATCATGGTTCCTTTCAATGTTAATTCATTAACGGCCGCCTTTTTATGCTCCATAATATTTTGCTGAGAAGGTAAAAAGAAATAGAACATTATTAATAAATAATATCGACCAAAAATCAAAGTTAGACAAGACTTCAATTTTATATGTAAAGATATTTTTAAAGAAGAGATGCTTACGTATTCAATTCTTGCATGTTCGTTTAACCATCCCTGTTTCTTTGCATTAAAATGGAGCTTCTAGTAAACTTGTAATGGGCTAGGGGCATTTGAGTCTTAGAATTTATCTACCATTATAATGTTTAAAATAATGAAGAATAAAGATATTATAAAAAGAATGAAATCATTAATTTTTTTCATATATAAAAATTAGACTTTCAAAGAGTTGTACAGCGATGTTGATTTAGTGTTCGAGTATGTGCAGCCATGTTGCTTTAGTGTTCAAGTATGTGCAGTCATGTTACGTTAGTGTTCAAGTATGTGCAGCCATGTTAATTTAGTGTTAAAGTTGTGCAGCCATGTTGATTTAGTGTTCAAGTATGGGCAGCCATGTTGATTTAGTGTTCAAGTGTGTGTTTCCATGTTGATTTAGTGTTCAAATGTGTGCAGCCATGTTGATTTAGTGTTCAAGTAAGTGCAGCCATGTTGATTTAGTGTTCAAGTATGTACAGCCGTGTTGATTTAGTGTTCAATTATATGCAGCCATGTTAATTTAGTGTTCAAGTATGCAGCCATGTTAATTTAGTGTTCAAGTATATGCAGCTATATTAATTTAGTGATCAAGTATGCAGCCATTTAATTTAGTGTTCAAGTATGCAACCATGTTAATTTAGATATTTGTGCCTTTAATTGTTGGCTAGAACAGGAGTTGACAAAGGGACCTAAAGATTAAACTGATTGTAAGCACACCAATGTTATGAGAACAACCAATTCTTCTGGTGTTTAGCGAGGAAAATGCCTAATCTACTATGTACTGCGTATCTGCTTCATGATGACAATCACATAACAGAGAAATCAAAATGCAGGCACAAAACAACACATGTATACACTAAATTAACCATCCAAATCATACATAAATCATAAAACAGAACCCTAAAAATAAATCAAAACAGCCCATAATAACTTAGAAGTGTCATTAACTCAAAAATAACTCTTTCACAACTTGAATTGTAACCTACAACCGATCAACGGCAGATCAAACAAAACTGATATGAAGTAACTAAATTGTAAATAAATCGAGTTGATCTTATCGTGAATCAGACTAGACTAACGCTCAATCTTGGCTTGGGTGAAATTTTTTTAAGCTTCGAGCTCTATTGGTAAATATGTTTATAGTCTTGGACTTGGCTCGTCTACTATTTATTAAATATTTTATTTATATTTTTAAATACATTAATTCATATAATTCTTAAGCTTTTATTTTTTTTATATTGCATGCTCTGCATATAAAAGTTATTTTAGCATGTTATTATACAATCTGATAACACACACGATATATATATGCGCACACACACACAATGTGTGTGAGTGTATTTGTATTAGATTAAAATTATATATATAAAGAGCTCATTTTGCATTCACAGTCAATTATAACTCATTAAGTTAGGCTTAATTTTTAAAAAATATTTATTGTAACTACATATTAGTCCCCAATATCATTTGTTATAGTAACCATGAAAATTGATTTTCATTTTTAAATGTTTTCTTTAAAATCCTAGAAGTTGTGTTTATTAGAGACTAAATATCATTTCATAGTTTCTTTATCATCAAAAACCCTTTGAATACTAAATATTAGTCCAAAATAAGGTTTACAAACAACCTTCTTATCGCTGATTTTTTAGTCATGCATACTTCTAAACATATATAGATTATCGTCACAAAATATGACAGTAAAATATTAATCATTGGTCTTTTCCTTTAACAAAAAATTTGAATATCAGTTCGTCGTTAGTTCTTCGTTATGTCCGTATTGTAAATTTTAACAACTGATTGTCAGTCCCTAGTATTTTCTCTATCTATTAGAGACAAAATGATAGTCTCTAACACATTTGTTTCATTTTTTCAAAACAAATGACACATATTTAAGACTAAAATTCAGTAGCTAAAAGGTTTTTGTATATAACGATATTTGGCATAAGCAGATTTGCAACTGAAATACAGTCTTAAATAAATAGTTACAATATTAGAGACTGATTATCAGTCACCAAATTTAACACTAACAAAGTCAATCTCCAATATTTTCAGCAACTAATAATTCAGTCCTAAATAATATGTATCCGAGACTAATAAATCATTCCCTAAGCATTTAGTTGCTAATGATCACTTTTCTTGTAGTGTTATCCAGATAGGATCTACATACTAGGTTCATCGAATCCATGGATATTGCAAGTGCATTCGTTACTCCAAATGGCAATACTAATAACTCATCATGCCCATATCAGGTTCAAAATCAATTTCAGGAATATCATCCTCGTGAAATTATAATTGATGTATCCTGATTTGAGACTGGTCTTTGAAAACAGGTAGCACCTTGGATCTTGTCAAAGAGATATTCAATATGACGTAAAGGATAACGATTCTTGATGGTAAGCTTCTCGAGTTCTCTATAATCAATGCACACACTGAATCATCCATCCTTATTCTTATCGAACAACTGGTGCTCCCCAAGGAGAAAAACAAGGTTCTATGAAACCTTTGTCCATAAGTTCTTGCACTTCTACTGGTGCATGACGATAAGGGATTTAGCTTCTAATGTTGCACCTAGAACCAAGTCGATATAAAATTCACGTTATCTTACAAAGGGTAACCCAGACATGTCATCAAGAAATAATTCGGGGTGATCTCTGACTACAGGGATATCCTTGATATGTTTTTGTCTGAGATTCTTTACTGTCATACTTGGCAGAAAATCTTGATAACTCTTCCTCAGACATTTCTGAGCTTGCATACATGATATGATCCCAAGTTTCCTGCCAACTCACTCATCTTGTAGTGTAAGTATGTCATCCTTAGATAACGAGACTCGAATAACCTTGTCCTGGCATACAACTTCCACCTAATTCTTTGAAATCCAATCCATGTTGATAACGACATCAAAGCCTTCAATTTTGATAGGGAGAAGATGAAGGTTGAAGAGGTGATCGTTCAAATTCAAGGCAAACCCTTGAATAATTTTTTTGCTATAATTGGGGTTGTTGTTATAGAGCTTGATTTGGTTCCCGGACAAGCACGTTGCAACTTTTGGAATACTGCCCTACTAGTTTACAGTTTGCAAAAATGGGACATGGCCCATTGTGATGAAAGGACATTTGTGACACTTCAGTGTCATCCCTGTATAAGTTTTCTTCTCCTGACCAGTTGCCCCGTAACTCTTAACTGTTGGGAAATTCTGACTGGTTTCTTCTGAAGTTCTTTGTTTGTCTTTTCCAGACCATTTTCGTTTAATTTCCTTCATACTGCTAGGGTATTCATATTGGTATGACTGACACTTTGTTCATCCTACTTTGATATAGTACCACCCCCTTATTATCTCAATAGTAAGTTTAGTGGCCAAGATAATGGTTCCTTTCAGACCTGTGGGTTCAACAAAGGTCATCATTCCTCTTATTTGCAGAACCTAGCCTTTAATATATTTATTTACTGAGGATTGCTCAGTAGGAAACATGTTAGGGAGTAAGCATGTAAGCTCAATAAATTGGTCTGTATATTTTAAACAATCCGCACCAATCATAGATTGATGCCAGAATTCTTTTTGCAATTTCTAGACTTTAGTGATTGGGCAATATTCTGAAATAATCAAAGTTTTGAAATTCATTCCAGCCCATCACATCAACAGTGGTTGTACCCAATATTTTCACTTGGGTATTTCATCATGTTAAATTCGTGTCTTTGAGAGAGCAAGGAACATAAGACACTTTATGCTCCTCTAAGCATTGACTGATTTTCCATTTTGTTTCCATTTCCTCAATCCACTTTAGCAATCTTGCAGCTCCTTCCTTGCATGTAAAACTTTAAGCATTGGACACAAATTATTTGTATGTACATCCATGTTATGAAGGATTTGGGATAGTTATGTTTGTACCGGTGGTAGTATTAGTTTCCATACACCCACTAGTTGCATTTTGCTCAATATAGCCTCCACCTGAGCCAGAAGCTATGTTGTGCTGATATCGGGCTAACATACCAGGAATAATTGTGGCTAGTTGTTCATGTACAATTCGAGCTATATCAGTTTTGCTCAGATTTGATCCACTCGTAGGTGGATCTGTATTTTTCTACTGATTTGTAGTGTTCTTAGAAAGTCGACCACATTTAAGAGGCATATTCTGATTACATACCAATGACTTAAAATCAGAATTGCTTGAACAAGAACACTTAGATTTGAGCACATTCAGTCACACGAATTTAATTATGCATAGTTGTACTAAAGTGTTGTATTTGATATACAGATACATACATGTCACACAAAATATATTGTATAACTACCCAGATATGTTTTGTTCCACAAACTCGGGTATGCATAGTCACACAGGTACAATATGTACTATCATGTTCATACTCATAGTTAGACAATATATGTTTTGTTATCTAACAGATGTGTTCTAGTATCACTTAGCAACATGGCATTGTAACACTAACATTATTACTTCTGTTATTTGGATATGTTATGTTATCATACAGATATGTTAAATTATACTATTACACATGTTAAGTTTCGTTAAGTCTCAATATGTTTGTCCCGCATCCTCCCTTCATGCTAAGATTATGTCAAACCCCGAGCCGGCGGGCCGAATCGTGTGTCCTGTCGGGCAGAAGGTTCCCGGGGAGCGATATCGTGTTGGACCGATTTGGAGCTCGGAAACAATCCGAATCCAATGTAAAACTACTCGACAGCCTCTGGAATAGTGTGGAATCCTATTCCAGGGTTTTCCAATCGAAATCAACAGGAACCGTGGTGATTCGAGGTTGTAGGAACAACATGGAAGCAACGATCGAACACCACCGGTTGTGAATCGAACTTGGATGATCACTAGCCGCTCAAATCTCCTAGGGTTTTGACACTTGAGTCTCAGGGAAGAAGGAGGGCTCTAGAAAGTTAAGGTTGAAATGATTTGAACTTGTATATATAGGCAGTCGACATTCGGCCGAATGAGAGGCCGAAGCAACTCATTCGGCGAATGGCATCTGTCGAATGATAATTCAGTCGAATGAGTCATTCGGCGAATGACTCATTCGCTGACTAGACATACTCTGGTTTCATTCGGCGAATGACTTCATTCGATAGAGTCATTCGGCCGAATGAACCATACTCATACTCAAATATATAATAAATCAAATCAACCAATAACACAATCATATAATCAATATTAAAAATTAAGATCAATATAGAAAAAAAACTTCCATTAATATAACTTGAGTTTTACATGATGAATGTTACAAAATTGAACTAGGTACATAAATTGCATCAGCATGTGGAAGTGACCTTCTTGAAGTATTTGGCAGATATAGCTTTCCAGTCTGCTCCAGCATGTATCTTGAAAATGCTGCAGAGACGGATCAGTCTCATGAATTGTAGTGCCTGCACCATGTCTTGAACATCAAAGAAGATTTGGTGCCTGAAAAGAGCTTGGACATCAGTGTGGGACAGATTTGTCAACCACATGGGCTCAAATATCCTTATAGTCTCCCACTTCTTGTCCTTGCACAATACTATCACAGCCTCACCAGTTCTCCCATCATAGTACCACCATCGGAAGCCATCCATAAAGTCTTGTCGCATCTTCCGCAAGGGAATCTTCTTCAAAACTCTAGGGGGAAGCCACTTCAGGATAACTTTGTGCTTGCGAGTATCACCATCAATTTCGGGTAAGTAATATCGTTCAGGCTGTTGTGGTTGAAAGTTCACCCATCTCTTCCGGTATTCATACTTGATCTGTCGAGAAAACCAAGCAGACATCCCAGAGTCGTCACTGTATAGCATGTTCAGACGTGCTAACTGATTTACTTCGAATCCAGGCAACGTCTTGAAATCATGTGGGTGTTTGAAGTAGTCGATCCCTTTCTCTCTCTTCACAGCGTAGCAACCAAGATCATGGAAGTATGCCCAGCTAAGAATCTGACCTCCAGCTTTGTAGCCTTTAGTCCTATAAACCTTCTTGTGCGTAGCTGGCATCTTCTCGGTGCTTTGCTTCTTCAAAACTTCCCAATACGCTGCCCATTCCTCTTTCCTTCTCTTTCTGTCATCTGCTTCAGCCTTGCTTGCCTCAACTTGTTCTTCCAGATATCTAACCAAAAGATCCTCTGTTTCTTGATCAAATGGTTCAGTGAATGTAGGCAGCTCGTCTTCAGCCAATGTGTACTTTGGGTACTCTTCGTCTGTAATATCTTCCAGAATCACCTCATCAACATCATCAAATGGTTCTGGTTCAGGCTCTTCAAAAATGGGAACTGAGGTGTCATCAGTAACCACGTCATCAGGATTCAACCTGAATAACTCAGCAATTTGTTCTTTGGAGAGGCAGTGAATGATCTCTCCCTCCTCCTTGTCATAGCTGACCGAGTGCTGTATAATGCCCTGAGCGTCCAAGATCATAGTCAACGTCTCATCTAGCTGACGTCTCAAAGGCACAGCTTCTACTTCCTCGGTCGCTATGGGTTCATCTGTCTTTGCAGGAGGAGGTTGAGAAGAGGCTTTCTTCTTATCATTGGCTCTCTTGGATCGAATCTCTGATGAGGGAGGGGCCTGGTCATCATCGTCATCATCATCAGCACTCGAAGAACCAGAAGACCCACTCCCAGATCCGTCCTTGGCCTCATCATCATGATCATCATCATCATCAGACTCATCGTCTTTGTCTGAGTCTTCATAGTCAACCTGTTCCTCATCAGACTCTTCTTCTTCGTCTTCATCTACTTCTTTGTCTGAATCATCGGAACGGTTTTCAGCACTTCTATCCTGGGAGTGCCCTCCTTGGAACCCTCGACAAGTTTAGCAAGGCGAGCATTTTCAGCTTCCAACAGGAGAATCCTCTCGCTGAAACCAGAGGCTGTCAGAGCCAACTGGTTATGTTCATCTATGTACTTGAGTAGTTGCTCCTCTTGCTGAGCAGAATGAGCTCTAAGATCAGCTCGTTGATCAGCTGCCTGCAGCAACAGGGCATCCTGATCATTTATCCTTTGGGTGAGCTGAGCAATCTTAGACTCTTGCTCCATGTTCTTCTCCATCAACCTGAGAACCATACTGTTCAGTGTGCTAAGCTGATCCACAACTGAAACAGTAGGTATGTACATATCAGCTCTTGATGTAGACGGGCCAGAAGAAGCAGCAACATAAACAGGCTCATGAGTGACAGGAGTGGTCAGAGGGGCAACAGTGGTCTGTGTAAGAACAGCCCTTGACCGCGTCAATGAAGAAACTGACACTGCTGCTACTGAAGTAACAGTAGTTGTAGCAGCTGAAGTCAGTTCTGACCTCCTTTGGAATGAAAACCTTGATCTTTTTCCCCTTCCAACCCTAGAGGATGTAGGCTGAGAGGCAGCAACAGTCACAGCCACCGAAGCAGAAGCAGAAGACCGAGGTGGAGGAGAGATATCAAACTCTGGTATAAACAGTGGATCAGTAATATCCTCCATCTCCTCTTCAGTTCTCTTCCTCTTCCTGACAACCATCTTACCACTTTCCATCACCTTCTCAAAGCCTTCTTCCATAACATCATCAGAGTTGGTGCTCTCTTCATCACCATCTCCAACAGCCCCCTCATCACCAGAGTCCTCTGACTCAGCACTACCTTCAGAAATATGAGGAACAGAAGCATCAACAGAAGTAGTAACAGTAGTGGTAGTAGTGGCCAGGAAGTCTAAATCCATCAATGAATCAATATCTATGTCATCTTCCTGAGCTGTAGACAAAACAGCACCACCACCAGTAACAGCTCCACTCACATCAACCATGCTCATAGTAGCAGCAGTGGTTATGTCACCAGATCTCACACCTATCTCAACAGAAACCATAGCAGCAGTGCTCACAATCACTGTGCTCTCACCACCTCCTGCACCACTAGGACCTGCCTCATCACCACCATCACTGTCATCTCCACCAGCTGGTACAACTATGTCTTCCACATCTGAATCGGAGTCATCATGCCTCCATCTGCGACCAGCAGGAGCTCGATAATCAGGTGAGAGAGATGACCGAATAATGATCTGGTGGTTGGCTTCCTCTCCTTCCCTCTGTATGACAAAACTCTGTTAAGAGTGGTGTCATTCATGTGCTCTAAACGTATAACATCAGCATTGATCTTGGGAAGATCTGGAACTTGAGCATCAATGATCTGCTGCAGAAACCGAGGGTACATGAGAAACTTCTTGTCCCCCTTTAAGACCACGTTCTCCTTCATATGAATAAAGATCATCTCTGAGAAGTTGAACGGCTTGTTAAGCACAAGAGCAGCAAAAGCACACTGGATAGTCTCACGCATGTGGTCGAATCCTCCTCGCCTTGATCCGAGACAGTGAACTAAGACATGAGCTAGATACTTGAATTGTGGAGACATGAATGCTTTGTTGAGAATGCCCGCTCCAATGTCACCCTCATACTTGCACCTAAGAAAGCATCCACGAACTAAAAAGCGATCAAGTAGTGATGGCTGATCTTGAAAATCTTGAAACCCACATATTCTCCTGATGTGTTCAGCAGAAACAACAATGTCATGCCCTTGAACTTTTCCCCTGATAACTGTAGGCTCGGCCTCACAGTCTATGTCAGCAGATGACCAGAAATCCTGCTGATGCGAATGGTAAGGCACATGAACAGTCGATATAGCAGTGAAGATCCTCGAACGCCTCAGAAAAGTAATAATCTCTGAGTAGTGCTTGGCGTTCGGTGTGGTCAAATCCAGATGAGCACATATGTTGTGCTTAGGGACTGATTTGTAACCTGCCATACTGAACAACAAAAGAAATAGACATGTTAGTACAAGTCAGATATAACAACAAGATGAAATCAGATGAACTTCTGAAATTTAGATCTCAACTATCTGATATGCCGAATGACAGATAATTCTGGCGAATGAGCACATTCGCCGAATGTCATTCGTCGAATGAGTTGCAAATAGCATTCATTCGCCGAATGAGACATTCGAATGAGAGTCATTCGTCGAATGAGTGTCATTCACCGAATGAGTGTCATCGAATGAGACATTCATCGAATGTGAGTCATTCGCCGAAAGAGCTTCAACGAAAGAGAGTCATTCGTCGAATGAGAGTCATTCGCCGAATGAGACATTCGCCGAATGACGTCATTCGGCTGAAATTTGAATTTTAAACCCTTGTTCATCCAAAAATCAAATCAGTCAACAAAATTTGCATACACACATTCAAAATCAACCGACTAACAAGTTTAAAATATGACTTTTTGGGTTTTAAGTTCATTTCGACAGTTTATTTCTCAGGCGTTTTCTAAAACCCTAGAAATCAAAAATCTGTTCAGTTCTTGATGATTTCACGGTTGAAAATGCTTGATAATCGATCTCTAAGTACCTGAGATGAAATAGAATGTGATTGTCAGAAGCAGGGTTAACAAGGATCACAAAAAATCAATAGAACTGAAACTGTGTGTGAATCGCCGAATGAGGTGCACTCTGATGTAGCGAAAGAGAAAATGGTCGAATGACCTTCATTCGGCCGAAGGACTATTATATAGTCAAGCTCATTCGCCGAATGAGCTAGGCGAAAGGTCGGTTCAGTCTCAGTCTCATTCGCCGAATGAGAGTTGCGAATTAGACATTCGACGACACTCATTCGCCGAATGAAAAGGTCGAATGAGACATTCGACACCCTTCATTTGCCGAATGATGAACACTTTGTATGATTGATTCGGTCGAAGGACTCATACGCAGAATGAGTTCATTCGGCCGAATGTATGAACTTTACCTCTCATTCGGACGAATGAGAGATGAAAACCTCCAAAACTCAACTTTTTCAACATTTGACATTTTGAGCAACAAACTTTTAACAAATTATGAAGATATGTCTGGTTGGTTCAGGATTAAGATATGACAGACATCCAAATCTACAAATGATCATCTAAAATACAATTGAAAATAGAAAATCTTTTTTGTATTTTTCTGAAACAACCACTACAACTGTACAAACAATAATTAAAAATAAATAAACACATGTTTTTGTGAGAGGTCCATTAATAAAAAAACACATATCTCTAATCACATCACATTATCTTCAGTGAATGTTTAACTTTAAACACAATTCCATTATGATACGATTACTGATATGTTTGTCCAAAATTAAGCCAAACAATACACAACTACTAAACAAACTTTATGATCAGTCATATTTTCTGATTGAGTTCCCCAATTCATTTCGCCAATAAAGATCAAAATCAGTTCAAAACTCATTTCAGCATAACTTAAAACCAGTCATCATGAATTCAATAAGATTCAAACATTTATTATCTTTTTGTATTTTTCTTGTTCTATCCAAATGGATGGCTTCAGCTAGGTCCGTCCCAGCAATATGGCACATGTATGGAATCGAACTTTATTTGTTTAAGTATTTCTCAAGCTTAATACCAGCTTGCATTAGGTTTTCTTCATGCTTAATACCAGCTTGTTTTTGATTTTCCTCAAGCTTAATACCTGCTTGTTTTTATTTTTCTTTGAATGAAACCTCATTTGATTCCATGATGACAGGTGTATGCTTGATTTGAGTCAAAAACCGTTTCTCACTCAAATGATTTAATAAAATGGATCCCACAAATCAAACTTTCTAAGTTATCACAAGTTGTTTATTCATTTTGTATAGTCAGCCTATCAGTACATCCCATCACAATTCTCTTGTGATTTTAGTTCATACATTCACTTCTGCTTCTATGACATGATAAGATTAATGCACTACTTTATTAAGCAAGACCATCTCAATTTTTAATTTTTCTATTGTTTTTGGTTTTTCAAATTTTCTATTGTTTTTGGTTTTTCAAATTTTCTATTGTTTTTGGTTTTTCAAATTTTCTATTGTTTTTGGTTTTTCAAATTTTCTATTGTTTTTGGTTTTTCAAATATCATAATATCTCCCCCTAAAAACATAAAAATAGAAAATCTTTTTGAGTTTTTGATGATGAAAATAAACAATACAGGAAAAAGTAAAAGACTAAATTAAAATAAACAAAGCAAAGACTATCTAATGAAAAGTGATGATCATTTGTTAGACTCAGATGAGGAGTGGACTTCATCCTTTTGAAAAACACCATTAGCTGATAACAGATATAAAAATCTGGGTTTGTCAAATGCTTTGGTAAAAAGATCAGCTTTTTGGTGATCGGTGTGAATTTTCACTACATCGATTAATTTCTTTTCAAAACAATCACGTATGAAGTGATATTTAATGTCGATGTGTTTGGTTTTGGAGTGCTGAACAAGATTTTTAGTGACAGCTATGGCAGCAGTATTATCAACATATATAGGAGTGTTAGAAAAATGTAACCCATAGTCGCTGAGTTGCTGTTGAATCCAGATGATTTGTGAACAGCAACTAGCAGCAGCAATGTATTCAGCTTCACAGGTTGAAGTAGACACCGACGTCTGCTTCTTGCACTGCCAGGTGACTAATCGGTTTCCAAAGAACTGACATCCTGCAGATGTTGACTTGAAATCTCTTTTGCATCCACCATAGTCTGAATCACTGTATGCAGTTAGCTCAAAGTTATCATCATTAGGGTACCATAGGCCAAGTTCCGGTGTACCCTTCAGATAACGCATAATCCTTTTGACAGCAATGAGGTGAGATACTCTTGGCTTTGATTGATAGCGTGCACACAAGCAAGTAGCGAACATGATATCTGGCCGAGAAGCAGTAAGATACATGAGAGATCCGATCATTCCTCGGTACAGAGTGGCATCAATTAACTCCCCCTTTTCATCTGGAGTAATCCCGTGATTAACAGCCAGTGGGGTACCAGCAGGCTTGGCATCAGACATACTGAACCGGCTCAGAATGTCACCAACGTATTTGGTTTGATGAATAAAAATCCCTACCTCAGACTGATCCACCTGCAAACCCAAGAAAAATTTCATCTCTCCCATCGAACTCATTTCAAATTTTTCTTTCATAACCTTCCCGAATTCCCTACACAGACTATCATTTGTGGAACCAAAAATTATGTCTTCCACATACACTTGCACCAAGAGTAAATCACTGTCCTTCTCACGGATGAATAATGTGCAGTCAATGACACCTCTTCTGAACCCGTTGTTCAGAAGGTGAGTAGAAAGTGTCTCATACCACGCTCGCGGAGCTTGATGCAATCCATATAAGGCCTTGTCTAGCTTGTAGACTTGGTCACGATGCAATGGATCCTCAAACCCGGGAGGTTGACTGACATATACAGTTTCACTGATAACACCGTGAAGGAACGCACTCTTAACATCCATTTGATAGACCTTGAACCTTTTAAAGGATGCATAAGCCAAGAAGATACGAATGGCTTCGAGTCGAGCAACTGGAGCAAAAACCTCATTGTAATCCAATCCTTCTATCTGTCTGAATCCTTGAACCACCAGACGTGCCTTGTTTCGCACTATGATCCCGTGATCATCTTTCTTGCAACGAAGAACCCATCTAGTGCCAATTACTTTTGCACCTTTGGGTCTATCAACTAATTGCCAGACCCCTAACTTTTTGAACTGCAAAAGTTCCTCTTGCATAGCATCAACCCATGATTCTTCCTTGAGGGCTTCAGTGACAGTACGCGATTCAACTTGAGAAATAAAGCAGGAATGGGCACAAAAGCTTACATCTGCAAAATCAAGAATGTCAGCAAGACCTCCTGAAGAAATCTGACTTCGAGTCTTCACTCCATCCAAAGGACTCCCAATAATATTATCTTGAGGATGAATACGATTAAGACTTCCAACAGGATGAGTTGGAACCTCAACCTCAGGATCTAAGTTATTCAGATTCAAATCCTCAAGACCCGGTACAAGATTATCAACAACTGGCTCAGGAGCAGCTGGAGGATTGTCATCTGTGTCTGAGCTGTCATCATTTATCTGTGTAGTAGGAACGGATGCAGATGAAGGTTGAAATGTTTCATCAGGTGCATTCTGTGCATCATACAACATCTGAACAGCAACATCTTCATCTGAATACATGGGGGCATATTGAATGAATCAAAAAGACTGGGATAATCAAACATCCAATCTGGCCCTTTTCCAAGTGGGGGCATAGAATATTTCTGAACATCAACATGGTACCACTCCTCCACATTATGAGTTGAAATGTTGTAAACTCGTTTATTTGGAGTGCTATACCCAAGAAAATACCCTTCTTCCACCTTTTCATTGAACTTGCCCTGCTCATGTTTCTTAAGCATAGTGCATGGAGCACCAAACGGTTCTAGATACTTAAGATTTGGCTTTCTGTTATGGATCAGTTCAAAGCAAGTCTTCCCATGTCTCTTCACAATAAGTACCCGGTTCAATGTATAACAAGCATTAGCTACAGCTTCGTTCCAGAATTGAACCGGTAGAGAAGAATCAGCAAGCATTGTTCTAGCAGCCTCAATCAATGTCCTGTTCTTGCGTTCAGCAACACCATTCATTTGTGGAACATATGGAGCACTAAATTGTTGCACGATGCCTCTTGCATTACAAAAATTCTCCATGTTGTGATTTTTGAACTCCGTTCCATTATCAGTTCGAAACTGACGAATCTTGAGCTTATAAAGTGATTCAAGTTTGGTAACCAAAACTTGAATGCAATCAAATGTTTCTGATTTCTCCTTCAAAAAGAAAACCCAAGAGTATCTGGAATACTCATCAGTGATGACAAGACAGTATTGATCTCCAGCTATACTCTTCCGATTCACTGGACCAAATAAATCCATGTGGAGAAGCTCAAGAGGAACAATGATTGACTGAAACTTTTTCAGCTAATGAGACTGCTTGGCTTGCTTCCCTTTCTTGCAGGATACACAGATATCAGACAGCTTAAAATTCTTCAAGCTAACTCCCTCAACCAGACTATTATGAACCAAATGATTCATTTTGCGTAAACTCAAATGACCCATCCTCTTATGCCAAAGGATTGAATCTTTTTCAGTTGCCTTTGTCATAAAACATGAAGCTGTGGAGGATGTAGTTGAAGCTGTGGCCATATTGAGAACGTACAAATCTTGCTTTCTTGGAGCAGACATCAAAATCCAATCTTCAGGGATCTTAACACCTTGCTTGAGAATGTAACATTTTGACTCATCAAATATGACCTTGTACTCTTTGTCACAAATCTGAGAGACTGACAGGAGGTTGTTTTCCAGCTGTTTAACATATCTGACATTATCAAATGAAACTTGTCCATTTGTCAGAATTCCCTCTCCTGTAATAAAACCGCCTTTATCTCCGGCAAACGCAACATATCCACCCCGAACTGCATTCACATTGGTGAGCAGAGAAATATCACCAGTCATGTGTCTGGAAGCCCCACTATCAACGATCCAATTGCTGTTAACTCCAGCTTTTGGGGCAACCTGCACAATAAAGAGACAATTAGTTTACCTTAGGAACCCAAGCCTTTACAGTCTTGGGTTGACCCATAGAGTCTCGGATCCAAACATCAATCCATTTCCCTTTAGGAAGAGAGTTATCTGAAATTGGTGGAACAGAATCCTCAGATGATTTAACTTTCCAAATTGCATTTTTATCAAAAGAGGTTTTCAGATAAATGGATGATGATTTTGCTTTGTTAACTTTAATCACATTTGGAACATTCAAAGTTTCCAGTTTTCCTTTTCCCTTGTCTGAAGTCTTAAACTGAATTGGTGGTTTAGACTTTAGTTGAATAGGCTTAGGTATAGATTTTACCGGTTTTGGTAAAGCATAATTTAATTTTCTGAAAGAAACAACTTTTGGCCTGATCAAATGAGGACAAAATCTCACAATGTGTCCAGACTCACCACATTCAAAACAGACTTTGTCACCTTTTTTATGAAAATGTTTTAAATCATAAAATGGTTTTCTAGTTGATTTAAAGACATTTGCTTTCTGACAATCTTGTTCAAAACCCAAACCCTTTTTCCCTTTGTTACCAAACAGAGCTGAATTGGTAGCACAATTAGCTTCAGACTCTTGTGAAGATTTAACAAAGCATAATTCTTTGTAAATCTTTGATTTGCAGATTGGGTCACCTTTCATGACAATAGGAGTTTGATTCTGAGGAGTACTGTGCTTAGATGAATAATCTGATTCATCCTCAGAATCAGAAACCCAATCTTCAACAACTCCATCCACCAGTGATCCCGTAGTCTGTGATGAACTCTGATTTGTACTCAGACTAACTGGATCTATTACTAACAGAGTAGTAACTTGAAAATCCTTTACATCTTTGTCATTTGGAGTATTGACAAAGGCATTGAGGATTGGTGGAGGACAATTTTGATAATTAACCTTTTCCTTCCCCTGATCAGTACCCCTACTGATCATGTGCTCAATGATATAAGATGAGCTTTCATAGCTCTTGAGCTTCTGGCCTAGAGTCTCATAGTCACATTCGACTATTGCTAACTTTTTCTTAATCTCATTAATGGTATTGAGATAAGAAGTGATAGCATCTTGCTTATTCAGCACTGCAATCTCGGCTTCATGCAATTGTCTGTTTAAAAGATCAATTTTAGCTTGAAAATCTTTTTCATTAGATTTTAAAATTTTGTTAGCTTCAATGCATAAGTCGAGATCGTTCATCAAAGCACTGTTATGTGTCTGATAAGCAAGGACCTTACTTCTAAGATCAACACAATTAAAACACTCTGAATGTGAAGATGAACAATCAGTGTATACCTGCTCTGACTCTGTAGAAGCAGAAGAGTTTACCATCAAAGCAAATTGAGTAGAGGAGTCATCAGCTTCAGCATCAAAATCTTGAGTGTCTGAATCTGTCAAGCTATCTGATTCTGAATTTGAGACTTTATCATCATTCACCATTGAGTCTTCCTGAATGCTTTCCTCACTTTGATCTTCAGATTGTTTAATCTCAGCAATACAAGCTTTATCTTGTTCTTCTTTATCAGCATTAAACCTGAAATCCCAGTTCACCCCTTCATCCTGTTGAACCATTAAAGCTTTACTTGCAGAGGATGAAGATCCAGCTTGAGAAGGAGAATCAATAGGAACTAATCTCCTTTCTGGATTGGCAGTGGAGGATTTCTAATGCTGGAATGGATTCTTGTTGCCTGCTTTCTTTGGCTGTTTGCACTGTCTGGCAAAATGACCCTTCTCACCACAGTTGTAGCATGTCACAGATGCCATATCAAACCCAAACTTGGACTCCTTGTTTAGTGTCACACCCCGGGCCGGCGGGAACGGATCGGGTTTTCCCGTCGGGCGGAAGGTTCCCGGGGCGCGATATCTTGGAGTGATAATCAATTGATCAGATTGTTTACATAGCACATGAGATATAAATGAGAAATGCTAATCATGACATGAAATAGAATTACAAAGTTAAATTACATTGTACATCATAATTTAACTAAGTAAATCTAATCAAAAAGAATCATTGAGTTTATATCTTGAACTGTACAAGATATACAAAAGTGATTCACTGTTTTGTCATATCAAAAGTATGCAGTCAAAAGTAAGCTAGGTCTTCTAAGAGTCCACTAGCTTAACACTTGCACAATTGTATCTACACCTGTCCGTCACCTGAGAAAACATGCATTTAAACAAAGTCAACACTAGGTTGGTGAGTTCATAAATAAGTAAATTGAAGACCATTGAATTGATCATGCACACATCCACAATGTCATAGTTGTTGCTTGTAATACTTGTTTCATCTGTACCCCCCAATGGCCTCTCCTTAGTTATACGTACAAGTAGTGTATCACCTGATCTAGTATGCTTATATATAGGGAATCCTGAAAGGGTCAAGCCCAGACGCTATCCCACCACATACTCAGTCAAGTTCCACACCACTTGCGATACAACTAAAGATATCCATTTCCCCGCTTATTCATCGCACTTGAGATGTATTCAGTTATTGTATTGAAGATAGAATAATATATTGTATGGGGTTTAATTATCAAACCGAAGTATTGATAACCCTCGATGTATTAAGGAATTTTAGATTTATATAATCTTGTCCTTGTATTATTCTATACTTGAGGTGGGTTAACTGATGATACTCTATTAATATTAAGAGTGTGAGTTAACCCCTTGCAACTTGTTCTTGAACCATAGTGCATAGAGCCTAAAAGGAATCCATTGAAATCCTCACGTAATCAGATTTCAATGCATCCGATTTATCTCTACCACTTTGCATGTCTATTGTCCTCAACGAAATCTATTACTAGTAGTGTCACATGAGAGCAGATCACCTTCTCAACCTACTAGTCAATAGGGCTCTCGTTGGATTAATTACTTATCACTGTAGATTTATATCACCATGTGTCGCTTACCAGAACCTGACTTGAGGTCGCCCTGTCACCGGTCATACGTTACCGGCCATTGAATTGTTACGATCAACATACTAGCCCTACAAGCTAGAGGTTTGTCAAACCTATGGTACCACTATGCTATCGTCGGTTTAGTCACGTCAAACTAACTGGTCAGCGAATTAAAGGGACTTACATGATCAACTTGAACAATTTGGCACATGATTGAAGTGATATAATGCAAACAGGTCAATAGTAACTAATTGTAATTGTATTCACTTGTACTCTTGTTCTCATTGTCATATGTTCTCCGTGATATTAACAAGGTTAAATAAGAACTAGTCTTATTAGGTTATGTTAATTAATTGAGTGAATGATGTTGTTATCATGAAATTATGTTATCATGATTATCATTCCATGTTACTTGTTCTTCTTGTAATATGTGTTGAGTCATAAGGTAAGTATTATAAGATCTAGTCTTATTACACTTATTTAACTCTTGTATTGAATGATGTAGTAAAGATATATTATCTTTATATCATTCTTGTGTTTTGCTCTTGTAATCATGTCATCATGTTTCCTTGTAATTGTTGTAATGTCATTTCTTGTAAGAATAACTAAGTGTTGTAAGAGTTAACTTACTACTAAGTTATTCTATTATATCGATGAATTATGATATTAAAATATCATCATCATCTTATCTTTCCTGTATTCTTGAATTCAAACAAGCATGCATACAATGATTTATGATAATAAGCAATTTAATATCAAATAACCAAAGTATTAGCAATATGTAAGCAAAACTTTTAAATAAATAAAAGCAAAGCATGTTTCTCAGCCCCGAGAGTTTAAAATCAATAAAGATTAAAGAAAAGGGGCATATGAACTCACCTTGTAGATGTTGGGGTTGACTTAGCTTAAACGAAAGAATGCACGCGCTCTGAGTTGTAATTGAGTTTGTTTTCACGATCCTGTATTGATTTAACGTTGTTTGAAACTTGTAAGTATAAGTTCATAGGGCTTTGTATGTGCATGTGTAAGTGTTAGCCCTAAAGTTGGCTTCCACGCGTAAGACTTGGTCATGATCACCGTTCGGTCCCTTATGTAGGTTTTAAGTTAATAACATTATAAGTTATTATTTTGCAACTTTGAACTGGATCCATTCATGAACTTGTACACTTTGATCTTATGAAATGTGTTAAAACCAGGTGGCTTGAAATGAAGTGTGGACCGAACCATGTGACCAAGTCTAAGGTTGGGCCCCTAGGTAACAAGTTGGGCCCTAGGCCCAAACCTACGGGCCTTGGACTGTTCTTGAACAACTGAGAGTGTTAGACCATATTAGGACATGTGAATCAATGATATACGCTGCGGAAATACGAAGGCACGTCCAAATACTTCAAGGCCTAGTGAATAGGTGGCCTTGTGGGCCTCCATTGGGCCACGAAAGGAAACCGTTGGGCCCGAGGTGGGCCCAGGCAAGGTTTGTTGGGCCAAAGGTTAATATGAACAATAGAAACCATAATTGGCTAGAAATAGGCTGTTGTCCAAGTCGTTTGCAAAGTGGCCTCAAGGTTCGGACATGGGCCTAAAGAGTAGGCCTTGGATCAAGTCTTGTGGGCCTCGGGCTGATTTTACTGGGCCATATGGGTTTTGTCTCGGGCCTTTGCCAAAAGAGTTCATGGGCCAAGCTGGGCCAGGTTTAGTTGAGCTGAAACCAAGTGTGGGCCGGATGTGTCCTTGGGCCACCTAAATGGATCTAGGTCAAATTAAGGCTTTTGGGTCCAACATCTTGGGCCTACGAAGGCTAATGGGCTGACATGGTTTGGGCCAGCTTATTAAGACTCGTAGAATATGGGGCCACTATTGGGCCTGTTGTTGTGAACTATGGGCCAACATGGTAGGTAGTGGGCCTTAATAAAGTGGGCCTCGGCCAACTGTCAACTGATTAGGCCTCATGGATATTGCCGGCCGAATGAGGCTTTCAGGTGTCTAGGTCAAATGGAGTTGTCCCTTAGCCGAATGGCCCTTGTATAAAACGAATGAAAAGGGTTCGAATGGGGAGGGCCGAAGGAGATGGCTGTTGGCGAATGGTAATGGTCGAATGGTGCAGGTCCTGCCGAATGTAAGTGGTGGTCGAATGAGGGTTAGTTCGGCGAATGGGGAAGCTACTTAGGCCGAATGAGATGCATGTTTGCATGGGTGTGGTGACCAACGAATGAGGGCCTCGAATGGGTTCAGTCGAATGGAGCATCTTTGTCCGAATGAAGTTTCTTGAATGTGAAAAGTTTCGAATGAGGGTTATCTGACTTTCGAATGAGGAGGAAAAAATGAGAGTGGGCGAGAGAATGGCTAGGCGAATGAAGGGCCTGTCGATGAGGAATGACCGGTCGAATGAGGTCATTCGGCGTTGGCCATTCGCCCTAACTGGGCGTGTCCCCTTCGGCCATTCGAAGCCACAGTCCAGCCCCTCCTTTCGAGGTTCAAGCTTGGTCCAGAAGTTTTTACCAGCTTCTAAGGTGTACTAGGGTGGTTCTTTCCTGGTTTTTGAGGTGATTTAACCGGTGATTGAGAAAGGTTTAACAAGAAAAGGGAAAACCCTAATTTTCGCAACTTTGACCGCTTGTTTACCTCTGATTTCGTGGACAATATGATGGATCCTTTGTACTTTCGTGTAGAGGGTGTTGAGAGCTTCGTGTAGGTTCAAGAATGGAAGGATTTGGCTAAGTATTGAGGAAGATATGGAAGAAACAAGCTTGAAAATGGTGGGGGTTTCTAAAACCGGGTATTAGGGTTTTTGAGGAAGAAGGTGGGGTGAAAAATGAGAAAATGGACTCATTTTAAGGTATTTATACCCCGAGTATGTTTGGGTTTGTTTTCGTTGTTCGGTTCGCATTTCGTTACGTTTCCGGAAAAATTACGCGTAATTTAAATGGTTTTAAATAAAGGAAACTAATTTAATTATTTTGATGAGTTTCAAAATTGTAAAATGATATTTATTTGATTTTATTAAATTATTATCGTATCGTATCGTGTTTCGTTATCGTTTCGTCAGATCGCGTCACCTTCGCGCGTAATTCGTTCGAATCGTCACCCGAACGAATACGACGATGGTTTTGCTTTCTGACTTTTGTTTTCTACTTTTCAGTCATTATTTCAGAACTTTAAACTCACAGATATGTTTGTGTGAATCGTCACCCACGCAAACACACTGTCAGTTCGTTATTCTGAAATAACACTGCATTAGTGTTTGAATTGTGTTTCCTCATTGTCGGACTCAACTAAACATCCTGTTTTCGCATTTATCTTGTACTGATTCGTCGGCCATCTGATTCCTGTCATCTGTGGACATCAGATCGCAACCGATATGTTTTCGTTGTTCACTTGAAAACTGTTGCTTCTCTTGATTCGTTGTGTTAACTGTTATTAAGTTTTCACTTAATAAACACAACTAATGTTTCAAATGTGTGTTGTACTTAATGTATTTAAGTTTGCACTAAAATACGTACAACTGTATATTGTATTCTGAATTCTGTTATCACAAACACTGTTCATGTATATGTATTTGCACATAGTATAAAGTGAAAGTACACGTACCGTACGGACTTGCCGGACGATCTGGCACTTGATGTTACAGTCTCCCCTTGTTAAAGAAATTTCGTCCCGAAATTTAAGCATCAAAGTCGGGTTTCAATTCTCGAACAGTTGGGGATACTTTGCTTTCATGTTGTCCTCGCGCTCCCAGGTAAACTCTGGTCCACGCTTGGAGTTCCATCGAACCTTTACAATAGGGATACGGCTTCGTTTCAGTCTCTTGACTTCACGTTCCATAATCTCTACAAGTTCTTCAATAAAATGTAATTGCTCGTCAATTTGTATTTCTTCCAAAGGTATGATCAATGTTTCGTCTGCTAGGCACCTCTTGAGGTTTGATACATGAAACACATCTTGTACTCCACTAAGTTCATCAGGGAGTTTGAGTCTGTATGCCACAGGACCTATGCGTTGAGTAATCTCAAACGGTCCGACATAATGAGGTGCTAGCTTTCCTTTAGCCCCAAATCGAACTACGCCTTTCCATGGGGACACTTTCAACATAACTCGGTCACCCACATCGAATTCTAAAGGCTTGCGTCGTTTGTCTGCGTAACTCTTTTGGCGGCTACGTGTTGCTTGTAGTCGTTGTTGAATCTGGGCAATCTTATCAGTAGTTTCCTGAATAAGTTCAGGCCCAGTAATTCTGTTATCTCCCACTTCGGTCCAACAAATTGGAGACCGACATTTTCTACCATAGAGTGCTTCAAACGGAGCACATCCAATGCTGCTGTGGTAGCTGTTGTTGTAGGAGAACTCAATGAGTGGTAAATGTGTGTCCCAACTTCCACCGAAGTCTAGAATGCATGTTCTCAACATATCCTCTAGGGTTTGAATGGTGCGTTCGCTTTGTCCATCCGTTTGTGGATGATAAGCGGTGCTCAAGTTAACACTTGTCCCTAAGGATTGTTGCAATGATTGCCAGAACCGCGAAGTAAATCGACTGTCCCGGTCTGAAATAATAGACAACGGCACACCGTGCCTTACTACTATTTCATCGATGTATAGTCTCGCTAGTTTCTCCATCTTGTATGTCTCTCTGATTGGCAAAAAGTGTGCGGACTTGGTCAATCTATCAATGATGACCCAAATCGAATCATGTCCGCTGGAAGTGCGGGGCAGCTTGGTAATGAAATCCATAGCTATTTGCTCCCACTTCCATTGTGGTATCTCCGGTTGTTCCAGCAAACCCGAAGGTTTCTGGTGTTCAGCTTTGACTTTGGCACATGTGATACATTTGCCAACATAAGTGGCAATGTCTTTCTTCATACCCGGCCACCAATAAAATGACCTAAGATCTTGGTACATCTTATCGGCACCAGGATGAACTGAATAACGTGTCTTGTGTGCCTCGTCGAGTATGAGTGTTCGAAGTTCATCTACTGCCGGGATCCAAACACGATCCAGATAGTAAATAACTCCGTCTTGTCTTGTCTCGAAATGTTTCTCGGCTCCACAATCGAGCTCGCGTTTCAGGTTGTTTCTTGTCACTGCCTCCTGTTGTGCTTGTAAAATATGATCTCTCAAACTTGTTTGCACTGTCATTCCCATTGCGCTAACACGTAAGGGTTTGACTCTTTCCTTCCGACTCAAAGCATCTGCAACAACATTTGCTTTGCCCGGATGGTATTTGATCACACAATCGTAATCGTTCAGAAGCTCAACCCAACGTCTCTGTCTCATGTTAAGCTCCTTCTGATCAAATATGTGCTGTAAAATCTTGTGATCTGTGAAGATAGTGCACTTAGTACCTTAAAGGTAGTGTCTCCAAATCTTTAATGCAAATACAACAGCTCCCAGTTCAAGATCGTGTGTCGTGTAATTCTTCTCGTGTATCTTCAGCTGTCGTGAGGCATAAGCAATGACTTTGTCTCGTTGCATTAAAACACATCCGAGTCCCTGATGGGAAGCATCACAATAAACCACAAAGTCATCATTGCCTTCTGGGAGTGTTAGGATTGGAGCATTGCACAATCTTTGTTTCAGTGTCTGGAATGCCTCTTCTTGTTTATGAGTCCACACAAAAGGTTCAGACTTCTGTGTGAGTTTGGTGAGAGGCAAGGCTATCTTAGAGAAATTCGAGATAAATCTGCTGTAATAACCTGCCAATCCCAAGAATGATCGGATCTCTGTCGGTGTTGTAGGCACATCCCAGTTCTTGATTGCTTCTATCTTGGCAGGATCCACGTGAATACCATCACTGTTAATCACGTGACCCAAAAACTGAACTTCTCTTAACCAAAATTCACACTTGGAGAATTTGGCATAGAGTCGTTCTTCTTTCAGAAGCTCCAAAACTGTCCTGATGTGTTGCTCATGTTCCTGCTTGGTTCTTGAATAAATCAGTATATCGTCAATGAAGACGATTACAAACTGATCTAGATACGGCTTGCACACCCGGTTCATTAAGTCCATGAACACAGCCGGTGCATTAGTTAATCCGAATGGCATCACCATGAATTCGTAATGACCATATCGAGTACGAAAAGCCGTCTTGGGTATGTCTTCTTCTTGTATCCGGAGCTGATGATAACCTGATCTCAGGTCTATCTTTGAAAAGTACTGTGCTCCCTGTAACTGATCAAACAGATCATCAATCCTCGGTAACGGGTACCGATTCTTGATGGTGAGTTTGTTGAGTTCTCGATAGTCGATGCACATTCTGAAAGTTCCATCCTTCTTTTTCACAAAAAGAACCGGAGCTCCCCACGGGGAAAAACTCGGTCGGATGAATCCTTTATCGAGAAGTTCTTGCAATTGGTTGGACAACTCTTGCATCTCCGATGGTGCGAGTCTGTAGGGAGACTTGGCTATAGGAGTTGCTCCCGGAATCAAATCGATGCGGAACTGCACCGCTCTCTCGGGTGGCAGTCCTGGTAGTCATACTTCGGAATACTCCTACAAGTCTTTTGTGGGATGCAAACCCCCAAGTTTCACAGGAGTCGAAGGAGCTGTTGGACTGATCCAATGGCTAGAAAAGATGGAGAACACTCTGGACATTAGCAACTGTCCAGAACACCATAAAGTTCGCTATGCAGCTGGTTCATTCAGCAAGCGAGCACTGACATGGTGGAATGCTCAGATTCGAGCAAAGGGAAGGGATGAAGCAATGGCGATGCCATGGGCAGAATTTAAGCTTCTTATGAGGAACGAATTCTGTCCGAAACACGAACTACAGCTGCTGGAGACTGAACTCTCGAACCATGTAATGAAGGGAGCTGATCATATGACCTTCACCACTCGCTATCATGAGTTGGTAGCTTTGGTGCCAAAAATGGTACCAACATTGGAAAAGCTGATTAACCGTTATGTGGCAGGATTACCTTCATGCATCCAAGGTATCGTGTTGGCTGCTTATCCTGCTACTTTGGAGGATGCTATCTCCCTATCAGCTAAACTTACCAAGGTGATGGTAAAGTCTGGAGTGTTGAAGGATGAGGCTGAAACATCCAAATCTGGAATTCCGCTCCAGCGCGGCTGGCTAATCCCACATGGGTTGAGTAAGGGGAACGAAACTTCCTTATAAGAGGGAGTGGAGACCTTCTCTATTGGACGCGTTTTGGGCTTAGTTGGCTGTGGAGCACATGAAAACTCCACAGTTAAGCGTGCTCAGGTGGCAGCAATCCAGGGATGGGTGACCTCCCTGGGAAGTTTTCACCCGGGTAACCAAAAGCAAATCCGTGGGCCCGGTGGGGCAGAGCGGACAATATCCAATACGGCCGGCTGTTACAGATGGTATCAGAGACAGGGGCCGAATCCATGTGATCAGCGGGGACGCTGATTCCCCAGTGGGGGAGGAATTCCACTCCAGCGCGGCTGGCTAATCCCACATGGGTTGAGTAAGGGGAACGAAACTTCCTTATAAGAGGGAGTGGAGACCTTCTCTATTGGACGCATTTTGGGCTTAGTTGGCTATGGAGCACATGAAAACTCCACAGTTAAGCGTGCTCAGGTGGCAGCAATCCAGGGATGGGTGACCTCCCTGGGAAGTTTTCACCCGGGTAACCAAAAGCAAATCCGTGGGCCCGGTGGGGCAGAGCGGACAATATCCAATACGGCCGGCTGTTACATTTAGATTGATATCCTTCCCAGTTCTTTTAACAAACTCCTTAGCTCTCCTAACCGCACTAGCCAATGCCCACATAATGTCAATTCGCTCCATGTCATCAGGATCAATCTGAGACTAGTCATCATTGGTCAAATATGGATTGCTGATCTGACCAGCAACTAATCCATCATATGAGCTAACCAATGTTGACAAAAGACCCATATGCTCTTTTGCAACCTCTACTGTGACCTTGTCAAAGTTCTCTGTTTTCAGACTGGCAGTAGGCTGATGATGCTCTTGTTGTGAACTTGTTGAAGAAGATTGACTGAAATGCATCTGAGCTGTAGATGGAGCCTCAGATGTTTTAGAAACAAAAGCAGTCTTCAGTGGAGCATGAGTTGTGGATTTATCGACTGTGGGAGTAGAGTAATATAGAGAAGGATCCTGAACTTGCACAACCCTCTTGGCTTTCCATTTGTTCTCTATCTCCTGCTCTTTCAGTTTCTGAATAAAATCATTGATGTCCATATGAGCCAACATCTGGTTTTGCTTGAGTACCATCAAGAAAGACTCCCACTTTGGAGGTAGAGCATCTGCCAAACACTGAATCTTCTCTTGAGTTGTAGTTTTGACCTCATGGTTGAACAACTCACTCAACAAATGATAAAACCTAGCAATTAGTTCATCAAGTGACTCATTACCCACATACATAAAGCTATTGAATTCTTTTCTCAAAGCTTTAAACTTAATGCTCTTCAACGGATCATTCCCCTCATATCTTTGTTGTAATGCATCCCAGAGGTATTTGGAAGATGTAAATTGTCTAAACTGATGAAAGATGTCTGTAGCAATGGACTGTGACAAAATGGCATATGCTTTCTTCTCATAGTCATACAACTTCCTTTGAGGCTCGGTCATTCTTGTAACAAGCATAGGAGTTCCATCCTCGTTCAAAGGCCTCAAATAACCTCCTTCTATCATCATCCACAGATTTGTATCCACCCCATTGATATGGATCTCAAATCTATACTTCCAATGAGGGAAATCATCTAAAGTCAACAACTTAGGAGCTTTATTTGAGTTCCCTGTCTCATTCTCTGTTAATAAGAGAGTCTGAATGCGATGGTTTTGGTTAGCCATGAGGGGTAGATCCTCCATTTGATCAGAAGTAATAAAATTCAACACTTAGAAAAATTTCAGGAAAACTGGCGAATGAAGGTGAATGTGGCGAATGTCGGGGACCGAATGACCTGAATATGGCGAATGAATGCTGAGTAAGACAACTAGCGAATGGGATGATCGAATGACCTATTCGGCGAATGTCTGATCGAATGAACTCTTTCGCCGAATGAGAGTGAAGTATGAGACTTATTCGGCGAATGAAAAGGGCGAAGGAGCTATTCGCCGAATGAGACCTATTCGGCGAATGGAGAGCTATTCGGCTGAACTTATTCGGCCGCAATCGTCATTCGGCGATCTGGGGTTTTCAGCAACGAAAATCGAGATATCTTGTGATTTTGACCAAATCTAAGCACCAAATTTGGTACAGAAGTTCAAGACATGATAACAAAACAATTGGGAAAGAATTTTGACAAACAATCCACAAAAACCCTTGGTTTTTCAATGAAATAGTAACTTGGAAAGCAAGAAAAGTAGGGTTTTTGGAAGTTACGAAAATCAGGGTTTTGGGAAACTCAGATCTGATGATTTAGAGTGGAAATCGAGTAGAATCAAGAGCCAAAGCTCTGATACCACTCTGTTGGACCGATTTGGAGCTCGGAAACAATCCGAATCCAATGTAAAACTACTCGACAGCCTCTGGAATAGTGCGGAATCCTATTCCAGGGTTTTCCAATCGAAATCAACAGGAACCGTGGTGATTCGAGGTTGTAGGAACAACGTGGAAGCAACGATCGAACACCACGGGTTGTGAATTGAACTTGGATGATCACTAGCCGCTCAAATCTCCTAGGGTTTTGACACTTGAGTCTCAGGGAAGAAGGAGGGCTCTAGAAAGTTAAGGTTGAAATGATTTGAACTTGTATATATAGGCAGTCGACATTCGGCCGAATGAGAGGCCGAAGCAACTCATTCGGCGAATGGCATCTGTCGAATGATAATTCAGTCGAATGAGTCATTCGGCGAATGACTCATTCGCTGACTAGACATACTCTGGTTTCATTCGGCGAATGACTTCATTCGATAGAGTCATTCGGCCGAATGAACCATACTCATACTCAAATATATAATAAATCAAATCAACCAATAACACAATCATATAATCAATATTAAACATTAAGATCAATATAGAAAGACAACTTCCATTAATATAACTTGAGTTTTACATGATGAATGTTACAAAATTGAACTAGGTACATAAATTGCATCAACATATCGGAAGTGATAATCGTGATGATCAGATTGTTTACATAGCATCAATGTTAAGAATAACTAAAGCATCATGACATTAAACTAGAGTTTACAAAGTTAAATTACAATTGTCATCGTTTGATAATTTAACCAAGTAAATCTAACAAATGAATCATAAGTCTACTATCTTGTAGCCGTACAACATATCAAAAGGGAATCAAAGTAGTCAACAAAATATGTGCTTCCCAAAAACTACTAGGTCCTCTAACTAGCATCCTAGCATGCATTCCTGAAACCTTAGCTTAAACATGTACATCACCTAAGAAAGCATGAAGGAAAACAAGGTCAACACGATGGTTGGTGAGTTCATGTAGTTTAGTTTTTGAAAAATAGCTTTCGCAAAAACTTTTAGGTAACAACCGTAACCTCATTAACATCACCTGTAATATCCAGTTCGGTATGCTTATATATAGGGCATACAAAAGGGTCGAGCCTACAACCCGTCCAAACGCCATCCCACCACATACTAAACCACATATGACATTGTTGTTAATGATAATTAAGCATTTTACCTACCATTCAATTCCATTTCAAAAGAATAGCCTATTACAAGTCTTTTAGGTAACAACCCCAACCTCATTAACATCACCTGTATCATCCAACTCGATATGCTTATATATAGGGCATACGAAAGGGTCGAGCCTACAACCCGCCCAGACGCCATCCCACCACATACTAAGCCACATAGGACATTGTGGTTAATGATAATTAAGTGTCTTACCTATATTCCTGTTTCATTCCCATTCTAGTTTCAAACATTTCGTTTAGAAATCTAAAAACATGTATACATTAGCATTTACCAATCTCTTCGGTAACAACCTTAACCTCATTAACATCACCTGTATCATCCAACTCGGTATGCTTATATATAGGGCATACGAAAGGGTCGAGCCTACAACCCGCCCAGACGCCATCCCACCACATACTAAGCCACATAGGACATTGTTGTTAATGATAATTAAGTGTTTTACCCACCATCCGTCTTCAATTTAGAGTTTGACTTTACACAAATTGAACATCATTGATTTCTTGAGTTCACCATGTACTGATGATTACCCATAACACTTGTAGAAAATATAATATTAAATGTTAATTAAACTAATAATTTAGCATTTAAATACAACTAAGACATGATGATTGGGCCTTATCTAACTCAATCAATTAGACTTAGTTGTTGGTGGTTGTCCAAGTTGTACCGTCTCACACGTGGCCCATATCAGGCATGACCCAAAATGAGTCTGCCTGTATGCGTCGGCACTTTCATGTTTTGCCCATATCAGCTTGACCCTCAGGTGTACTGTACATGCCGGGACTTTAGGATATCCTTTGATTCTTGACCGTCTTTGTTCTCTTGATTTCGTTTGATCATTTTAGTTAAGCCCATATAGTTTGACTACAAGAGTCTACTATTTATGACGGGACTTTCCGTGTGTTACACGTGGTCTTGATTTACATTCAACTGACATCCACCTTAGCTTACACATTAATGATTTCATTAGATTTTAATGATTTCATTATTTCATTAATTCACACATGGTTATGATTCCCTTGAGTCTCTTGATTCTGATCTTTAGCATTCCATGACTTCCATAATGATTATAGATTCTTGAATAGGATCCTTAGTTTTATTGAACCACACACTGAATTAGCTTTCCTTGAATTTGATTCTTAGCTTTAGTTTTCTTGGTTACACTTTGATTTTAGATTCTAAGAATTCAAACTTGATGGACTAAGTGTTTGTTTTAGAGTTTTAGAATTTAGGGATTACTCATAAGAGTAATTAATTTATCCTTTAGTTAATTATGCTTAACACATGCCTAGAAAGGAGTCTAGGAGTATAAACAGGTATATATAAAACATACAATAATTAAAAGCAATTACGTAAAAATATTTAAAGAAAAAGGTGTACGCATGCTTCTCTGCCCCGCGTTTGAAAACAAAATGTTTAGAAAAAGGGCAATGAACTCACCTGTGTTACTGTGTAAATGAACCACAAAAGATATGCGCGCTATTTAATTGTTGCCTATGTATCTTTAGAACCTGAGTTATTTTAAGAAGATTCGTAGACGATAAGTATTTATAATAGTCGTATATAGGGTTTGATCTCGGTGTGCAACTATGTGTCCTAAGTTACTAATGTGTTTCTAAAATTCCATCTAACTAGTCTAAACTCATTACCCAATAATAACCCTTATCCCACAATTAACCATTACAAGTCTTTAATTAAAGTATTTTCAAAATAATTCATGTTAATTTAAACATCAAGTTAAAATCATTTATTTTAATTTAATAAAGTTTAAAATTTTAATTTCTTTTATTAAAGCATAATCAACTTTAAGAGAAAAGTATAATTAAACATGATGGGCTTATGTTAATCCCATCGGATTAACCTTGGGCCCAATTACTAGCTTTTGATTTCCAAATGATTCTTTGATCACTTCTCTGTATAATCCATCCTAGATAGTTCATATAAATATCTAATGTAATTATATACTCCATGAAATGTCTAAGTGTTGGATGTTGGTTATGAAGTCAACATCCTTATTCTTAGCCATTGTCTTGATCCATAGTGTGCTCCTCACTATAATATTAATAGTTTAGTTTAATAAAATCCGATTGTATTAGTCTAAAAGGATGACTACAACATTCATGTTGTAGTTTAATCCCTGCTTATATAAGTGTTTGCATTATCAATCCCTAATCATAAGGGATTTACAACTTGGTTTCATTACTTGAAAACCCTAATTCATGAGGTCTTCTAAATAAACCCTTGTGTTTTAAACCAACCCATATCCAAGGTTAATCCCATTGTCTACTCTTTTGTTACTCTCTTTGTTTGGTCTATAGTTAATCCAACATTGTTTAATTGTTATGAAACCCTTATATCCCATGCACACACACAAGATCAAGCTTCATGCATGCAATACATAATCCCACACATGCATTCATGTGTGTTAGGCCATACCCTAGATCTCGTACCCATTCCCGAACTAGCAACCTAACCCGGATCAACATGGTCGATTTCTGTTGGGCCGGATGAGGGTTGGCCGAAACAACTTGGGCCGGACCAGCTTACCTTATCGAATGGATCCATGGGCCGATCGAATGACCTTTTGGGCCGACAGAATGAGGGTTGGGCCTAAGTAATCTTGACTGGATGGGTGTTGGCCGAATAAGCTTGGTTCGGGAGGGGTCTTGGCCGATCGAATGAGCAGTGGCCGACTAGTGTGGACATCCGAATAGGGGCTGTCAAATGGAGCTTCAACCGAATGGAGGTGGTACGGATGAGTTGCCTGGCCGAATGAAGGAGGTCTTGGCCATTCGGCCGAAGGAAGGGCTCGTTCGGCCTGCAGGCCTTTCGGCCTAGCTGCGTCTTGGTCATTCGGCCGATGCAGCTCCTAGGGTGCAGCCCTCTAAATCCCGACCTTAAGTCTAAACCATGGTTTCCACATGTTCCTACATCACTTTAGTAAGGTTTTTGTGAAATTCCTAAGGGTCAGAGTGGGTTAGAACCGGATTTGAGGGGGTTCAAACCTAAAGGTTTTAAAAACCCTATTCTTTCGAAACTTTGAGCTTAGATTACCTCAGATTCGGTTGATTCTACCCCCGAGTTGTTGTACTTTTGTGTAGAGGAAGATGAGAGCTTCGATTTGGCACCAAGATGGAGTGATTTGGTCAAGAAATGGGAAAGTTATGGAGGTTTGAATTTGGAAGATGACTCATTTAGGGTATTTATACCCCGAGTGAGTTCGGGTTCATTTCGGTAGCCCGGTTTCGCGTATATCTTCGGTTTCGTTTCGTTTTTTTCGTAACGAAACGTTACGGTTTTAAAACAAAGTTTTCTAAAATTATTTTAGGTGGTAATTCCAGTAAATTAACTAATTATCTTTCATTTATTTAAATTTTCTGAAAATAATTTAATTGCAGTTTAAATCAAATTGTACAGTTGTCGCGCGTACTCGTTCGAATCGTCATTCGTACGAATACTACGATAACTACACTTTTCAATTTGGTTTTCTAATTATTGGACGCCATTCAGAACATTAAATCTTTAGACGTATTCGTACAGATCGTCACCTATACGAATAATCTGTTAATTTAGCATTCATGTAACGACATCTGTTGTTGTTTTGTTTCGTAAAGCCTCACATACGTTTATACATAATAGAGTCCTAACAATCAATCACATGATGGTTCTGTATTGCCAGGTAATTATCTGACTGATGAACCATGTGTCTGAGTTTCGTTTCTGAACTAATTCTGAAACTGTGTTATGATAACATAAAATAATACTGATATATGAACAACAACTGAAATGTGTACCTGATTTACTGTTCATTTTACTGTATAACTCACTGTTCCGGTGACGTTTCCGGCACTGATGTTACAGATTGTGTACCACGTCTTCTATCGCTCTGCCCCTGTCAAATCCTGTGGTCCGAACCCGGTGTCGCATTAGGTTAGGGAACTGGGTGATAATAGCTCCTCCGCATCCCAAAGCGCACTGACGAAGTGGTGAGGTTTACAGAGAAAGAGAATACATTAAAGATCTTCTAACTTCTAAAAGAAGAAATTCTCACAGGCATTTATTTAAAAGTTTCATATTCGATTTCAAGGTAGCTTTTTTTAGTCCTCAGGATATGATTCTTATGATTCTTTAGTATGTTACCATGGGCTGAGCTCAATAGCAACTTACTCAAAGACAAAGAATGCGGCTATTGCCTCTAAAAAACCCAAGGTATGTGTTGCTGAAGCTGAATTACCAAGGTAGGAATTATAGCCGCCAGTTTTCGTTAAAAACTCTAGCTATGTCAGCTTCTGTAGAGTTACTACCACCAGTACTTACATTAACATTTCTTTCCGTTGGTGATATATTGATATTAACCCCTACTAAAGGGGTATCTTGATGCAGTTGTCCACTCTCGGGAGGCATGATCAAATATAATTGAAATATGCACTAAAATATGTAATTGTTGCTTTTCATCCCATGATCACAAAAGGATTTGGAATATGGGAACTCTTAGAATTTAATTTGAAATAATGCTTGTCCTCTTACAGACAAGTAAGAAATCAAATCATCAGAACTCATGAATATGTGAAATCTATCATGGACACATGAAATCACCACTACTCATGCAACAACACTTTTCCAGCACACCGAAGGTAGTTTATGTATAGGGTATATGTAGGACATAATGCCCAGCCACCAACCCACCACCCCTTCTATATGTCACTATCATGCCCTTGCGCTTACACACCATACACACGTAACTTGTTATTTGAAATTGATATGTTTGTAAACTGCACCACCTGGATTACTCTAGTTTAACTCAAGTCAAGCAATTTTCGATACGCACAATTAAATATGTTTAAATAATAAGTAACACTAAAATTATCTTTGGTTTACGTCAAGGAGTATGTCGAGATAGTTATACATATATGGAAAATCTCGATTGCGTCTGTTTGACATCCTATAACCAGTACTTCCATCACCACCCTCAAATACACTATCCTACGGTACACACACACACACCATTTCTCACAATCATATGACCTGTCCACTATACAACTGTGGAATTGTCAAATTTTGGAATCCACCATCAGTATTACCTACTTTCCAAAGAAAGGTAGGCATGAAACTGAAACTGCAAAGGTTGCAACTGCAACCGCACCCATCAACAACTGACACAATCGTCGGCTGAATTATAGATTATGTGTGATGCCTCTACATCACCTTCACCAATTCATGTACCCTGTCCACCATAATCCTCGAGGATATCGAATCAGCCTCCATGGCAGTCAACTACTCATTATTGCTCTATTGAGCGGTACGGACCTGTGCCAATGAAGCATGAGTCTGGTGGATTGTAGTATAAGCCCCGTATAATCGCTTGTGAATCCTCTGCAACTGATCTTGGATATCCTGGAGATTTGTTGTAATCCTCTGTAGTCACGCTTGTAGCTTAACCTATGTTGAGGAATCTAGTTGCTCCTAAGTAAGATGGGATAGGTCAGGTGTAGCTAGTTAACCCCACATAGTGTACTGTCTAGGTGGTGGAGGGTATCTTGATACAATACGATCCTTCCCACACAGGCATCGGCAACATCATCATCAGATACATACGATTACCTGACAAGTGATTGATGTTGTGAAGGAGTAACAGATACACGTGATAGAGTTGTACTAGTTGTTAGGTGAGGAGATTCAGAAAAATCACTGTCAGAGGAACTAGAATCGAAAGGAGTGGCATTGATGAGAATCCAAGGTATAACCTCAAAATGCATTCTTTAAGCGACCTCAAAATATCAGTATGAAGGTTTTGAAATCGTATCAATAATATGTCATTAGTACATAGTAATAATAACTAGTCTTGTAAAATACGCATGTAATTGCACTCTATGTCATTATACGAGCATGAAGCTATAGACTAGGTTTTTAAGTCAACCTAATTCCCTATAACCATTGGCTCTCATACCAACCTGTCACACCCCCACCTCTCGTCACCCGATGATGTCACTTGTTGTTGTAATGTGTTGCGGAAGCCTAGTGGTGAAGTCACCGAGAGGGGGTGGGACTTTCGTTGTGGTTGTATCAAAACGCATACATGGCTTACTAAACATAAGTTATATTAGATGATAAGTTAAGATTACACAATATTTGTTACAGTCTTCCAAAGCAACTCAGAGGTTTCCTAAATGTGTGAACTTGTTGTGCATCCTCACCTTCGGATCTTTCGTTTTGTCAATGTTCACCTAAAATTGGTTTTTATAATATAAAAGATCAACACGAATGCTGGTGAGTTCGTAGTTGTAATAGAATCGATGTAAGTTCATAGTTGTAATAGAGTTGATGTAATGTAATGTGATATGATAAGTATGCATGCATATACAACTTTATGAATATGATTCACCATGAAAACCCATAACCAAAGCCTATGTGACTGTAATGCAATTGGCAGTAATACCCGAAGGTAAGACCTTAGCCTCACTCTTAATGCCTATTGTTTCATTAAGTTTTTTTGTAATGTAATAAATAGTAACAGGAATTCACATCATGGTAGACGTAATCTACCATGAATGGGGTTGTCAGTCCGATAGTACTATCATTGTTATCATCTGGCTTATCCATGAGTTTATTGGTTACAGTTGTTATGTGATGACTTTTACGATAGCATGGTACAATTTTAATGTAATCATCATAAAAGAGTTGAAATGCATAAGTAACATGCAAGCATATCATTCTAATTGAAATATGTAACCATAATGTATGTCACACCCCCAATTTCAACTAACGGAATCATACCGTTTGGGAGCATGACAAACCAGGATCTCAGATCATTAGACATAGCGAAGACCTCTATATGAATTTCAAAAACATACGTTGGTCTTTAAAACAAACATAATAACCAGAGTTTACAAAAAGTGCGGAAGCGTTTAAAAACCATAAACAGTTGTAAATCAAACATTACAATTCAAAGTACTTAAATATTCAGATTTAAATAATCAAAGTAAAAGAAATGCATGAGACTCTATCTTCCTAGTCCATGCCAGCTGTTACGCGCGCCTTAGCGTCCTGAGAAAACATGCAAATCAAGTCAACACAAAGGTTGGTGCATAACACAGGTTTTAAGTAATCATAGTGTTCAAAACATCAGTTTGAATAACAAGTTGTAGATAACATAATCACAATTGCACAGTCATGATAGCTAGTCATATAAACTATTTACATACGTGTTCGACACCGAAGCTGACTAGTTGCCATGCTATAGCATGTTTTCGCCTTGCCACTACTGTCTATCACAACAATAGTAAAAATGTGTTTGGTCAGTCAAACACCTGCGTAGATCCCATCTACCAGGTGAGGTTTGTCAAACCTAATAGATCTATTTCCAACTACCACGCTTTGCATTACAGCAAACTAAACGGTTCGAGGTGTGTAAGGACTTTCAAGTTGATGTGTTTTCACATAATGTAAACAGATAACTCATGCAAGTGTTATGTATCTAAAAATCAGTTTGTTGCACATGTTTTCTCCCCCAAAACAGTTTAAAATAAGAAAGGGGCCGTGTACGCACCTTTGATGATAGTAGAATGATCAAACACGTGTGAACTTGCGTAGAAATCCTCTACGAAGAATCTGTGATTTAAACAATAACCTATTGTTATTCGAATAATCGTTTTGTGCTTAAAATCACATACGTATCAACATACGTATGTTAAAGTGTGAGAATTAGGCATACGGAAGTACGCGTGCTTTTGAAATCGTTTAAATAAAATCACATTTGATTTTATTTAATTAAACGTAATTATACGCGATTTCGTGTTCGGATTAAAATATGAATTTTATCATCTCATCACGTTCGTATCCTCGTTACGGTTCCAACGCAACTTGAACGGACTTAATCGGAGTTCGTATGAGAAAGTTATGTTAAAAATACCAAAAATGAATTAAAACCCAAAAACTGGTGGAACCCGGACTCGAACCCGCGACCACTCCCTCACAACACACCCATCCTACCACTCCGGCCCGCTAGGGTATCGCACAAGGATTCCAGAATAAATTGTTTTAAGTACTCAACAAACCGGTTTCTCTTTTGATATTATAGCCGAAGCATTCAATCCCCAATTGACCACGAATTCGAATTCTATCAAACCTAAAACCATAGGGCTATTATTCCTTGAATCCAACCGATTCTAATAATGGTTTTAATTTGATCCAAACTTAATCAAAATGTTCTAATTGATCCCAACTAGGTTCGGTTTTGAACCGAACTCACATTCAACACAAGATCTTATAATTCACTATTATAAAATCAAATTAACTTAGGCTTTAGTTTAATCGCAACATTCTGACACTTCCTATTAGGTTTAATTCGATTATCAATCCAATTAGATCAGAAACCCCCAAAATAGTTATACCTATGAACCCTAAAACTAGAATTCAATAAATTCGATGTTTATATCTGAAATACTCATAAATATTAGCTTAATCGAAACCTTCTGAGTGTTCCTAAGTATTTCAATTTGATTATAGAGCTCTTTTTCATGGAAACCCCAAATCCGTCTTCTACATGAACCCTAGAACTCAAATTCCAAACATTCGTTGTTATAAATCGAAATTGACTTATGTTTACCCTTAATCGGCCATATTAGAAGGTGTTGTAGTGATTACATACCTGGTTTGATATCGAATTGATATACTTCGACTTGTGATGGAATTTCGGTCGAGTCTCAATCGGTTTCTTCAATCCTGAGCTCTTGAGATCAAATTGATAGATGTTACAGCCTCTAACTGTGCCGACTAAGGTCTCTGAATGCTCAATTTTGTGAAATGCAATCGAATTGATATAAAACGACTATCCTCTTGTGTTTCGGCCCACTCTCTAACGAATTTCTCAACCCGTTGCTTCAGAGATCGAATTGGTGTTTTCAGAACCCTCTAACAATGTCGATTAAGGTTTCTGGAAACTCAATTGTGATAATCGTAATCGAATTATGTGTTTTTCACCTATACAAGTGGCGGTTTCACCTTTTGACTTACAATCGAATTCAATTCGACTTTATGGTTCAGTATAACTGTTAAGTATTGATGATAATCATCAATATGATGATTAAAAACGTTTAATTGATCAGTTACAACACAATTTGTGGAAATTTCGAATTTCCCCAATTATACATAACCGAATTTTGACTTTTAGGAGTCAAAATCAAGTATTATTACAACTTATAGCCTAATCCTTGAAATTAACACTTTAAAACCTGATTTTTGATACTTCTTAACCCTTATAGATCATTCCGGACCAATAACTTAACATTTCAATTAACACAGTTACACTAAAAATCCCGAATTGTCACTAAACGGTTAAATTGGAATACCACTGGGCTAAATTAATCCATTTGGGCTCTTTAAATCCAATTGGGCCTCACTGGGCCTTCCTGGGCCTACCTTGGCTTTCCCTAGGCCTACCTTGATTTACATTGGGCCTTACTTGAATTTATAGGGCCTTATTGGGCTTCTCTTGGCTTATTGGGCCTACATTGGCTCTGTTGGGCCTACATAAACTTTGTTGGCCCTAATTGATCTTGTTGGCCTCCATTAACCTTATTGGGCCTTCATTGGCCTTGTTGAGCCTTTATTGGTATTATTGGGCCTTGATTTGGCCTTGTTGGGCCTGTTGGACCTTCAGTGGTCTTATTGGGCCTTGATTGGCCTTGTTGGGCCTGTGATAGCACCAACTCCCGTTAACAAGGTTAGTGTGAAAAGTCGGATTGTCACATCATCCCCTTGTTGAAGGAATTTTCGTCCCGAAAATTAGCAAGTGTTAAGAGTAGTTAGGAAACTACTTACGAGTTTAGATCGTACGTGTTAGTGTGATTTGATCATTCTGTGTGCTTGTGTGTACTCTCACACAAAGTCTAATGTTTGCAACATCACAACTCAATTGTGATCTTTCAATGTGACTGTTTGCGTGTACACTAGTTAGTTCACCTAACTGTGACTGTTTGTGTTTGATCATACTGTGTTGTGTAACCTCACACATAGTGAGTGTCTGAAACTGTTTGTACTATGCAACCCCGCACATAGCAAAGTGTATGTAACCAATGTACTATGCAACCCCGCACATAGCAAAATGTATGTAACCAATCGTGTATGTACTACCATAACATGTAACATATGAAATGTAGCACATAAAACATATAAAATGTAATGTAGCACAAATATCTGTAACAAAATCAATTGAATAAATAAAACGTTTGTGCTTACAGTTTGAAATTTGCAGTGATGATGTGTGAAAGCATCACGTCATCCCCTTGTTGAAGGAAATTTCGTCCCGAAATTTAACGTGCGCTCTCAGTGTTAGCAGTAGCTGTCTTGAATAGATGAGGATATTTCTTCATCATTTGATCTTCCCGTTCCCATGTGAATTCAGGACCCCGTCTTGAATTCCATCGAACTTTGACTATCGGAATCTTACTTTGTTTCAATTGTTTGACCTCTCGGTCCATAATTTCTGCTGGTTCTTCAATGAATCGTAGCTGTTCATCTACTTGTATTTCTTCCAACGGTACAATCAATGTCTCATCAGAAAGACATTTCTTTAAATTCGATACATGAAAGACATCATGAACTCCACTGAGTTCATCCGGTAGTTTGAGTTGGTACGCAACCGGACCAATCCTTTTCAGAATCTCAAAAGGTCCTACGTAACGTGGACTAAGCTTGCCGCGCTTGCCGAATCGTATCACACCTTTCCAAGGTGATACCTTTAGAAGAACTCGGTCTCCTACTTGAAATTCCAACGGTTTACGACGTTTGTCTGCATAACTCTTCTGTCGATCCCGAGCCGCTGCCATACGGTTCCGGATTTGAACTATTTTCTCTGTCGTCTCGTGCACCAGTTCAGGACCTGTTAATTGACTGTCACCAATTTCAGCCCAGCAAACTGGTGAACGACATTTGCGACCATACAAAGCTTCAAACGGTGCTGCTTGAATACTTGTATGATAACTATTGTTGTATGAGAATTCCACTAACGGTAAATGATTCTCCCAGCTATCACCAAAGTCAATTACACAAGCTCGTAACATATCCTCGAGCGTTTGAATCGTTCGTTCACTTTGACCATCGGTCTGTGGATGATAAGCGGTACTCATATCCAAGCGAGTCCCCAATGACTTATGAAGAGATTTCCAAAAATTGGAAGTAAATCGGGCATCCCGATCAGATATGATAGAGATTGGCACGCCATGCCGTGCTACTACTTCCTTGATGTAAATGCGAGTCAGTTTCTCCATCTTATCAGTTTCCTTGATTGCTAAGAAGTGTGCAGATTTCGTTAATCGATCGACAATTACCCATATCGTATCACAACCACTCGGTGTACGGGGTAACTTAGTAATGAAATCCATTGAAATCTGTTCCCATTTCCACATCGGTATCTCTGGTTGTTGCAATAAACCAGATGGTTTCTGATATTCAACTTTGACTTTCGAACAAGTCAAACATTTGCTAACGTACTTAGCAATATCAACTTTCATGTGAGGCCACCAATACAGTGCCTTCAAGTCATGGTACATCTTGTCTGATCCCGGATGGACTGAATATCTGGACTTGTGCGCTTCGTCCATCACGAGTTCCCTTAAACCTCCATACAAAGGTATCCACATTCGATCAATGAAATAACGAATTCCATCAGATTTAACATTCAATTGTTCTTCCATTCCTCGTAAAGATTCCGGTACTAAATTTTCCGATTTCAATGCCTCAATCTGAGCACTGTGTACCTTGTCAGGTAAATCAGTATGTATTGTCATCATAAGTGCACGAACCCGTCTTGTTCCTGTTGTATCTTTTCTGCTCAAAGCATCGGCTACGACATTAGCCTTTCCCGGGTGATACTTAATCGCACACTCATAATCGTTCAACAACTCAACCCATCGTCGCTGTCTCATATTGAGTTCCTTTTGATCAAAGATATGTTGTAAACTCTTATGATCAGTGTAAATAGTACACTTAGTTCCATACAAGTAATGCCTCCAAATCTTTAAAGCAAAAACCACTGCTCCTAACTCCAAGTCATGAGTAGTGTAATTCTTTTCGTGTGTTCTTAGTTGTCTGGAAGCATAAGCGATCACTTTATCCCGTTGCATCAACACACATCCCAAACCTTGTCCAGATGCGTCACAATACACCGCAAAGTCTTCCGTTCCTTCCGGTAAGGATAGAATCGGTGCACTGCAGAGTTTCTGTTTCAATAACTGGAATGCAGCTTCCTGTTTATCCGTCCAGTTATACTTTGTTCCTTTGTGCGTCAGAGCTGTAAGTGGTTGAGCGATCTTTGAGAAACCCTCAATGAATCGTCGATAATAACCCGCCAAACCAAGGAATTGTCGTACCTCGGTAGGGGTCTTTGGCGCTTCCCAATTCTTAATCGCTTCAATCTTCGCTGGATCAACATGTATGCCCTTTTCATTAACAATATGCCCCAAAAACTGTACTTCTCGCATCCAAAAATCACATTTCGAGAACTTAGCGTACAGTTGTTCCTGTTTCAATAGCTCTAACAGTAATCGAAGATGTTCAGCATGTTCCTCCTCAGACTTTGAATAGATGAGAATGTCATCGATGAAAACAATGACAAACTTGTCCAGATAAGGTTTACAAACGCGATTCATGAGATCCATGAATACAGCTGGAGCGTTTGTCAACCCAAATGGCATGACCAAGAACTCATAATGGCCATAGCGCGTCCTAAATGCTGTCTTTGGAATATCCTCCTCCTGAACTCTTAGTTGATGATAACCCGACCTGAGATCAATCTTCGAGTAATAACTCGAACCTTGCAACTGATCGAACAGATCGTCAATCCTGGGTAACGGATACCGGTTCTTGATAGTAACCTTGTTCAATTCCCGGTAATCGATACACATACGAAAAGTTCCGTCCTTCTTCTTTACAAACAATACTGGAGCTCCCCACGGTGAAAAACTAGGTCGTATGAAACCTTTATCCAACAACTCTTGCAATTGTGTGGATAACTCTTGCATCTCTGACGGTGCAAGTCGATAAGGCGCCCTAGCTATCGGTGCTGCGTCTGGTGTAAGGTCGATTCGGAATTCCACCTGTCTCACAGGCGGTAATCCCGGTAAGTCTTCTGGAAATACCTCTGGAAATTCACAAACTATTGGTATATCTTCAAGGTTCTTCTCAGCTACTGGCTTTTCAGTTATAAGTGCTATAACTGCTGTATGACCTTTCCGCAGACATTTGTGTGCCTTCATACAAGATATGAGACGCAGTGGCGTACTGCTCTTCTCGCCTTGTACATATAATGTCTCTCCCTGCGGAAGAGGTATGCGAACAATCTTTTCATGGCATACAATTTCAGCCTGGTTTTTAGACAACCAGTCCATGCCAATAACTACATCAAAACTGCCTAAGGCAATAGGCATCAAATCAATCTCTACTGTCTGACCCATCAAATCAAGAATACATCCCTTATAAATGTTTTCTACTACAATCAACTTACCATCAGCTAATTCCACAGTGTAGGGACTATCTAAGGCAGTGGGACTAACATTTAGCAACTTAACAAGTGAACTAGATACAAAGCTCCGATCGGCACCGGTGTCAAATAACATAGAGGCATAGTGATTATTTAAGAGGAACGTACCCGTAACAATGTTGGGATCCTCCCGCGCTTGACGTCCTCCGATCACAAACGCCCTGCCTCTAGCACCGTTATTGTTGTTGTTATTGTTGTTGTTATTATTGTTGGTGCCACTTCCATTACCATTGCCACCTCCATTACCATTACCATTGTTGTCCCCGCCTTTCTTTAGTTGTGGGCAATCTTTCTTGAAATGGCCCATCTTGCCGCACTCAAAACAACCTTTCTGCGCGTTGTTTTGATTGTTATTCTGGTTGTTATTATTGTTCTGCAACTCTCCGCGACAATCCTTAGCCGCATGCCCAACCTTGCCACACCTCTGGCACTTAGCTCTGTCACATTGGTTACCCGCATGATGATAACCACACCTGTTGCACTTGGGGTGCTTACCAATATAGCCCCCCGATGATGATGATTGCTGACCACTGCTTGAACCATGATAAGACTTGTTTGAGTCTTGTTTCCTGTTTTGCTGATGTGATTGTTGGTTGTTGCCCTTGAAGTTGTTACTATCCCACTTTCTCTTGTGATCTCCTACCTTGGTAGCAGATGTTCGCTTAGGCAGGGTCCCTTGCAACACTGCCTGGTCCGTAAGCTGATGTGCTAAACGAACAGCTTGTTGGATAGTGGTGGGATTTGCGGAAGTCACCAACCCTTGAATCTGAGGCACTAGTCCTCCAATGTACCTTTCAATCCACTTACTGGCTGGAGTAGCCATGTGTGGTAGCAGTCTGGCCAGTTCATGCGATCTGGTCGTGTACTCCTCAATATTTGACCCCTCCATCTTGAGGTGCCAATACTCTTCTTCCAACTTCTGCATTTCACTACGAGGACAATACTCCTCTTGTAGCAAAGTTTTGAAGTTGTTCCAGGTCAACGCATTTGCTTCTCCCAACCCCAGAGTCTGAACATTGGAGTTCCACCAAGTCAGTGCTGGACCCTCCAACGTTCCAGTAGCAAATTTCACTTTACTGTCATCCGGGCAGTTGCACATTTCGAACACAGACTCGGCTTTTTCAATCCATCGGAGAATTCCTATAGCCCCCTCCGACCCTTTGAAGTTGTGAGGTTTGCAGTCCAAGAACATCTTGAACGTGCAGACTTGTGGGTTAACCAACCCCCCAGCTGGACCCTGTGGCCCTGTGTTGTGTGTCTGAGCATACTGTGCAATAGCCTCTGCGACTCTGTTGTTGATTAGCTCATTGAGCTCAGCAACAGTCATATGTACGTTTCCCTCAGCCATCAGTTTCCTATTTATAAGAAGTGTTAGCACGCAGTCAAAATCCAATGTAACATGTGTAAGTAAAACAACAAACACAACATGTAATATAATCAACACAGTTGTTGGAAACAAACAATAATTCTTCCATAAATAGAAACTTTCTTTGAGTACAATACTTTTGAAATGAAATACAAAATTTCAAACTACTAATGTAGGAACACAACCCGTTCCTAATAAGTTTAAACAAAACAGAAATAAAAGAAAGAGAATCAATCGTCCTCAACAGTGGATTCAGGATCGGACTCAGCAACTGGTGCTGGTTCCTCCTCCTCATCCTCGTCCTGTTCCTCATTCTCAACTACTACTAAATCCTCTAAAGCTTCAATCCTGCCCTCCAAGATCTCGGCTCGGTTCTCTGACTCCTCTAAACGACCAATCATGTTTACCATCTCATCCCGCATGTCATGAACTAGATGGGCAAGTTCATCCTGCCTCTCAATGGCATCCCATAACTCCTGGGATCTCTGTATGAGCTTATCTTCTGTCTCATCCAAGTCCTCGCGCAACTTGGCGATCTCCTCCGCGTCTGTCCTTCGCCTCTTAGGCTCAGGAGCATCCAGTACGGGTGGTGGATGTGTAGATGGTCCTGCAGCATAGAGTCCCTGAGTATTCACCCATGGTGCCTCCACCGGATCCTCATCCGGGTCCTCAACTGGATCCTTATCTGGATCCTCATCTGGATCCTCATCAGGATCCTCGTTTGGATCCTCCTCCGAATCCTCCTCCGGGTCTTCCTCCGGATCCTCCTCTGGATCGGAGTCCTCCATCTCATATGGTGGAGGTGATGGAATGGGTGGTGGTGGTGATGATGGTGGTGCCGGAACCATCGGCTCCTCGTCCTCGGAATCATCAATGATAACATAAGGAACTGATGATGAAGCCATGCCTGTTACATAATATCATATGTAAGTGCAGTGCCATGGAATACGTAAACAAGTCAATTACATAATGTCATATGTAATTTCTAAGCAGTATGTGTAAACATGTGTGTCTAATGTCTAACAGTCATAGTCTAGGCCTACAAATGCAAACCTAGTTCGCTATAACCAATGTCTCTGATACCAATCTGTCACACCCCCAATTTCAACTAACGGAATCATACCGTTTGGGAGCATGACAAACCAGGATCTCAGATCATTAGACATAGCGAAGACCTCTATATGAATTTCAAAAACATACGTTGGTCTTTAAAACAAACATAATAACCAGAGTTTACAAAAAGTGCGGAAGCGTTTAAAAACCATAAACAGTTGTAAATCAAACATTACAATTCAAAGTACTTAAATATTCAGATTTAAATAATCAAAGTAAAAGAAATGCATGAGACTCTATCTTCCTAGTCCATGCCAGCTGTTACGCGCGCCTTAGCGTCCTGAGAAAACATGCAAATCAAGTCAACACAAAGGTTGGTGCATAACACAGGTTTTAAGTAATCATAGTGTTCAAAACATCAGTTTGAATAACAAGTTGTAGATAACATAATCACAATTGCACAGTCATGATAGCTAGTCATATAAACTATTTACATACGTGTTCGACACCGAAGCTGACTAGTTGCCATGCTATAGCATGTTTTCGCCTTGCCACTACTGTCTATCACAACAATAGTAAAAATGTGTTTGGTCAGTCAAACACCTGCGTAGATCCCATCTACCAGGTGAGGTTTGTCAAACCTAATAGATCTATTTCCAACTACCACGCTTTGCATTACAGCAAACTAAACGGTTCGAGGTGTGTAAGGACTTTCAAGTTGATGTGTTTTCACATAATGTAAACAGATAACTCATGCAAGTGTTATGTATCTAAAAATCAGTTTGTTGCACATGTTTTCTCCCCCAAAACAGTTTAAAATAAGAAAGGGGCCGTGTACGCACCTTTGATGATAGTAGAATGATCAAACACGTGTGAACTTGCGTAGAAATCCTCTACGAAGAATCTGTGATTTAAACAATAACCTATTGTTATTCGAATAATCGTTTTGTGCTTAAAATCACATACGTATCAACATACGTATGTTAAAGTGTGAGAATTAGGCATACGGAAGTACGCGTGCTTTTGAAATCGTTTAAATAAAATCACATTTGATTTTATTTAATTAAACGTAATTATACGCGATTTCGTGTTCGGATTAAAATATGAATTTTATCATCTCATCACGTTCGTATCCTCGTTACGGTTCCAACGCAACTTGAACGGACTTAATCGGAGTTCGTATGAGAAAGTTATGTTAAAAATACCAAAAATGAATTAAAACCCAAAAACTGGTGGAACCCGGACTCGAACCCGCGACCACTCCCTCACAACACACCCATCCTACCACTCCGGCCCGCTAGGGTATCGCACAAGGATTCCAGAATAAATTGTTTTAAGTACTCAACAAACCGGTTTCTCTTTTGATATTATAGCCGAAGCATTCAATCCCCAATTGACCACGAATTCGAATTCTATCAAACCTAAAACCATAGGGCTATTATTCCTTGAATCCAACCGATTCTAATAATGGTTTTAATTTGATCCAAACTTAATCAAAATGTTCTAATTGATCCCAACTAGGTTCGGTTTTGAACCGAACTCACATTCAACACAAGATCTTATAATTCACTATTATAAAATCAAATTAACTTAGGCTTTAGTTTAATCGCAACATTCTGACACTTCCTATTAGGTTTAATTCGATTATCAATCCAATTAGATCAGAAACCCCCAAAATAGTTATACCTATGAACCCTAAAACTAGAATTCAATAAATTCGATGTTTATATCTGAAATACTCATAAATATTAGCTTAATCGAAACCTTCTGAGTGTTCCTAAGTATTTCAATTTGATTATAGAGCTCTTTTTCATGGAAACCCCCAAATCCGTCTTCTACATGAACCCTAGAACTCAAATTCCAAACATTCGTTGTTATAAATCGAAATTGACTTATGTTTACCCTTAATCGGCCATATTAGAAGGTGTTGTAGTGATTACATACCTGGTTTGATATCGAATTGATATACTTCGACTTGTGATGGAATTTCGGTCGAGTCTCAATCGGTTTCTTCAATCCTGAGCTCTTGAGATCAAATTGATAGATGTTACAGCCTCTAACTGTGCCGACTAAGGTCTCTGAATGCTCAATTTTGTGAAATGCAATCGAATTGATATAAAACGACTATCCTCTTGTGTTTCGGCCCACTCTCTAACGAATTTCTCAACCCGTTGCTTCAGAGATCGAATTGGTGTTTTCAGAACCCTCTAACAATGTCGATTAAGGTTTCTGGAAACTCAATTGTGATAATCGTAATCGAATTATGTGTTTTTCACCTATACAAGTGGCGGTTTCACCTTTTGACTTACAATCGAATTCAATTCGACTTTATGGTTCAGTATAACTGTTAAGTATTGATGATAATCATCAATATGATGATTAAAAACGTTTAATTGATCAGTTACAACACAATTTGTGGAAATTTCGAATTTCCCCAATTATACATAACCGAATTTTGACTTTTAGGAGTCAAAATCAAGTATTATTACAACTTATAGCCTAATCCTTGAAATTAACACTTTAAAACCTGATTTTTGATACTTCTTAACCCTTATAGATCATTCCGGACCAATAACTTAACATTTCAATTAACACAGTTACACTAAAAATCCCGAATTGTCACTAAACGGTTAAATTGGAATACCACTGGGCTAAATTAATCCATTTGGGCTCTTTAAATCCAATTGGGCCTCACTGGGCCTTCCTGGGCCTACCTTGGCTTTCCCTAGGCCTACCTTGATTTACATTGGGCCTTACTTGAATTTATAGGGCCTTATTGGGCTTCTCTTGGCTTATTGGGCCTACATTGGCTCTGTTGGGCCTACATAAACTTTGTTGGCCCTAATTGATCTTGTTGGCCTCCATTAACCTTATTGGGCCTTCATTGGCCTTGTTGAGCCTTTATTGGTATTATTGGGCCTTGATTTGGCCTTGTTGGGCCTGTTGGACCTTCAGTGGTCTTATTGGGCCTTGATTGGCCTTGTTGGGCCTGTGATAGCACCAACTCCCGTTAACAAGGTTAGTGTGAAAAGTCGGATTGTCACAATGTAATTGTAATGCAAACCCCGAGTTTTAGAAATCCGGAGATTTGAAATGCGGTAATGAAATCGTGTAAGTACATCACTGTAATTGAAATACCTAACCATATTGTTATTGTAATAGAATCCCTGAGTTTTGGAAAACAAAACATTTAAAAGGGGGTCTATGAAACTCACCGGTGTTATTGAAGTATCACAAAAAGCCTAAAGTGAATTATGCAATTCAATAAGGTTCTATAAGTTCTTTTTGTCTAAATTGGATTACGAGAACATTCCTTGATATATAATATCAAGGATAATGTAAATCGATTCATCAAACTGATTCTAAATTACGCATTTATTCAGAATCAAAATAATACGATTATAAGTTAATTTGTAATGTCAAAACCGTTGATTTTGATTAGTAATTGAATTCTTATAATCATTTGATTGCAAATTGACAAAAATTGTATTCTGTTGTTAAAATCAGAATCTCAATCTGCTTTGTTGATGCACTTAATGTCCCTAGTTCAATTTTGTACTAATCATCATGTAAAGATTAAAGTTATATTAATGGAAGTTGTCTTTATATATTGTTCTTAATGTTTAATATTGATTATATGATTGTTTGAATTGGTTAATTAATATTTGAGTATGAGTATTACTCATTCGGGCGAATTACTCTAACGAATGAAGTCATTCGCCGAATGAGAATAGAGAATGACTATATTTAGCGAATGAGCCATTCGCCGAATGACTCATTCGACTGACTTATCCATTCGACATAGTCATTCGCCGAATGAGCTGCTTCGGCCACTCATTCGGCCAAATGACCACAGTCTATAAATACATGTTCAAATCATTTCAAACCTAACTTTTCCGAGTCCTCATTCGTCCCAGTGCACTCTAGTGTCAAACCCTTGAAGTTTTGAGCGATTCTTGCTGTCCAACTTCGATTCTCAACCCGTGGTGATCGATTCTCACTCGCACGTTGATTCTACTCACTCGATTCACCACGGTTGCTGTTGATTTCGATTGGAAAACCCTGGAATAGGATTCTGCACTATTCCAGAAGCTGTCAAGCAGATTTACTTTGGAACCGGATAGTTTTCGAGCTCCTAATAGGTCCTACAAAGTGGTATCAGAGCTATGGCTCTTGATTCTGCTTGATTTCCATTCAAAATCATAAAATCTGAGTTTGTTTGTTTGAAACCTGCAAAACCCTAAGTTTCTTGCCCTTAAAGTTACTGTTTCATTCAAGATTAGTGAGTTTTTGTTGTGTTTTTGTCCAAACTTCAATCCCAATTGGTTCATAATCATATAATGGTGTTCTGTACCAAATTTGGTGCTTAGATATGGTCTAAATCAAAAGTTATCGCAATATTTGTTGCAAAAACCCTCAGATCTACCGAATGAGAATGGCGGCCGAATAGGTTCACCCGAATCAGTCGTCATTCGCCGAAAGAGTTCATTCGGCTAGTCATTCGGCGAATAGCCCTCATTCGGCGAATAGCTCTCATTCGATCCTGTCATTCGGCGAATAAGCTCATTCGACTCATTCATTCGCCGAAGGAGTTCATTCTCCCAGTTGTCATACTCAGTGTTACATTTGCCAGTTCTGTCTCATTCGGCCCCCGACATTCGCCCTAAGTTGTTTCATTCGGCCATCAGTTTTCAAATTTTTCTAAGTGTTGAATCTTATTGTTCCTGATTAAATGGAGGATTTAGCATTGATGGCAAATCAAAATCATCGCATTCAGACATTATTGTTGACTGAGACTGAGACGGGAAACTCCAACAAGGCTCCCAAGTTACTATCTTTAGACGATTATCCGCACTGGAAATATCGGTTTGAGATCCACATCAATGGAGTGGATACCAACTTATGGATGATGATTGAAGGAGGATATCTGAGGCCTCTTAATGAAGATGGAACTCCTATGCTGGTCACACGGATGACTGAGCCTCAAAGGAAGCTTTATGATTATGAGAAGAAGGCTTATGCTATTTTATCTCAGTCCATTGCTACTGATATTTTCCATCAATTCAGATAGTTTACATCTTCTAAAAATCTGTGGGATGCTTTGCAAAAGCGTTAGGAGGGCAATGATGCTTTGAAGAACATCAAGTCAAAGGCATTGAGGAAGGAATTCAATAGCTTTATGTATGTGGGGAATGAATCATTGGATGATTTGATTGCTAGATTTTACCATCTTTTGAGTGAGTTGTTTAATCATGAAGTCAAGACTACTACTCAGGAGAAGATTCAGTGTTTAGCAGATGCTCTTCCTCCAAAATGGGAATCATTTTTGATGGTACTTAAGCAGAATGAGATGATGTCACACATGGATATCAATGATTTTATCCAGAAATTGAAGGAGCAGGAAATTGAGAACAAGTGGAAAGCTAAAAGGGTTGCTCAAGTTCAGGATCCTTCATTGTACTATTCTACACCTACTGTAGAGAAAGCCTCTTCACATGCTCCACTGAAGACTGCATTTGTTTCTCAGACTACTGAAGCTCCATCTTCCAATCAAATTTATTTCAGTCAGTCATCCTCCTCTTCAAGTTCTCAGAAAGAACATCATCAACCAGTCACAAGTTTAAAGACAGAGAATTTTGCTAAAGTTACAGTTGAGATTGCTAAAGAGCATATGGGTCTTTTGTCTACTTTGGTTAGTTCTTATGATGGACTGGTAGCAGGACAGATTGGCAATCCTTATCTGACAAATGATGACTATTCTCAGATAGATCCAGATGATATGGAAAGGATTGACATTATGTGGGCTTTGCAAGTAGGGGTGAGCATGTTTCGGGCAGCCTGACTTAAACCCGAAACCCGGCCCAATAAAACCCGAAGCCCGGACCGATTCTAGTAAGCCCAGATTTGTTTCGGTCCCTATATTTTACAAATATCGGGCTCGGGTCGGTCCTCGGTCCCGAACCAACTAAACCCGTAATTTAAAAACCCGGCCCGACTTTAAAAACTTAAACGGCCGTAAAACAGAAATTACCCAATAAGAGGCGGCCCATTAAGCAGTATGTTGTCACGGGAATTAAAAAAATAAAACCTACGGCTGGAGGAGTCATGATGCTTGACAGAATTTGAAGGTTTTCTTCAATTTTCAATTCTAAAATTTGGCAATCATAAATCCTTCCATGTTCCAATTAGTTGCCGACTATCTAGTGTCTAGTGTCTCCTAACCTATTCATATTCCAAGAAGGCAAGAATCAAATATCATCCCATTCAAGAATCAAGAGGATAGGTGAAAGGATCAATATAATAATAGTTGATCGTAGGAAGCAACAAATTTTCATCCAACAATAAAAAGCTTCAAACGATTAGGTACTAGCAATATTGTAATTGTTTAGAATTTTTTTTCATTAGTTCATTAGTTTTTAGTATTTCTTTTCTTTTTTATTTATCATATTGCTTTATAGGTTGTTGTTTTTCTTTTTAATTAACTTTGATGGAACCAACGAATGTTGAGAATGTATCTGTAACATCAGTGCCGGAACCGTCACCGGAACAGTGATCGTAAACAGTATGTGAACAGTAATCAGGTACGAATTCTACGTAATTCAGTGTATTTCATATTCATTGCCAAACATTGTTATCATTTCATGTTATCATAACGCAAATTCACAGTCATTTCAGAGAAATCAATTCAGAACAATGATTCTTGAGTCAGATAATTATCTGGCAACACAGAATCATCATGTGATTTATTTGTTAGGATTTTATTATGTATAAACGTATGTGAGGCCTTACAGGACAAAACAACACGAATATCGTTAAGTGAATGCTAAACCGACAGATTATTCGTATAGGTGACGATCTGTACGAATAAATCTAAAAGTTTAACGTTCTGAATGATATTCGATAATTAGAAAACAATATTGAAAAGTGTAGTTATCGTCGTATTTGATTCGAACAAATACGCGCGATGACCGCGCGATTCGATTTAAACGCTAAATAAATATTTTTTTTGTAAATTAAATAATTAAAAGATATTTAGTTAATTTATTAGGAATCACAACCTAAAATAAATTTCTAAATTCTATTTTAAAACCGAGTCGTTTCGTTACGAAAACGACGCGAAAACGACGTTTCTGTGCGAAACCACGCGAAACCGAACGAACCCGAACGAAACCCGGTATTTATCCCTCATTTAATGAGGCAATTAAGCCTCATCTACCACCACCAACCAGCCACCAACACCCCCATTTTCGTCCATCTTTTTCCCTCTCTACATTCTCTCTCTAAAAAAAAAACCCTCTCTACCTTCTCTCTAAGAGTTCTACCTCAATTCTTCACGAAATTCGTCCATTTTGGTGTCTAAACGACCACAATCACTAGTAGAACACAAAAGTACAACCGATCTGAGCTTCAATCCAGCCGACTCGAGGTAAAGAACGATTTTTAGTTCGGTTTTAGGGTTTTGAAAACCCTCTTGGTCGAACCCCACTCTAACCGGTTCTACAACCTTTCAACCCTTAGGATTCACTCTAGGACATCATACTAAGATGTAGGAACTAGTTTGTGTCCATGACAAACCCGTTTGATCGAAATTCCATGGCTGCACCTGGGTTTTCGATACGGCCGAATGGCAAGGCCGCAGCTCAGCGAATGAGCCGAGATCCCATTCGCCGAATAGCCTTAGCCGAACCACATGCCACATTCGTCGAATGGTCTAAGTCCAACCAGCTCACATTCGCCGAATGGCTTAAGACAGTCGACTAGCCTCATTCGCCAGATGCTATTCGATCGGGGTGTTCATGCGGCACTCTGATTCGGCTGATACTCATTCGACCGGCCAACTCATACGCTCAGCCTCTCATTCGCCTGAACTCATTCGACCATGCAGTTTATTCGAGCATCCTCCTTCGATGTCAGATTCTTTGGGCGACTATATGTTTTCGGGACAAGTGTGTGTGTGTGTGCATGAGTTGTATGTGTGTGAGCATGCGCCGCATAGTAGGTGTTGTGTGTGCATGGGGTAACACATTGGGGTTCTAAGGAATAAAGGATCTTTTGGATAAGCAAGTAACACATACGGGTTGTTAACAAACTTGAAAAAATAGATCAAAACGTTTAGGAATTTCACGAAATTAAATTGGATTGTGATAATAACCAAGGTTGGATATGTTGATTTGTAACTGATATTTAAATTTTTCTACAATCTTGTAAGGACAATTAACAAACTTAGATGGTTTAATAGAATCATCTAGGCCTAGTTCATCAAGGATGTATCAAGAAATCGTTAAGGAGCAATGATCAAATAGTGGGCCTGAGAGAGGCCCAATGGGCTTAACCTAGGCCCATCAACTTCAAATTTCACGTTTTGTTAACTAAATGATGCTTTTAATAAAAGACATGATTTATAAACCTTTATCAATTTAATAAAAGAACTTTTATATGATTAAAAGGAACCCTACTCATCTAGGGTTTATCTTGGGACTTGGGTAACTCAAGGGTAATTATGTTAGATCAATTAGAAAGAGTCATAGGAATACATTAGTAATCTAGGACACATAGTTGCACACCGAGACCAAACCCTAGATTCGATGGCTACCGTATATACTTATCGTATGCGAATCCTTTTAAAACAACTCAGGAACCGAAGATACTTAGGCAACAACAACGAGCGCGCATTTTGTGATAATTCAGTACAAAGCAACACAGGTGAGTTCATTGCCCCTTTTCTAACATTTTTGTTTTAAAACGCGGGGCTGAGAAGCATGCGTAAACTGTTTTATTAAACTGTTTATTTAAATGCTTTTATTTATTATATGTTTTACATATATATGTTTGTTGATACCCTAGACTCCTGTCTAGGAAATTATTAAACAGATCAAGTTATCAAATGAATTTAAGTACTCTTAGGAGTAATACCTTAAATTTAAATCATAATTCAACCCTTAGTCCATCAAGTTCAAATTCAAGAACCTAAATTCAAAGTGAAATCAAATGAACAAAATCAAGAGAGTCTATTTTCAAGGGAATCATAACTCAGTGTGTGATCTGAGACCCAAGAATCATATCAGATCAATTATCATTGTGAATCATGGGAAAGTCAAAAGATCAAGATCAAGAGACTCAAGAAATCAAATATCATAAATGTGTGTGAATCATGTCAATAATGAAATCATTATGATCTAATGAAATCATTAATGCTCAAGTCAAGGTGGATGTCAGTTGTATATGGAATCAAGACCACGTGTAACACACATATAAAGTCCCACTCAGATGCAGAAGACCTTCGGGTCAGGCTGTTACGGGCAATAACATGAACGATCAAATGGAATCATTATCAAAGTCAAAATCATGAGAATCAAGAGATCAAGAATCACAGGATGTCCTTAAAGTCCCACTCAGATGCAGAAGACCATTGGGTCAAGCTGTAACGGGCAAATCATTAAAATCCCGCTCAGTTCAGGTGTACTCCTTATGAGTTATGCCTGACATGGGTCACGTGTGAGAGGTTACAACTTGGACAACCACCAACAACTAAGTCTAACTGATTGAGTAAAATCATACCCAATCATCATGTCTTAGTTGTATTTAAATGTCTTATTTAAATAAATAAATTAAATATTTGACATTTTACTATTATCACTGTCTTTTTGGGAAATCATATATCTATGAGGAACCAAATAAATCAAAGGCATATCAGATTTCAATATCATGATCTAAATCAGAGGTGATGGGTAAAAATGCTTAATTATCATTAACAACAGTGTCATATACATGTTAGTATGTGGTGGGATAGAGTCTGGGCTTGACCCTTTCGTGATTCCCTATATATAAGCATACCGATGTGGATATTACATGTGGAGTTAATGAGGTTAGGGTCTTTACCGAAAGAGGTTTTCAAATCATTTTCAAATCATAAAACTATATGAACTCACCAACCATGTGTTGACTTGATTTTTGCATGACTTCTCAGGTGACGAACAGGTCAACTAAGGAGTTATTCCTTTTGGACTAGAACTTCAGATAGAAGGCTTAGCATTTTGGACCTGCATACTTTTGAAGACATCATTATACAAATTTATTTTGTATATCTTGTGTAAATACAAGATAGAAATCTATGATGTTGATGGTAGATTTACATTGTTAAATTATAAACAATACTGATGTAATTTAACTTTGTAATTCTATTATATTTAGCATTTCTCATTTATATCATGTGCAATGTAAACAATCTGATCATCACGATTATCACTCACGATATCGCGCCCCGAGAACCTTCCGCCCGACGGGACAACCGATCCTATTCCGCCGGCTCGGGGTGTGACAGTATCAAGTGACGAATCTCATGGAGGAGAGAAAAGGAAGAACAAACAACAACCTACTCAAAAACAAATTGATCCAAAGAAAACTAAAGCTAGAAAATCTACTGTTTGGGATGAATTTGAAAAGTTTACTGATGAGGAAGGAAATCAAAAGGCAAGATGCATACATTGCTCCAAAGCTTTGGCCGGAGACTCGGGTAAAAAAGGGACATCAACGTTAAGAAGACATCTTAATATATGTCAAGAAAACCCTAAAAAGTCAAAAGATCAAAAAAATTTATTTGTCAAAAAGAATGATGATGTTGATGGTGCGTCTACAATTAAAACATGGAAATTTTGTGCGCAAAGAAGCAGAAAAGCTATTGCAGAGATGGTTATATTAGACGAGCTCCCATTTGCATCCATAGAGCACGAGGGGTTCAGAAGGCTTTTGGAAACCGTTTGTCCTACTTTGAAGGTACCAAGTAGATTTACAGTTTCTAGGGATTGCATGGATATTTTTTTAGAGGAAAAGGGAAAGCTAAAATCTTTTTTTGCAAACACTAGAACAAAAGTTTGTCTGACTACAGATACATGGACATCCATTCAGCGGATAAACTACTTGTGTGTAACCGCTCACTTTATTGATGAAAATTGGGTCTATCACAAACGTATCATTAATTTTAAGCCTATTTATAGCCATAAGGGTGAGGAGATCGGTAGGGTACTACTTCAGTGCTTAAGAGAATGGGATATTGAGCATGTGTTAACTATCACCACGGTTAACGCTTCGTGTAATGACACTGCTATTTCCTTTCTCAAAAGTAGTAGAAAACTCAACCTCGTGTCTGACGGCAGATATTTACACGTTCGTTGCATGGCTCACATTATCAATCTGATTGTGAAGGATGGATTAACTAATATAGACCATTCAATTAACCGCATAAGAGATACAGTTCGATATATTCGGCATTCTCCCAAGAGGTTAGAGATTTTTAAGAAGTGTGCTAAGGATGCGAACATTCAAAGTCAGGCAATGTTGTCTTTAGATTGTCCTACTAGATGGAATTCAACATATGATATGTTTGATAGGGCTGTAAAATTTGAGAAAGCATTTGTTGAGTATGAATTGAATGACCCAAATTTTAAAAATGCTTTAGGTAATGATAATGTTCCTAAAATTACAGATTGGTACTATGCAAAACAATTGGCAAGTGTTCTACAAATGTTCAAGCGTAAATCAACCCGATCTTCTGCTTCAACACAGGTTAGTTTATTAACTTTATTTGTAATATAACATACCTTGAATTTATTAACATAACTTGTTTTTTTTCTTTCACACAGGTGGTTGTTAATCTATTTTTTAATGATGTCATGGATATTGACAAACACTTAAGAAGCTTGAAAGATGGAAGTGACCCCGAAGTTAGACATATGAGTAACATGATGTGGGAAAAATTTGACAAGTATTGGAGGGACTTCAAAACTTTTAATAAGGTTTTGTACTTCACAGCAATTTTAGATCCTTGTTTGAAGATGGATGTTATCAAATTTGGATTTAAAAGAGTACTAATGGCAGAACAAAAAGTCAAGGATGAGAAAGAAGTTGACAAGAATGTTGACATATTTGTTAGATGCATAAAGGATGAACTGGGATTACTTTTTGAGAAATATGAACAAAATAATGTAACCCAAAGTTCAAATAGCATTACGGAAAGTCAAAGGAATGTTGGAAATTCTTCACAGGGAGAGGATATTTTTTTTCCGAGTTTAAATCAGTTGGTGGTTCTAGCTTTTATAACACTAAATCAGAACTTGACAAATATCTTGAGGATAAAACGGAGGATCATTACCCGGGATTTGATATTCTACAATGGTGGAAAGCTACTTATTCAAAGTACCCAACATTAGCAAAAATGGCGAAAGGTACGCTTACTAGTTTAGTTATATTCTTTTTACTTTTTTTTGTTGTTTATTACGTATGTTCTTATGCTATATTTTAATTTTTGTAGATATAATGGCTATCCCGATTTCGAGTGTAGCTTCCGAGTCAACATTTAGTACAGGGGGAAGAATTGTGGATACATATAGAAGTTCTTTGTCCCCTCCAATTGTTGAAGCATTAATATGCACGCAGGATTGGATTCGTATGTTAAGTAAAGTAATTAACGAGGATGAAGATTTGACAAACTTTGATGATCTTGGGAAAGGTAATATAACATACCCAATTTCCCTTTTTTATGCTATTTGTTTACATTGTCGTATTATTATCATTATTATTATTTTTTTTTGTCTTGTAGAAATTTCGGATAAGCTTGAGGTTGATTAGGCGGTCATTGTGGGCTAATATGGACAACACGAAGACATTCAATTAATATTTTTTGCTTTATATTTGAATGATTTAATCTACTTTAGGGATTTTTTTTCTTGATGGTTTGAAGTTTAAGTGGTTCGTGTTTGATTATTTTATGGTTCGTGTTTCTTGAATTATTTTATGGCTTTGTTTGGCTATAGGCATAAAGGAGGAAAATCGGGCTTTTTTAGAAAAACTGAAAACCCGGCCCGCTTAAGGACCAAAGCCCGGGTTTTCTCATCAGGTTCGGTCTCGGGCTTGAACATACCATGAAGTCGGTCTTCGGGCCGGGTCGGTCTTTAACGGGCTTGGTTCGGGCTTTTTTATTTGCTCACCCCTATTGGCAAGTGCTGTGAGGAGAGCTAAGGAGTTTGTCAAAAGGACTGGTAAAGACATCAACTTGAACAAGGAGTCTAAGTTTGGTTTTGACATGGCATCAGTCACATGTTACAATTGTGGAGAAAAAGGTCACTTTGCTAGACAATGCAAACATCCAAAGAAAGCAGGAAACAAGAATCATTTTCATCATCAAAAGTCTTCTGCAACAAATACAGAAAGAAGACTTGTCCCTATTGATTCTCCTGCTCAAACTAGTTCTTCAAATGCAGGCAAAGTTTTAATGGTACAGCAGGATGAAGGTGAAAATTGGGATTTCAGATTCAATTTTGAACAAGGGGGACAAGATAAAGCATGTGTTGTTACGATCCAGAAGACAGATGATCTACATGAAGAGAGTACTGCTGAAGGAGCACAACTCAAGATAGAAGAAAGTTCTGGATCAGAGTCTGAAAGCTTGACTGATTCTGATGCTGATATAGAAGAATCTCCTGTTCAGTTTGCCTTGATGGTAAACTCATCTGCTAATACTGCTGCAACTTCTCAGTCTGATCAGGTATCTGAAGATTGTTCATCTTCTTGTTCTATCTGTTTTAATTGTGTTGACCTTAAAAGCAAGGTCCTTTCCTATCAAAATCACAATGCTGCTTTGATCAGTGATCTCAACCAGTGTATTGATGCTAACAAAGTTTTAAAAGCTAATGAAAAAGATTTTCAAGCTAAAATTGAACTTTTAAATAGACAACTTCATGAGGCTGAGATTGTTGTTCTTAACAAGCAAGATGCTATAACTTCTTATCTCAATACCATTAATGAGGTAAAGAAGAAGTTAGCAATAGTTGAGTGTGATTATGAGACCCTAGGACAAAAGCTCAAGAGCTATGAGAGTGCATCTTATATCATTGAGCACATGATCAGCAAAGGAGCTGATCATAAGGGTAAGGGAATAGTGAGTTATCAAAGATGTCCTCCACCAATCTTAAACAGCTTTGTCAATTTACCAAATGACAAAGATGTTAAAGATTTTCATGTTATAACTCCTTTAGTAATTGATCCGATTGGGATGATTACTGATAAAGGTTACTCTTTGTCAAAGGAATCTTCGGTGGATGGACTTGTAGAGGATTGGGTTTCTGATTCTGAGGATGAATCTGATGATTCATCTGATTGTGTTATTGCTCAGAATCCAATCCCTGTTATCAAAAAGGGCGACCCAATCTCATCCTCAAAAATTTATCAAGCCTTAGGTTTTCTGAAAGCTTCAAAAGAAAATGAAGCTTGTGTATCTAACAAGATTGCCAATCTTGTTCCAAATTGAAAAAAGGGTTTGGGTTTTAATCAGAACACTCCTAAAACAAATATTTTCAAACCAAAAAGGCAATCTTTTTCTGAATTAAAACATTTTCATAAAAAAAGGAGAACCGGTTTGCTTTGAGTGTGGTGCACCTGGGCACTTTGTTAGATCTTGCCCACAGTTGATCAGACCAAAGGTTGCACCACCCAGAAAACAAAATCAGATTTTTGTAAAACCTATCAAATCTGAATCCAAGTAAATTCAGGCAAAACCCAAACAACCAAACCAGGTTAAATATTTGGACAAGGGTAAAGGGAAACTGGTGAACTTGAATGTTCCCAAGATGGTAAATGTTAATCAAGTTAAATCATCATCCATTTATTTGAAAAATTCTTTCAGTAAAAATGCAGTCTGGAAAGTAAAGTCTGAGACTTCAGTTCCACCCACTTCAGACAAGGCTGTTTCAGATGGTAAATGGATCGATGTTATGATCCGAGACTCATTGGGTCAACCCAAGACTGTAAAGGCTTGGGTTCCCAAATTGAACTAATTGTCTTATTTTTGTGCATAATGCCCCAACAGCTGCTCTAAACAGCTCTTGGATTGTCGATAGTGGGGCTTCAAGGCATATGACTGGAAATATCTCTCTACTCACAAATGTTCAATCTGTTCATGGTGGATATGTAGCTTTTGCGGGTGACAAAGGTGGTTTTATCACGGGAGAGGGAATTTTATCAAATGGGCAAGTTACATTTGACAAAGTCAAATATGTCAAGCAATTGGAGAATAATCTTCTATCTGTATCACAGATTTGTGATAAACAGTACAAGGTTCTCTCTGATGACTCCAAATGCTACATTCTTAAAGAAGGTGTGGTTATCCCTAAAGATTAGATCTTATTGTCAGCTCCCAGAAAGCAAGACTTGTATGTACTCAACATGGCCATAGCTTCAACAACATCCTCCACAGCTTCATGTTTTATGACAAAGGCAACTGAGAAAGATTCAATACTTTGGCATAAGAGGATCGGTCATTTGAGTCTTCGCAAGATGAATCATTTGGTACATGTAACATCAGTGCCGGAACCGGTGCCGGAACAGTGATCTCTACAGTAAAACGAACAGTGATCAGGTACGAACTATGTGAGCTCTATTTTATGTTATGTTCATTTCATGTTGCAGTGTCATTTCATGTCATTAACAAACAAATTCAGACATCAGTTCAGAAAACAAAGTTCAGGACAATGGTTCGTAAATCAGATAATTATCTGGCGACACAGAACCATCCTGCGTTTAATGGTTAGGCTTTTATTATGTATAAACGTATGTGAGGCCTTACAGAACAAAACAACAACGGGTGTCGTTAAGTGAATGCTAAATTGACGGATTATTCGTATAGGTGACGATCTGTACGAATACATCTGAAAGTTTAACGTTCTAAATGATATCCAAAAATTAGAAAACAATATTGAAAAGTACAATTATCGCCGTGTTTGTATGGGTGACGATTCGAACAAATACGCGCGACGATCGTACGATTCGATTTTAAACTGTAAATTAAATATTTCTGAAAATTTAAAATAAATAAAAGATATTAGTTAATTTATAAGGAATCACAACCTAAAATGATTTTATAAATTCTATTTTAAAACCGAGTCGTTTCGATACGAAAACGACGAAAAACTGACGCTTTTACGCAAAACCACGCGAAACCGAACGAACTCGAACGAACCCGGGTATTTTACCCTCATTTATGATGACAATAAATGTCATCTTCCTCCCCACCAACAAAATTTTATCTCCATTTTCGTTCTCCACACTCTCTCTCTACTCTCTCTCTAGAATTCGCACCTTCTCTCTAAGATCTCTTACCCATTTCCCAATGAAATCGAACCATTTTGGTGTCAAAACAACCATCATCACTCGTAGAACCTGAAAGTACAATGGATCTAAGCTTCCAACCGATAGATTTGAGGTAAAATTCGCATTTTTATTCGGTTTTGGGGTTTTGAAAACCCTAGTTTAGAACTCACTTAGAAACCGGTTCTTAAGCCATCACATACCATAGGATCTTCACAATAACAACTCATCAGGTTGTGGGAATGAGTTTTAGTTCCTCACTTAGCCATCTAACATGCAAAACCATGTCTGAGTTCTCGTGGGTTCGACTGGTCGAATGACCAGCCCATCAGGCTGCCGAATAACACCCGCCGAAGCACTCCTGCTTCGCCCGAATGACCTTCTGCCAAACCAGCTCATACGGACACAATCTCATTCGATCGTCTATACTCATTCGGCCAGCCTGCTTCGCCGAACCAAGCCTCAGTCGGCAAGCTTCATACGCCTAGGGCCATTCGGCTGAAAGTCATTCGATCGGTGTTACCTCGGCCAAGTTTCCCATTCGGAGGTCTTCATTCGCTGGGACTACATTCGACCACCTCCTATTCGGCCAAGACCCTGGTTCGGCCTAAACTCCTTCTCTCGGCCCAAGTCCCTTCGGCCCGATTGTTATTCGAACGGTCCAGCTAGTATTCGGCCAAGGTTGAGCATGTTTGGGTGACGAGTTGCATGGGGGTTAGCCAAGGATGTGCATGCATGGGAATATGCATTAGGATTTTATCCTCATGCAAACCAACTTTGGGGTGATTATATGAACTTAAATATCCACCTTTCTAACATACCATGAGATACAAACATAGGGTTTATGGATCTAACAATTTGGGGTTCAACCATAGGTTATTTCATGTGGAGTTAGCCTAATATACAAGGAAACTATTTCAAGAAAACCCTAGATTAGGGTTTTCACTAATAAAGGTTTCCATGAATAATCTCATAAGGGAAAGGAGTGTGTTGAGATCAATATAGTTAACACGCTTGAAAATCCATCAAGAGATCATATGAGTCAAACAATAATCTAACGTTTGAGTGTTAATTTAACTATTAACACTTAGACTTTAGGAAAAATCTATAAAGACATACAACTAACCTAGATGGTTTTCACAAGCTATCTAGGCTTAGTTTAGCAAAGAACTATCAAGAAATCGTTTAAAGATCAAAGTCGAGTAAGGGGCCAAGATTGGCCCAATGGGCTTAACCTAGGCCCATCACTTTTAAATTTTACGCTTTTATTAGCAAAATGAGATTTTAATAAAAGAAATGATTTATAAACTTATTAAGTTACAGTAAATGATGTTTTCGAAACTTGTAGTCTAAAATGGAATAAATAGATAACATTTTTATTTAAAGATTTGTGATGAACAAACTCGGGGTACGGGTTATCAACGGGTAATAAGTTAGTTAGATAGATGAAATCTTAGAAACACATTAGTAATCTAGGACACGTAGTTGCACACCGAGACAAAACCCTAGACCTAATGTCTACTATAAATACTTATCGCATTCGAATCTCTTAAAACAAATCAGGTGTTGAAGATACTTAAGCTACAAACAACGAGCGCGTATTTTCTGTGGTAATTCTATACGGAGCAACACAGGTGAGTTCATTGCCCCTTTTCTAAACATTTTTGTTTTAAAACGCAGGGCTGAGAAGCATGCGTAAACTGTTTTAATTAAATTGTTTACTTAAATGCTTTTAAATTGTATATGTTTAACATGTATAACTGATTATTTTAGACTTTGTCTAGGTAAACTGATTATTGGATTTAAAGCAAGTTATCTATTCATCATGAGTAAATAACTTTTCAAATCAAAGAACTCCTTTCAAAGAACTATTTTCAATAGAACTAAAGATCTAAAACAAAGTACTATTTTCAACGATCTATTTCAAAGAACTAACGATCTATTTCAAAGAACTAACGATCTATTTCAAAGAACTAACGATCTAATTTCAAAGAACTATTTCAAGAGGGTGTTGTCAAAGAACTAACGATCTAACGAACTATTTACAAAGAACTATTTAGAGGAAAATCTGGGAAATAATCAAAGATAGCATGTGAACGGTCAATAACGGTCAAGAACGGTCAATAAAATCCTATATTTCAAAAGATGTCCTAGCTAGACTGATTGAGTATAGGTCGCATTCTTGATGATATTTACAGATCTCCTTTACTACTAAGTACCTGATTGCTAGACTAGTCTACTCGAGTATGACCAAGGCCCAATCATTAGGACTTAGATTTTATTAAATGTTTATTTATTTAATTAATTAAGCATTTATTTCACTATTGTACAATTGTTGTGGTTGATCATATTTGTGTGATGGACTGGAGGAATCGATAGAGATTTCCAATTTGTTGTATATATAGGAACAAAGAACTGAACAACAAAGGGGTTAATGGTAGGGGTAAAACGCTTAATTCTCATTAACACCAATGTCCCATACAGATTGGTATGTGGTGGGACGACGTCTGGGCGGGTTGTAGGCTCAACTCAGGGGTATGCCCTATATATAAGCATACCAATCTGGATGGTACACGTAATGCTAATGGGATTAAGGTTGTTACCCGGGGGTTTAACAAATGTTTTGAGTGTATGGTAGGTAAAAACGCTTAACTATCATTAACATCAGTGTCATATACGCATTAGTATGTGGTGGGACGGCCTCTGGGCGGGTTGTAGGCTCGAATCAGGGGTATGCCCTATATATAAGCATACCGATGTGGACATTACATGTGATGTTAATGAGGTTAGGGTCTTTACCGAAAGAGGTTTACAAATCATTTTCAATTACTAAACTATATGAACTCACCAACCATGTGTTGACTTGGTCTTTTTGCATGACTTCTCAGGCGACGAACAGGTCAATTAAGAAGCTTATGCTTTGGACTAGGACTTCAGATAGAAGACTTAGCATTTTTGGACCTGCATACTTTTGGAACATCATTATACAATTATTTTGTATATCTTGTATAGTTACAAGATAGAAACTTTATGATGTTTATGAAAGATTTACATTGTTAAATTATAAACGATACTAATGTAATTTAACTTTGTAATTCTATTCTATTTAGCATTTTCTCATTTGTATCATGTGCAATGTAAACAATCTGATCATCACGATTATCACTCATGATATCGCGCCCCGAGAACCTTCCGCCCGACGGGGACTTCGTTCCAACCCCGCCGGCTCGGGGTGTGACAGATTGGTATCAGAGCCATGGTTATAGAGAAATATAGGTCACTTGATTAAACGGTTTGGCCTAGACTATAACCTATGGACCCTGCATGTAGAGAACACAGGACTTAAGACTTTACTTGCATATTGTCTTCTGTATTCGATCATTGCACTAACCAATAACTTTATTGATTATGATCAGAATGCAGCCGAGAAGGCAGAGTCATTCGTTACCTCCACCACCACAAGACTTAGCACCACATTCATCTACTCCTTCGCCATCTGATTCACCACCGTCACCTCATCATCCTCCATTTGTTGCTCCTCCTCTACTCAACCCAGCACCAGGCCCGAGCACAACACCAATGCTGGATCCTGTCACTATCGCATTGGTGACCTTTCTGAGCAGTCAGATGACCAGCCAGATGAAAGAAGCGCTACCGGAAATGTTCAGCCGTTTCCGCAACGAGATCAACAATACTGGCAACTCATTAGGAGAAGTCAGTGGAAACACTGGTGCTGCTTCAAACCACTCCTACAAGTCCTCTTTGGGATATAAGCCACCCAGTTTTAGTGTGTATGAAGGAGCCGTTGGATTAATCCAATGGATAGAAAAGATTGAAGCCACTCTGGACCTCTGAAGTTGTCCAGAGCATCACAAGGTTCGCTACTCCGCTGGAACATTCAATAAGCGAGCCTTGACTTGGTGGAATGGCCAAGTTAATGCAAAAGGAAGAGATGAAGCGATGGCGATGCCATTGGAGGACTTCAAGACTCTATTAAGGACAGAGTTTTGCCCCAAGAACGAGCTACAAAGATTGGAAGTAGAATTGTCTAACCATGTGATGAAAGGGGCAGACCACATGGGATATACGACTCGTTACCACGAGTTGGTTGCTTTGGTGCCGGATATGGTACCGACTCTGGAGAAGCGGATTGACAGGTATGTCTGTGGGTTACCAGTCTGCATACAAGGATTAGTGGTTGCTACAAATCCTGTCACATTGGAGTCTGCGGTGAGTTTGTCAGGGAAACTCACGGATATGATGGTAGCCTCAGGAATTTAAAGAAAGAGTCTGACTCCGGCAAGAACAAAGCAGAGCCGTCAAAGAAGCCTCACCACCAACAGAAGAAGAAACAAAAGGTCATCAAGAACTACACGATAGCCACACCTCTCTAACAAATAGCAGTTGCACCACAGAACCCCAACAAAAGACCCTACACTGGTACATATCCTTTGTGTGCCAAGTGTCAATACCATCATGCTGCTAACACCCCTTGCAAGCAATGCACTGGGTGTGGAAGAATGGGCCATTGGGTCCAACATTGCCGGATGATACCAAATCAAGCAGTCAACAATGCTGCTTTAGCTCTCCCTCCACCAGCTAAACAGAACCATGGTGGATGCTATAACTATGGCAAACAGGGCCACTTTGCGAAGAACTGCCCAAATGTAACATTTGTACATTTAGTCATGTAGTAGTGAACAGTGTTAGAACAGTGTGTATCCATGTTCAGTCAGTCAATGTGAATCATGTGTCATTATGTGCTTGTGTGTTAGAATCTTTATCATTTAACAAGTATGTATTATTTATTTACAGTCGAGTTCACTAGGCAAGAACAGTATTGTGTTATATCGAAACAGTGGTGGGCAGCGAGAGTGAGCCCTATACATATACTGCGTTCGGTATAACAGGATAGTGTTGGTGCGTAGTGTTAAGACGAATATTATGACAATTAATTCAACAAGAATCGTAATACGTAAGCGAGACTGAGTATAGTTATGGGTGACGATCCATAATGATACGAATGTTGAACTTATAATTATGATTAAACGGCTTTAAATATTTAATACGATCGGAAAACGTACGCGATTTCGGGTATACACGTAATTGTGAATGTTTAACGATCCGACAACGCACGAAGAGTAAAAATAATTATATTAATTATTTTATATTTTTACAATTTTGAAACTCATCATTTTAATGAGTTTAACAACTCTTTTATTTTTAACCGCGTAAAATACGCGTTACGTATCGGAAACGCGAACCGAGCGACCGAAACGGACCCGAATATCACTCGGGCTATAAAAGCCTTGAACTTGGCTTCTTTCTTCATTTATTACCTCACCAACCACTCTCTCTCTACAATTTCGTCTACCCCTCTCTCTCTAAGAAAACGACTTTTAAACGCGCGTAACTCGCTTATTTCTCAACGGATTTCGGAGTTCTTGGTGTCCACGCGAAGCCCTCGACATCCTCTACACGAAAGTACAAGAATTTTGCAGATTCATCCAGCCAAAAACGAGGTATTGATGCTTGAATAATCACGAGATTAGGGTTTTCGGTCATGGGTTGTTTAAACTCAACACATACCCGGTCTTTGCTTGTTATCAGTCGAAATAACCACTGGCGAGTGTTAGATCAGGAGGATTAGAAGTGTAGAAATGGTTAGATCAACAAAAGAATGTTGTGTGAAGATGATGGTAACAGGTTCGCGAGGGATTCAGCAACCACAGCAGAGGAACGAACCTGTTAGGGTTCCTTGGCCGAACTATTTGTGTGAGGCGAACCCTAACGAACCCACATGGTTCGTTGCCTGACTAGTCGAACCCAGAAGACCCTCACGAGCCTGTGCCGAGCCTCCATGCCTCCCACGAACCATTCTAGCCGAACCCTTGCGAACCAGTTGATGTCAACCGAACCTTAACATGCATGAAGCGAACCCTTTCCTGGTTCGTTGGGTGATCAGCCGAATCTTCATGCATGCCCGAACCCTTAGGCGAATCTTGGGTCGGTAATCATTAAGCCGAACCCTTCTAAGGAACATAGGCAACGAACCCTCATTCGTTTGAGCCAAATAATTTGGGAATCACGAACCTTGGGTGGATCACGAACCACTTCCAATGTGGCGAACCCATGCATGGATTGCATGGGCGAACCTTAGGCCAGGAAACCAAAAGGTTCGCTACCAAGGGTGGTAACCGAGCCAACAACATGCAAATTTCTTTGTATACCTTGGCCCAACCAATTGTATTAGCTCGGCCCACATTAGAATGAGCCCAATTCAATTATATCCGGCCCAAATTCAATGCAACAAGGCCCAAATTCCATTAGCAACATGGTCCATAGGTTTAAATCAAGCACGATTGAGCTAGTTTGGCCATGAGGATCTTTAGTTGGCCAATATCACAATGGAACCTTACATGATCTATTTACACCTTGTTTGGCCTAACACCACAATAAATTGGCCCATCGTTAACCTAAGTGGCCATGAACTTGGTTGAGGACCATCATGGTTACTTAGGCCCACGGGCCAATGTTGGATCATAAACTCGATAATGGTGAATTGATCAATTATGGTTTAAGTTGCAACATAACCTAATCATGGTATCAATTCACAATCACAAGACTTAAACAATTGGAACGTCTTTTCATAAGTCATGATTAATCAATGGTTATCAAAGTGTCAAACAATTATCATTTTATGCATAAGATTTATGCACAATGGAACATTTCACATTCGTTTCTTGGACCCATGATCAATCAAGTGATTCAAATCATAACTTTCAAGTTTTCACAACAATCAAATCATCAGAACACAAGTCAATCAATGAATCAAAGTCTATACAATTATAAATCCTATATCTTATGTATGATTACAATGTTATAGGAAACAATTAGAAGTCCTGTTTGCTACTTGCTATCTGTTTTAGTTCAGAGTCTACTGCAGACAGGTGAGAACTTTAGCCCCTCTTTTACTGTTTTTATAACTGTTTTGGGGTGGAACACGTGATCAAAACAATCGTTTAAAATCATATTTCATTACACAAGGTGTGTGTACGCTTATAAACATTATGGATTCATTGTACAAATCCTAGGAATTCATCAACTGTTTTAAAGGACTTATCAATTACTAAACTCTTTTCACTAAAAAGGTTTTATAAGGGATCTTTAAACTGTTTTGTAACAGATTTACTCAAAGGTATTTATGAAGGATACACACTTTTAAATAAATGATTTTATAAACTCTTTTGTTATAAACCTTGTTGTTACACAAGGTCACTATTTTATGGTGTTCAAATCAAGTGGTTCACATCATGGTATTCAAAACAAGTGGTTCACATCATGGTATTCAAAACAAGTGGTTCACATCATGGTATTCAAAACAAGTGGTTCACAACATGGTATTCAAATCAAGTGGTTCACATCATGGTATTCAAATCAAGTGGTTCATTTCATGGTATTCAAAACAAAGGATTTAATTCGTGGAATTAAATCTAGGTTTTCAATTCATGTTATCAAATAAGGCATTAACACATCCGGTTAAAGTAAGATTCAGAAACATGGTGTCTATTGTTGTAAAAAAACTTGTAAAAACATCAGGTATCATTTTCATTAGCGTTAGTACTGGGTGATCACAACAAGGGAAAGCGGACACACACATTGGGGCAGGCCGATTGCTGCAGTTAGCTTTTAAATTTGTTTCATAAACTAACTGCAGATTTCGGTTACATATGGTTTTATCAAAACTGTTGACACATTATCTAACTCCAAACGTGATTTGGGACTTGATATTATATGTTGACTCTTGTGCAAACATTGATTGGATTGTTTACACTCATTTTCTTACCTGATGTTAGTTTGGGTTGCAGCTCATCCGTGTGAATCTTATGTTGCTTTAACTTACCTATGCCTTATATCATATACTCATGTTTACAACTGTTTAAACCTATTGTTCTCACCAACTACGTCTGTAGTTGACAGTTACTTTTCACGTGTTTCAGGTAATCAGGTTTAAGACATTCTCAGGGACAACTAAGGAGACCATTCTAAGATAGAACAAGATGAAGAAACATGCTAGGATGGATTAGAAACACACTAAATCCTAATTGTTTAATTGTCTTGTTTGAAGTCTTATTTTGTAAACTACATTTTGGGTCTGTAGTTGTCTATTCTCTTGGTAGATAGAATGTCTGTAACTAAACAACTGTCTAAACATTATGAAATGTAGTAATCCATTGTGGTTGTTCTTATTCAATACTTGTGCATGATTCAACTGTTCATACGTCACCGCGCCGTGGATTCCGCACGCGGCGCAGGGGTGTGACAGGTTGGTATCAGAGCCAAGGTTGTAGAGAACTAGGAAAAACCCAATGTTTAATGACCTAGACTATAACCTAAGCTACCCAATAGGACTAAGTGCTATAGACTTGAGGAACTTAGGATCTAAGTAACTTAAGTGAGCATTAAGTCTACAATAAGCTTGAAAGATCTTAGGGACATTTTACCAAGATTAGATCTTGAGTCAAAGAATTTGAATCGGGCTTCTATAATTTTAGAAAACCGGATTAAATTTTCACACATATGCATTTAAGGATTTCAGAGGCAAGGATCTGTATTCTTAGTATCCTTGATCTGAAATTCTCACACAGAGATCATTATAGAAATTCGGAGGCAAAGATCTGTATTTTCAGTATCTTTGATGTGAATTTCTTGTCATATTCAGTATAGGATTTAGAGGCAAAGATTGGTATCTTTGATCTAAAGTCCTTGTCATATTCATTATAGGAATTCAAATGTCAAGATCTATTAATTTAGAGTCTTGATTTGAAATCCTTGTCATGCTCATTATAGGAATTCAAAGGTCAAGAACTATTAATTTAGAATCTTGATTTGAAATCCTTGTCATTGTTATCATTGTTATCATTATCAGGTGTTCATTATCATAGGAACTTTATAACTTAGAATCTGTGTAACAGTATTCTTTAGTTGAAGTTCTCACAAAGAGATCATTATACTCAATACTGTAGGTATTGAGACCTAGGTTAATTAACCTAGGACACACATGCTAAAACCGAAGGTGCTAATTTCAGTAAATTAAGAACCATGGTTTACATAATCATAACATATTCTGAGAACAGGTGGCAATCATGAAACAATCATAATCAATCAACAGTTGGAATCTCAGCCCCAAATATAGACGACGGATTTAACGCTGATGTGTTGAGGTAAGTGGTGGGTCGGTGAGAGCTTACCTATATAAGCTTATTTCAGTATGTTAGGGGAATCCGGCGTTCGTATTTGGAGTGAGGATTCGGGAGCAACTGGGAACATTGAACATTAGTCAAACACATGGGATACAAACATTTGGGAAACAATCATTGGTGAATCAAATCATAGTGCAATTCAAACTTGGATGAACCAAACATTATGGTGAATCAATCAAGTTGTGAACATTCTTTAAATGTAAACCTTAAGTGAAATTCTTAAGTGATTACATCATTAGTACTTACTGACATAGGTTAACAGGAAAGTGTAGAACACACTTATGATTTAGTTCTACATGTTAACAACTGTTAGTAGGTGCACGCATAACATAATCATAGTTCAATCATGGAATCAATCATAGTTCAAGTTGATCAAAGATCATGGGATCCTTAATCAATGGAACACACCGGGAAATCAGTACAAACATGTTGCCAAATGCTAGCAAGGGCATGATCGTGGTATATCGAAATGGTGGTGGGCAGCGAGAGTGAGCCCTATATATAAACTGTTTTCGGTATATCGGGAAAGTGTCAGTGTGTAGGTTTGGTGGAGAGATCATGGGACATCGTACATATTCACATGATAAGTATGGCAAATAAGTTGATAACTTATACGTATACTGGATCATAATTTACAATGAATGATAACTAGTAGTATGGATATATTACTGATCTTATCATGAAATTCAATTGTATCCCTTCCTCATTACTGACCCGCTTGTGGCTTCTATTCGTATAATGCCTCCCCGACGTGACCCTATGCTGGGACTCGACAAGTGGTAATGATGATGAGATCAACAAGATTGCTCGAGCTATCGCTGTTCATATGAGGGAAGTAATCCCTGGTTATGGTCACTGATATTACCCAGAATCTTCGGGAAGTACTAGTGATTCAGCACATAACTCAAATGCTACAACTACTGGAACTGCGACTTCACTTTCAAGCAGTTCAATGATGCTAAGCCTCCTAAGTAACGCTGGTACAGAAGGAGCTACTGGTCTACTACAGTGGTTAGAGAGCATTGAGGACATTCTCCTCGACTTCACTGGATGCCCTGAGAACTGAAGGTCAAGATGGCCTCAAGCGCTTTTCATAAGGGCGCACTCACTTGGTGGAATTCTGAGAAGAACACCAGAGGACGTGAAGTTGCATTAGCCTTACCGTGGTACGGTTTCAAGAACTTACTTGTGGAAAAGTTTTGTCCACGTCATGAACTGAAGAAACTCGAGGTAGAGATGTGGAATCTGGTGCAAGATAGTGGTGAAAACGCAAAGTATACAACTCGATTCCATGAGTTGTGCATTCTGGTACCCCCCATTTGGTTACTCCTCTATCCCGCATGATAGAGAAATATATTGAAGGCTTACCTCTGGTTGTTAGAGGGACTGTTATGGGTAATAACCCTACTACTTTGTAGGCAGCCATTCAACTTGGTGCTACTCTTACTGAAGAGTATGTGAAGTCTGGAGTGCTCACACCGAAAGGGATTCAAGAGAGCACAGATTGAAGAGGCAAGAAGCCTGAACAGCACCATCACCAAGGAAGAAGCCAAAAACAATCAAGAACTTTGCAGGCGTTGACTGCAGCTACACCTACTCATGCCACACCTATCACTGCTATGCCACAACCTGCTAATGCCAGAAAGCCGGCCAATTTCCATTTCCACTTGCACCAAATGCCAGTATCATCATCTGCCCAACACTCCTTGCAAGAAGTGTCTCAAAGTGTGGGCGTATGGGACACTTTGCAGCTACATGTCGAGCTGCTCATCTTGCTGCTGCACCAACTGCTGCTACCACAAACCACTACTGCTACAGGTGGAAGCCTGTTATAATTGTGGAGCAGAGGGACACTTCAGAAACCAGTGTCCAAAACTCAACAACACAATACTGCTGGCTGCGTGCTTTTGTTATTGGAACTGTTGAAGCACGTGAGGATCCGACAGTCATCACGGGTACATTTCTTATCAATGATCACTACGTTTCTATCATATTTGATACTGGTGCTGATAAAAGCTTTATCTCTGCTCATACTTCTTCTGTTCTTAATATGCAACTATCTATACTTACTGCTCCCTATACAGTAGAAGTAGCGAATGGTAAGACTATAGTCGTAGATTCCATAATCCATGGTTGTGAATTAAGATTAAATGACAATCTTTTCTCCATCGATCTCATTCCTATGACTCTCGGAAGCTTCGAAGTTGTGATAGGAATGGATTGGTTATCCAAAAATAATGCTGAAATCGTATCCTCTGAAAACTTATTCGAATTCCTCTACCGTCCGGCGAAACGATGATAGTCTACGGCGAGAAACCATGCCGCGGATTGAAGATTGTATCGTGCATCAAGGCGAGGAAGTACTTGAAGAAGAAGTATTATGCTTTCCTGGCTCACGTGGTAGAAATGAAACCTGAAAAAGCATTGGAGACGTTCCAGTTATCAGAAATTATCCAGACTATTTCCAGAAGACTTGCCTGGACTAAGATTTGGAGTCAGATAAGTGGAGTTTAGAATGATGTGTCTATGAGCAAACCACAAGTGAAGCACATTTATCAGAAAGAACTCAACATGAGACAAGACGTTGGGTTGAGCTTCTAAACTGATTAGAACTGTGGATTCGTTAGATCCGGGTAAAGCCAATGGGGAGCGGATCTCTTAGTCGCAAGGAAAGACAAATCATTTCGTGTAAGAGCTATGGAGATAACACAAACCAAACTTGAAAGACTTGACGTATCAGAACAACATAGACTCTGGGATTGTGGTATTGAGAAGAAACTAGAACCTCGAGCTGATGGGGTTTATATCTCAATGGCCGCATTTGGATTCCGAAGTCTGAAGAATTGCGCACACTCATATGTGATGAGGCTCATAAGTCGCGATACTCAGTTCATCCTGGAGCCGACAAGATGTATCAGGACTTGAGGACATCTTACTGGTGGCCGGGAATGAAGAAAGACATAGCACTGTATGTAGGAAAATGTCTTACATGTTCAAAGGTCAAAGCAGAACATCAAAAGCCTTCGGGACTTCTGCAGCAACCTGAAATTCCTCAATGGAAATGGGAGCAAATTTCCATGGATTTCATAACTAAGTTGCCGAGAACTCCACGAGGTTTCGATTCGATTTGGGTTATCGTTGATCGACTCACCAAATCTGCTCATTTTCTCCCTATCCGAGAGGATTACAAAATGGAGAAGCTATCTACTCTGTACATCAACGAAATCATTGCACGTCATGGTACACCAACATCAATCATATCTGATCGTGATAGTCGTTTCACTTCTCGCTTTTGGCAATCATTGCAAAAGGCTTTGGGAACGCGTGTTAATCTTAGCACGGCGTATCATCCTCAAACCGACGGCCAAAGCGAAAGGACTATCCAAACACTTGAGGACATGCTTCGTTCTTGTGTCATTGACTTCGGTGGAAGTTGGGACACTCATCTCCCACTCATTGAGTTTTTCATATAACAATAGCTATCATTCGAGCATTCAATGTGCACCATTCGAAGCTCTATATGGTAGAAAGTGCCGATCACCGGTCTGTTGGACCGAGATTGGTGACTCACAGGTCGTAGGACCAGAACTCATTCAGGAAACATCAGACAAAATCACAATCATTCAGTCACGGCTTAAGGCCGCACGAGATCGGCAGAAGAGTTATGCTGATCGACGTCGGAAAACCGCTTGAGTTTCAAGTCGGTGACCGAGTCTTACTCAAAGTTTCTCCCTGGAAAGGCGTTGTCCGATTCGGGAAGAAAGGGAAACTTGCACCAAGGTACGTTGGACCTTTTGAGATCCTGGAACGGATTGGTCCCGTAGCCTACAAACTCAAACTTCCAGTGGAGCTAAGCAATGTTCATGATACTTTTCATGTATCAAATCTTAAGAAATGCTTAGCGGATCATGATGTTCAGATTCCACTGGAAGACATACAGATTCAGAACAACATGCAATTCATAGAACATCCAGTTGAGATCATGGATCATGGGGTCAAGAAACTTAAACGCAGCCGTATCCCGATCGTGAAAGTACGATGGGAGGGCAAACGCGGTGCTGAGTTCACCTGGGAACGTGAAGACCAGATGAAGCTTAAGTACCCTCATCTTTTTACAGTATCTTCGGCTAGTTAATTTCGGGACGAAATTCCCTTAAGTAGGGGAGACTGTAACATTTGTACATTTAGTCATGTAGTAGTGAACAGTGTTAGAACAGTGTGTATCCATGTTCAGTCAGTCAATGTGAATCATGTGTCATTATGTGCTTGTGTGTTAGAATCTTTATCATTTAACAAGTATGTATTATTTATTTACAGTCGAGTTCACTAGGCAAGAACAGTATTGTGTTATATCGAAACAGTGGTGGGCAGCGAGAGTGAGCCCCTATACATATACTGCGTCAGTATAACAGGATAGTGTTGGTGCGTAGTGTTAAGACGAATATTATGACAATTAATTCAACAAGAATCGTAATACGTAAGCGAGACTGAGTATAGTTATGGGTGACGATCCATAATGATACGAATGTTGAACTTATAATTATGATTAAACGGCTTTAAATATTTAATACGATCGGAAAACGTACGCGATTTCGGGTATACACGTAATTGTGAATGTTTAACGATCCGACAACGCACGAAGAGTAAAAATAATTATATTAATTATTTTATATTTTTACAATTTTGAAACTCATCATTTTAATGAGTTTAACAACTCTTTTATTTTTAACCGCGTAAAATACGCGTTACGTATCGGAAACGCGAACCGAGCGACCGAAACGGACCCGAATATCACTCGGGCTATAAAAGCCTTGAACTTGGCTTCTTTCTTCATTTATTACCTCACCAACCACTCTCTCTCTACAATTTCGTCTACCCTCTCTCTCTCTCTAAGAAAACCGACTTTAAACGCGCGTAACTCGCTTATTTCTCAACGGATTTCGGAGTTCTTGGTGTCCACGCGAAGCCCTCGACATCCTCTACACGAAAGTACAAGAATTTTGCAGATTCATCCAGCCAAAAACGAGGTATTGATGCTTGAATAATCACGAGATTAGGGTTTTCGGTCATGGGTTGTTTAAACTCAACACATACTCGGTCTTTGCTTGTTATCAGTCGAAATAACCACTGGCGAGTGTTAGATCAGGAGGATTAGAAGTGTAGAAATGGTTAGATCAACAAAAGAATGTTGTGTGAAGATGATGGTAACAGGTTCGCGAGGGATTCAGCAACCACAGCAGAGGAACGAACCTGTTAGGGTTCCTTGGCCGAACTATTTGTGTGAGGCGAACCCTAACGAACCCACATGGTTCGTTGCCCGACTAGCCGAACCCAGAAGACCCTCACGAGCCTGTGCCGAGCCTCCATGCCTCCCACGAACCATTCTAGCCGAACCCTTGCGAACCAATTGATGTCAACCGAACCTTAACATGCATGAAGCGAACCCTTTCCTGGTTCGTTGGGTGATCAGCCGAATCTTCATGCATGCCCGAACCCTTAGGCGAATCTTGGGTCGGTAATCATTAAGCCGAACCCTTCTAAGGAACATAGGCAACGAACCCTCATTCGTTTGAGCCAAATAATTTGGGAATCACGAACCTTGGGTGGATCACGAACCACTTCCAATGTGGCGAACCCATGCATGGATTGCATGGGCGAACCTTAGGCCAGGAAACCAAAAAGGTTCGCTGCCAAGGGTGGTAACCGAGCCAACAACATGCAAATTTCTTTGTATACCTTGGCCCAACCAATTGTATTAGCTCGGCCCACATTAGAATGAGCCCAATTCAATTATATCCGGCCCAAATTCAATGCAACAAGGCCCAAATTCCATTAGCAACATGGTCCATAGGTTTAAATCAAGCACGATTGAGCTAGTTTGGCCATGAGGATCTTTAGTTGGCCAATATCACAATGGAACCTTACATGATCTATTTACACCTTGTTTGGCCTAACACCACAATAAATTGGCCCATCGTTAACCTAAGTGGCCATGAACTTGGTTGAGGACCATCATGGTTACTTAGGCCCACGGGCCAATGTTGGATCATAAACTCGATAATGGTGAATTGATCAATTATGGTTTAAGTTGCAACATAACCTAATCATGGTATCAATTCACAATCACAAGACTTAAACAATTGGAACGTCTTTTCATAAGTCATGATTAATCAATGGTTATCAAAGTCTCAAACAATTATCATTTTATGCATAAGATTTATGCACAATGGAACATTTCACATTCGTTTCTTGGACCCATGATCAATCAAGTGATTCAAATCATAACTTTCAAGTTTTCACAACAATCAAATCATGAGAACACAAGTCAATCAATGAATCAAAGTCTATACAATTATAAATCCTATATCTTATGTATGATTACAATGTTATAGGAAACAATTAGAAGTCCTGTTTGCTACTTGCTATCTGTTTTAGTTCAGAGTCTACTGCAGACATGTGAGAACTTTAGCCCCTCTTTTACTGTTTTTATAACTGTTTTGGGGTGGAACACGTGATCAAAACAATCGTTTAAAATCATATTTCATTACACAAGGTGTATGTATGCTTATAAACATTATGGATTCATTGTACGAATCCTAGGAATTCATCAACTGTTTTAAAAGACTTATCAATTACTAAACTCTTTTCACTAAAAAGGTTTTATAAGGGATCTTTAAACTGTTTTGTAACAGATTTACTCAAAGGTATTTATAAAGGATACACACTTTTAAATAAATGATTTTATAAACTCTTTTGTTATAAACCTTGTTGTTACACAAGGTCACTATTTTATGGTGTTCAAATCAAGTGGTTCACATCATGGTATTCAAAACAAGTGGTTCACATCATGGTATTCAAAACAAGTGGTTCACATCATGGTATTCAAAACAAGTGGTTCACAACATGGTATTCAAATCAAGTGGTTCACATCATGGTATTCAAATCAAGTGGTTCATTTCATGGTATTCAAAACAAAGGATTTAATTCGTGGAATTAAATCTAGGTTTTCAATTCATGTTATCAAATAAGGCATTAACACATCCGGTTAAAGTAAGATTCAGAAACATGGTGTCTATTGTTGTAAACAAACTTGTAAAAACATCAGGTATCATTTTCATTAGCGTTAGTACTGGGTGATCACAACAAGGGAAAGCGGACACACACATTGGGGCAGGCCGATTGCTGCAGTTAGCTTTTAAATTTGTGTTATAAACTAACTGCAGATTTCGGTTACATATGGTTTTATCAAAACTGTTGACACATTATCTAACTCCAAACGTGATTTGGGACTTGATATTATATGTTGACTCTTGTGCAAACATTGATTGGATTATTTACACTCATTTTCTTACTTGATGTTAGTTTGGGTTGCAGCTCATCCGTGTGAATCTTATGTTGCTTTAACTTACCTATGCCTTATATCATATACTCATGTTTACAACTGTTTAAACCTATTGTTCTCACCAACTACGTCTGTAGTTGACAGTTACTTTTCACGTGTTTCAGGTAATCAGGTTTAAGACATTCTCAGGGACAACTAAGGAGACCATTCTAAGATAGAACAAGATGAAGAAACATGCTAGGATGGATTAGAAACACACTAAATCCTAATTGTTTAATTGTCTTGTTTGAAGTCTTATTTTGTAAACTACATTTTGGGTCTGTAGTTGTCTATTCTCTTGGTAGATAGAATGTCTGTAACTAAACAACTGTCTAAACATTATGAAATGTAGTAATCCATTGTGGTTGTTCTTATTCAATACTTGTGCATGATTCAACTGTTTATACGTCACCGCGCCGTGGATTCCGCACGCGGCGCAGGGGTGTGACACCAAAGAAGACACAACAAGCAGTTCAAGCACCCCATGGAAGAGCTTTTGTTATAGGAGCTCCAGCTGCACGCCAAGACCCGAATGTGGTCACCGGTACATTTCTCTTACATGACTTTTATGCATCTGTTCTATTTGACACTGGTGCGGATCAGAGTTTTATCTTTGCCGATTTTTCATGCCAACTAGATTCTATAGAGGAACAGTTAGACTCCCCTTACATCATAGAAGTAGCTAACGGAAAACAGATCACAGTTAGTACAGTATACAGAAATTGCCCGTTGACACTTAATGGTCACACATTTGCCATCGATTTGATACCGATGGAATTGGGTAGCTTTGATATCATTGTTGGAATGGATTGGCTTTCTTCTAATCGAGTGGAAGTTATCTGTTCTAAAAAGTTGCTTCGAGTTCCATTGCCGGATTGTGTATTGGAAGTCAGAGGGGATCAAGCAAAACGAAGTGTCAAAATCATTTCTTGCATAAAGGCGCGTAAGTGCTTACACAAGCAGTGCATAGCTTTCCTGGCTCACGTGGTGGAAAAAGAGAAAGACAAGAAAAAGATACAAGACGTACCGGTAGTGAAAGAGTATCCAGAAGTATTCCCTGAAGATCTACCAGGTTTGCCACCTGCGCGACCGGTAGAGTTCCGAATTGACTTAGTTCCTGGAGCAACTCCTGTTGCTAAACCTCCTTACAGGTTAGCACCTTCAGAGATGCAGGAATTGTCAAACCAGTTACATGAGTTACAAGATAAAGGATTCATCAGACCGAGCTACTCACCTTGGGGAGCTCCGGTCTTGTTCGTGAAGAAGAAAGACAGATCGTTTAGAATGTGCATCGACTATCGAGAACTGAATAAGTTGACTATCAAGAATCGATATCCATTGCCGAGGATTGATGACTTGTTTGATCAGTTGCAAGGAGCTCAGTATTTCTCGAAGATCGATCTACGGTCCGGGTATCACCAACTTAGAGTTCAAGACGAAGACATACCGAAGACGGCATTCCGAACCAGATACGGGCATTACAAATTCATGGTGATGCCTTTCGGATTGACGAATGCATCAGCGATTTTCATGGATCTCATGAACCGAGTGTGCAAGCCGTATTTGGATCAGTTTGTCATTGTTTTTATCGATGACATCCTGATTTATTTGAAGAGTAAAGCTGAGCACGAGGAACACCTCAGGAAAATCTTGGAGCTGTTGAAAGAGCAGAAACTTTATGCCAAATTCTCTAAGTGTGAATTCTGGCAAAGAGAAGTTCAATTTCTGGGTCATGTAGTCAACAGCGAGGGAATACACGTAGATCCCGCCAAGATTGAAGCAATAAAGAACTGGGACACTCCGAGGACACCGACGGAGATACGGTCTTTTCTGGGTTTGGCAGGTTATTATAGAAGGTTTATCTCAAACTTTTCTAAGATAGCTTTGTCTCTCACTAAATTAACTCAGAAGAATGAACTGTTTGTCTGGGAGCAGAAACAAGAAGATGCTTTTCAGACTTTGAAACAGAAGTTGTGTGATGCTCCAATTCTATCTCTCCCAGAAGGATGTGATGACTTTGTTGTTTACTGTGATGCCTCCCATCAGGGACTCGGTTGTGTACTGATGCAATGGGATAAAGTCATTGCTTATGCATCAAGACAGCTAAAAGTTCATGAGAAGAACTACACTACTCATGATCTTGAATTGGGAGCTGTAATCTTCGCATTGAAGATTTGGAGACATTACTTATATGGCACCAAGTGTACCATATTTACTGATCACAAGAGTCTGCAACACATCTTCAATCAGAAGGAACTCAACATGCGACAACGCCGTTGGGTTGAACTTCTAAATGATTACGATTGTGTGATCAAGTATCATTCGGGAATGGCGAACGTTGTAGCTGATGCCTTGAGCCGGAAGGAACGGGTCAAACCCTTGCGCGTTAGATTTCACACCCCTGCGCCGCGTGCGGAATCCACGGCGCGGTGACGTATGAACAGTTGAATCATGCACAAGTATTGAATCAGAACAACCACAATGGATTACTAAGTTGCATAATGTTTAGACATTTGTTTAGTTACAGACAACTATCTACCAAAAGAAAGACAACTACAGACCCAAAATATAGTTTACAAAATAAGACTTCAAACAAGACAATTAAACAATTAGGATTTAGTGAGTTTCTATTCCATCCTAGCATGTTTCTTCATCTTGTTCTATCTTAGAATGGTCTCCTTAGTTGTCTCTGAAAATGCCTTAAACCTGATTACCTGAAACACGTGAAAAGTAACTGTCAACTACAGACGTAGTTGGTGAGAACAATAGGTTTAAACATTTGTAAACATGAGTATATGATATAAGGCATAGGTAAGTTAAAGCCTCATAAGATTCACACGGATGAGCTGCAACCCAAACTAACATCAAGTAAGAAAAATGAGTGTAAACAGTCCAATCACTGTTCGCACGAAAGCCAACATATAATATCAAGTCCCAAAACACGTTTGGAGTTAGATAATACATCAGCAGTTTTTGATAACCATATGACACCAGACCTGCAGTTGGCTTTTAAAAGCAAATTTAAAAGCCAACTCCATCCTGGATAAGAAAACAATGACACCAGACCTACAGTTAGCTTTTAAAACAAATTTAAAAGCTAACTCCATCCTGGATAAGAAACAATGTGTCCGCTTTCCCTTGTTGTGATCACCCAGTACTAACGCTAATGAATGTGATACTTGATGCTTTTACAAGTTTGTTTACAACAATTGACACCATGTTCTGAATCTTACTTTAACCGGATGTGTTAATGCCTTATTTGATAACATAAATTGAAAAGCCTGGATTTAATTCCACGAATTAAATCCTTTGTTTTGAATACCATGAAATGAACCACTTGATTTAAATACCATGATGTGAACAACTTGATTTGAATACCATGTTTTGATCAACTTGATTTGAATACCATGTTTCGAACCACTGGATTTGAATACCATGTTGTGAACCACTTGTTTTGAATACCATGATGTGATGACCTTGTGTAATAACAAGGTTTATAACAAAAGAGTTTGTAAAATCCTTTATCAAAAAGTGTTTATCCTTCATAAATACATTTGAGTAAATCAATTACAAAACAGTTCAAAAATCCCTTATAAAACCTTTTTAATGAAAAGAGTTTAGCAATTGACAAGTAAATTAAAACAGTTGACAATTTCCTTAAACAATTGATGAATCCCTTGGATTCGTAAGATGAACCTGTAATGTTTATGAAATACACATAACTTGTGTAATGAAACAAGATTGAAATAGCGGTTTTGATCACGTGTTCCACCCCAAAACAGTTATAAAACAGTAAAAGAGGGGCTAAAGTTCTCACCTGTCTGCAGTAGACTCTGAACTATAACAATTAGCAAGTAGCAAACAGGACTTCTAACTGGTTCCTATACCATTGTAATCATACATAAGATATAAGATTTATAGTTGTATAGACTTTGATTCATTGATTGACTTGTGTTCTCTTGAAATTGATTAACACTTGAAAAACTTGATCTCATGTTTGGAAATGTTATACGGAATTGAAAGTCATGATTGAGATACTTGATTGATCAATGATTCATGAAAAGACTATGTTATGATCTTTTATGCACAAACTAGTCCTGCATAAAGTATCATTTATTTTGATGATCCTTGATAAACATGTGGTTTTAAGAGAAGTTACAATACTTAAAACCTTTGTGTTTATGACTTGATCTCATTATTCGTTTAGGTTAAACTTAGACCAAACAAGATCAATTCGTAGATACTTTAAGTTGTAGGCCAACAATGGGCCTTAAGTCCATGAACCATGGTGGGCTTAAACAAAGGCCATGAGCCCCTTAGGTTATACATGGACCACTACGATTATTATTGGGCCGGTTAAGGGTTTGTTGGGCCAATTGCTAAGTATTGGGCCGGTTAACATAGAAAAGGGTCCCCATCGAAATTACAATATCAATGGTATTTATATGTTCAATGATCTCCTTTTAATCTATCTTGTTCCACCAAATTATCTCATGTGTTGGATGGAATTTTATTGGCCAGCAAACAAAAATGGAGAACATGGGTCGGTGGTATGTTTGAAGAATTGTAGAGATAACATCAATCTTTAATAGCATATTCGATCTCTTCAATTTCAATTAATGATAGTCTTAGATTTATAACAGAAGCTAACGATGTGGGTTGGTGGGATTTAAGAAAAACTACACAGGACAATGATATCAATCGGTGGAATGTAGGTATGCATGGGTCCAACAACATCAACACTATCGGTGGTGGTTCTCAATGGCCTCAATAGATTTTATAATTCTCAACAGTAAATAACTCAAGTTTTGATTGGGCAACAATTTAATTTATTAGCACTGTGGGCCGGTGGTTCATTCACATTGAAAGTGTTAATATTTATATGTGAAGTCAGTGCGTTGCCTGGGTGGTCATCATCGAAGGTGCTGGATTAAAATTAACAGGGCACCCATCGACACTCGACACTCGAACCCCACATCCCTTTCCAAGCCTTCTGATGTATAATCTCAGGTGTTCCCAGCCTCTCTAAACCATTCTCAAGTTATAATCTAGAGTTTAGAGAGCTGTGAAACCAATTTTTCAATGAAGGAGATGATGAATAGTAACAAAACCTACAGCAACGTACCTTCTCTCTAGGATTCCGGCCAGAATACTTCGAATAAGCTCCGATCCCTTGTACTTCCAGATTCCTCTCGTCGAGACGGTCGTTTTGATATATTATACGCGCGATTTGGTGAAGAAACGAAGGAGATATGGTCGAATTTGTGGAGCTTTCTTGTGTGAGAAATGGGTTGGACGAGATTGTAGAGTGAGAGAGAGGTGAGGCTGCACTTTTTGAAGAAAAATGAGGGAAAACAAAGGTTTTTATGTCCCGGGTGGTTCCCCGCGTGTTCGGTCTCGCTCGGTGTCGGTTTCGCGTATTTTTACGTACGCGGTTTAAATAAAAGAATTGTTATTCTCATCATTTTGATGAGTTTCAAAATTGTAAAAATGTAAAATAAATATTTTAACTATTTTTACTCTTCGTGTGTTGTCGGATCGTTAAACATTCACAATTACGTGTATACCCGCAATCGCGTACGTTTTCCGATCGTATTAAAAATTTAAAGATGTTTAATCATAATTATAAGTTCAACATTCGTATCATTATGGATCGTCACCCATAACTATACTCAGTCTCGCTTACGTATTACGATTCTTGTTGAATTAATTGTCATAATATTCGTCTTAACACTACGCACTAACACTAACCTGTTACACCGAACTCAGTATATATATAGGGCTCACTCTCGCTGCCCACCACTGTTTCGATATAACTAGTTACTGTTCTTGCCTAGTGAAATCGACTGTAAATAAATAATACATACTTGTTAAATGATAAAGATTCTAACACACAAGCACATAATGACACATGATTCACATTGACTGACTGAACATGGATACACACTGTTCTAACACTGTTCACTACTACATGACTAAATGTACAAATGTTACAGTCTCCCCTAGTTAAGGGAATTTCGTCCCGAAATTAACTAGCCGAAGATACTGTAAAAAGATGAGGGTACTTAAGCTTCATCTGGTCTTCACGTTCCCAGGTGAACTCAGCACCGCGTTTGCCCTCCCATCGTACTTTCACGATCGGGATACGGCTGCGTTTAAGTTTCTTGACCCCATGATCCATGATCTCAACTGGACGTTCAATGAATTGCATGTTGTTCTGAATCTGTATGTCTTCCAGTGGAATCTGAACATCATGATCCGCTAAGCATTTCTTAAGATTTGATACATGAAAAGTATCATGAACATTGCTTAGCTCCACTGGAAGTTTGAGTTTGTAGGCTACGGGACCAATCCGTTCCAGGATCTCAAAAGGTCCAACGTACCTTGGTGCAAGTTTCCCTTTCTTCCCAAATCGGACAACGCCTTTCCAGGGAGAAACTTTGAGTAATACTCGGTCACCGACTTGAAACTCAAGCGGTTTCCGACGTCGATCAGCATAACTCTTCTGCCGATCTCGTGCGGCCTTAAGCCGTGACTGAATGATTGTGATCTTGTTTGATGTTTCCTGAATGAGTTCTGGTCCTACGACCTGTGAGTCACCAATCTCGGTCCAACAGACCGGTGATCGGCACTTTCTACCATATAGAGCCTCGAATGGTGCACATTGAATGCTTGTATGATAGCTATTGTTATATGAAAACTCAATGAGTGGGAGATGAGTGTCCCAACTTCCACCGAAGTCAATGACACAAGAACGAAGCATGTCCTCAAGTGTTTGGATAGTCCTTTCGCTTTGACCATCGGTTTGGGGATGATATGCCGTGCTAAGATTAACACGCGTTCCCAAAGCCTTTTGTAATGATTGCCAAAAGCGAGAAGTGAAACGACTATCACGATCAGATATGATTGATGTTGGAGTACCATGACGTGCAATGATTTCGTTGATGTACAGAGTGGATAGCTTCTCCATTTTGTAATCCTCTCGGATAGGGAGAAAATGAGCAGATTTGGTGAGTCGATCAACGATCACCCAAATCGAATCGAAACCTCGTGGAGTTCTCGGCAACTTAGTTATGAAATCCATGGAAATTTGCTCCCATTTCCATTGAGGAATTTCAGGTTGCTGCAGAAGTCCCGAAGGCTTTTGATGTTCTGCTTTGACCTTTGAACATGTAAGACACTTTCCAACGTACAGTGCTATGTCTTTCTTCATTCCCGGCCACCAGTAAGATATCCTCAAGTCCTGATACATCTTATCGGCTCCAGGATGAACTGAGTATCGCGACTTATGAGCCTCATCACAGATGAGTGTGCGCAATTCTTCAGACTTTGGAATCCAAATGCGGCCGTTGAGATATAACACCCCATCAGATCGAGGTTCTAGTTTCTTCTCAATGCCACAATCCAAGTCTGTCTTGAGTTGGTTGTCTGTTACTACTTGTTGTTGTGCAATACGAATCAAGTCTTTCAAGTTTGGCTGTGTGTTGATCTCCATGGCTCTTACACGAATTGGCTTGACTGGTTCCTTGCGACTAAGAGCATCCGCCACCACATTGGCTTTACCCGGATGGTAACGAATCTCACAGTCATAATCAGTTAGAAGCTCAACCCAACGCCGTTGTCTCATGTTGAGTTCTTTCTGATTGAGAATGTGTTGCAGGCTCTTGTGGTCTGTATAGATGACACATCTAGTACCGTACAGGTAGTGTCTCCAAATCTTCAATGCAAAGACCACAGCCCCTAACTCAAGGTCATGAGTAGTGTAATTCTTCTCGTGGACCTTAAGTTGTCTTGAAGCATAAGCGATGACCTTGTCCCGTTGCATAAGTACACAACCGAGACCAAGGTTTGAAGCATCACAGTAGACAATGAAATCATCACTGCCTTCTGGAAGACTAAGGATAGGGGAGTTGCATAACTTCTGTTTAAGAAGTTGAAATGCATCTTCCTGTTTCTGTCCCCATATAAACGCTTGACTTTTCTGAGTCAAAGTGGTAAGTGGCAAGGCTATTTTAGAGAAGTTTGCAATGAATCTTCTGTAATAACCTGCCAAACCCAGAAATGAGTGAATCTCTGTTGGAGTAGATGGGGTAGTCCAGTTCTTAATCGCCTCAATCTTCGCCGGATCTACATGTATCCCATCCTTGTTTATGACATGTCCTAAGAAGTGAACTTCCTTTAGCCAAAATTCACACTTTGAGAATTTAGCATAGAGTTGTTCAGCTCTTAGTAACTCTACGACTTTCCTCAAATGATCCTCGTGCTCTTGTTCCGACTTGGAATAAATCAGTATATCATCAATAAAGACAATAACAAACTGATCCAAGTAAGGCCTGCAGACTCGATTCATCAAGTCCATGAACACTGCGGGTGCATTGGTTAGCCCAAATGGCATAACCACAAACTCATAGTGTCCATATCGAGTCCTAAATGCAGTCTTTGGTATATCCTCATCATTTACTCTTAACTGATGATACCCGGATCGCAAATCAATCTTAGAGAAGCAAGTTGCTCCCTGTAATTGATCAAACAGATCATCGATCCTGGGCAGAGGATATCTATTCTTGATTGTCAACTTGTTCAGCTCACGATAGTCTATGCACATACGAAATGAACCGTCTTTCTTTTTGACAAAGAGAACCGGAGCTCCCCATGGAGAGAAACTCGGTCTTATGAAACCTTTGTCTAAAAGTTCTTGAAGCTGACTAGACAGTTCTTGCATCTCAGACGGTGCTAATCGATATGGTGACTTCGCCACTGGATTTGCTCCAGGGACGAGATCAATTCTAAACTCCACTTGTCGGACTGGTGGTAGTCCAGGCAAGTCTTCTGGAAATACGTCTGGATAATCTCTAATAACTAGAACATCTCCAACTGCTTTCTTTTCAGGTTTCTTTTCCACTACATGAGCTAGGAAAGCATAATATTTCTTCTTCAAATACTTCCTCGCCTTGATGCACGATACAATCTTCAATCCGCGGCATGGTTTCTCACCGTAGATTATCATCGTTTCGCCGGACGGTAAGGGGATTCGGATAAGTTTCTCAGAGCATACGATTTCAGCATTGTTTTTGGATAACCAATCCATTCCTATCACAACTTCGAAGCTTCCGAGAGTCATAGGAATGAGATCGATGGAGAAAAGATGGTCATTTAATCTTAATTCACAACCATGGATAATAGAATCTACAACTATAGTCTTACCATTCGCTACTTCTACTGTATAGGGAGCAGTAAGTATAGATAGTTGCATATTAAGCAAAGAAGCAGTATGAGCAGAGATAAAGCTTTTATCAGCACCAGTATCGAATATGATAGAAACATAGTGATCATTGATAAGAAATGTACCCGTGATAACTGCTGGATCCTCACGTGCTTCAGCAGTCCCAATGACAAAAGCACGAGCGGCAGCAGTATTGTTGTTGAGTTTTGGACACTGGTTTCTGAAGTGTCCCTCTGCTCCACAATTATAACAGGCTCTTCCACCTGTAGCAGTAGTGGTAGCAGTTGTTGTAGCAGCAAGATGAGCAGCTCGGCATGTAGCTGCAAAGTGTCCCATACGCCCACATTTGAGACACTTTCTGCATGGAGTGTTGGGTAGATGATGATACTGGCATTTGGTGCAAAGTGGAAGCGGGCCAGTGTAAGGCTTTCTGACATTAGCAGGTTGTGGCATAGCAGTGATAGGTGTGGCATGAGTAGGTGCAGCCGCAGTCAACGCTGCAAAGTTCTTGATTGTCTCTTGCTTCTTCTTCTTGTGATGGTGCTGTTCAGGCTTCTTGCCTTCTTCAATCTGTGCTCTCTTGAATCCCTTTCGGGTGAGCACTCCAGACTTCACATACTCTTCAGTAAGAGTAGCACCAAGTTGAATGGCTGCTTCCAGAGTAGTGGGGTTGTTCCCCATAACAGTTCCTCTGACAACCAAAGGCAAACCTTCAATGTATTTCTCTATCCTGCGGGATAGAGGAGTAACCAGATGGGGCACCAGAATGCACAACTCATGGAACCGAGTTGTATACTTTGCGTTTTCACCACTATCTTGCACCAGATTCCACATCTCCACCTCAAGTTTCTTCAGTTCGTGGCGTGGACAGAACTTTTCCACAAGCAAGTTCTTGAATCCGTCCCACGGTAAGGCTAATGCAACTTCACGTCCCCTGGTGTTCTTCTCAGAATTCCACCAGGTGAGTGCGCCCTTATGAAAAGCACTTGAGGCCATCTTGACCTTCAGATTTTCAGGGCATCCAGTGAAGTCGAGAATGTCTTCAATGCTTTCCAGCCATTGCAGTAGGCCGGTAGCTCCTTCAGTACCAGAGTACTTAGGAGGCTTAGCATCGTTGAACTGCTTGAATGTGAAGTTAGCAGTTCCAGTAGTTGTAGCATTTGAGTTATGTGCTGAATCACTAGTACTTCCCCGAAGATTCTGGGTAATATCAGTGACCATACCAGGGATTACTTCCCTCATATGAACAGCGATAGCTCGAGCAATCTTGTTGATCTCATCATCATTACCACTTGTCGAGTCCCCAGCATTAGGGTCACGTCGAGGAGGCATTCTACGAATAGAAGCCACAAGTGGGTCAGTAATGAGGAATGATACAATTGTATTTTCATGATAAGGTCAGTAATATATCCATACTACTAGTATTATCATTCAATTGTAATATGATCCAGTACACGTATAAGTTATCAACTTATTTGCATACTTATCATGTGAATATGTACGATGTCCCATGATCTCTCCACCAAATCTACACACTGACACTTTCCCGATATACCGAAAATAGTATATATATAGGGCTCACTCTCGCTGCCCACCACCGTTTCGATATACCACGATCATGCCCTTGCTAGCATTTGGCAACATGTTTGTACTGATTTCCAAGTGTGTTCCATTGATTAAGAATCCCATGAATCTTTGATCAATTTGAACTATGATTGATTCCATGATTGAACTATGATTATGTTATGTGTGCACCTACTAACAGTTGTTAACATGTAAAACTAAATCATACGGGTGTTCTACACTTTCCTGTTAACTTATGTCAGTAAGTACTAATGATGTAATCACTTAAGAATTTCACTTAAGGTTTACATTGAAAATGTCCACAACTTGATTGATTCACCATAATGTTTGGTTCATCCAAGTTTGAATTGCACTATGATTTGATTCACCAATGATTGTTTCCCAAATGTTTGTAACCCATGTGTTTGACTAATGATCCATGTGTCCAGTTGATCCCGAATCCTCACTCCAAATACAAACGCCGGATTCCCCCTAACATACTGAAATAAGCTTATATATAGGGTAAGCTCTCACCGACCCACCACTTACCTCAATACATCAGCGTTAATCCGTCGTCTATATTTTTGGGGTTTAGATTCCAACTGTTGATTGATTATGATTGTTTCATGATTGCCTCTTGTTTTGTGACTATGATAATGATTATGTAAACCATGGTTCTTAATTTACTTAGAAATGAAACCTTAGGTTTTAGCATGTGTGTCCTAGGTTAATTAACCTAGGTTCTCAATACCTACAGTATCGAGTATAATGATCCCTTGTGAGAACTTCAACTAAAGAATACTGTTACACAGATTCTAAGTTATAAAGTCCCTATGATAATGAACACCTGATAATGATAACAATGATAACAATGACAAGGATTCCAACTCAAGATTCTAAATTAATAGTTCTTGACATTTGAATTCCTATAATGAATATGACAAGGATTTCAAATCAAGACTCTAAATTAATAGATCTTGACATTTGAATTCCTATAATGAATATGACAAGGACTTTAGATCAAAGATACCAATCTTTGCCTCTAAATCCCATACTGAATATGACAAGGACTTTAGATCAAAGATATCAATCTTTGTCTCTAAATCCTATAATGAATATGACAAGAAATTCATATCAAAGATACTGAAAATACAGATCTTTGCCTCCGAATTTCTATAATGATCTCTGTGTGAGAATTTCAGATCAAGGATACTAAGAATACAGATCCTTGCCTCTGAAATCCTTAAATGCAAATGGGTGAGAATTTAATCCGGTTTCTAAAATTATAGAATTCCAGTTCAAATTCTTTGACTCGATGTCTAATCTTAGAAAAATGTCCCTAAGATCTTTCAAGCTTATTGTAGACTTAATGCTCACTTAAGTTACTTAGATCCTAAGTATCCTCAAGCCTATAGCACTTAGTCCTATTGGGTAGCTTAGGTTATAGTCTAGGTCATTAAACATTGGGTTTTTCCTAGTTCTCTACAACCTTGGCTCTGATACCAACCTGTCACACCCCTGCGCCGCGTGCGGAATCCACGGCGCGGTGACATATGAACAGTTGAATCATGCACAAGTATTGAATCAGAACAACCACAATGGATTACTAAGTTGCATAATGTTTAGACATTTGTTTAGTTACAGACAACTATCTACCAAAAGAAAGACAACTACAGACCCAAAATATAGTTTACAAAATAAGACTTCAAACAAGACAATTAAACAATTAGGATTTAGTGAGTTTATATTCCATCCTAGCATGTTTCTTCATCTTGTTCTATCTTAGAATGGTCTCCTTAGTTGTCTCTGAAAATGCCTTAAACCTGATTACCTGAAACACGTGAAAAGTAACTGTCAACTACAGACGTAGTTGGTGAGAACAATAGGTTTAAACATTTGTAAACATGAGTATATGATATAAGGCATAGGTAAGTTAAAGCCTCATAAGATTCACACGGATGAGCTGCAACCCAAACTAACATCAAGTAAGAAAAATGAGTGTAAACAGTCCAATCACTGTTCGCACGAAAGCCAACATATAATATCAAGTCCCAAAACACGTTTGGAGTTAGATAATACATCAGCAGTTTTTGATAACCATATGACACCAGACCTGCAGTTGGCTTTTAAAAGCAAATTTAAAAGCCAACTCCATCCTGGATAAGAAAACAATGACACCAGACCTACAGTTAGCTTTTAAAACAAATTTAAAAGCTAACTCCATCCTGGATAAGAAACAATGTGTCCGCTTTCCCTTGTTGTGATCACCCAGTACTAACGCTAATGAATGTGATACTTGATGCTTTTACAAGTTTGTTTACAACAATTGACACCATGTTCTGAATCTTACTTTAACCGGATGTGTTAATGCCTTATTTGATAACATGAATTGAAAAGCCTGGATTTAATTCCACGAATTAAATCCTTTGTTTTGAATACCATGAAATGAACCACTTGATTTAAATACCATGATGTGAACAACTTGATTTGAATACCATGTTTTGATCAACTTGATTTGAATACCATGTTTCGAACCACTGGATTTGAATACCATGTTGTGAACCACTTGTTTTGAATACCATGATGTGATGACCTTGTGTAATAACAAGGTTTATAACAAAAGAGTTTGTAAAATCCTTTATCAAAAAGTGTTTATCCTTCATAAATACATTTGAGTAAATCAATTACAAAACAGTTCAAAAATCCCTTATAAAACCTTTTTAATGAAAAGAGTTTAGCAATTGACAAGTAAATTAAAACAGTTGACAATTTCCTTAAACAATTGATGAATCCCTTGGATTCGTAAGATGAACCTGTAATGTTTATGAAATACACATAACTTGTGTAATGAAACAAGATTGAAATAGCGGTTTTGATCACGTGTTCCACCCCAAAACAGTTATAAAACAGTAAAAGAGGGGCTAAAGTTCTCACCTGTCTGCAGTAGACTCTAAACTATAACAATTAGCAAGTAGCAAACAGGACTTCTAACTGGTTCCTATACCATTGTAATCATACATAAGATATAAGATTTATAGTTGTATAGACTTTGATTCATTGATTGACTTGTGTTCTCTTGAAATTGATTAACACTTGAAAAACTTGATCTCATGTTTGGAAATGTTATACGGAATTGAAAGTCATGATTGAGATACTTGATTGATCAATGATTCATGAAAAGACTATGTTATGATCTTTTATGCACAAACTAGTCCTGCATAAAGTATCATTTATTTTGATGATCCTTGATAAACATGTGGTTTTAAGAGAAGTTACAATACTTAAAACCTTTGTGTTTATGACTTGATCTCATTATTCGTTTAGGTTAAACTTAGACCAAACAAGATCAATTCGTAGATACTTTAAGTTGTAGGCCAACAATGGGCCTTAAGTCCATGAACCATGGTGGGCTTAAACAAAGGCCATGAGCCCCTTAGGTTATACATGGACCACTACGATTATTATTGGGCCGGTTAAGGGTTTGTTGGGCCAATTGCTAAGTATTGGGCCGGTTAACATAGAAAAGGGTCCCCATCGAAATTACAATATCAATGGTATTTATATGTTCAATGATCTCCTTTTAATCTATCTTGTTCCACCAAATTATCTCATGTGTTGGATGGAATTTTATTGGCCAGCAAACAAAAATGGAGAACATGGGTCGGTGGTATGTTTGAAGAATTGTAGAGATAACATCAATCTTTAATAGCATATTCGATCTCTTCAATTTCAATTAATGATAGTCTTAGATTTATAACAGAAGCTAACGATGTGGGTTGGTGGGATTTAAGAAAAACTACACAGGACAATGATATCAATCGGTGGAATGTAGGTATGCATGGGTCCAACAACATCAACACTATCGGTGGTGGTTCTCAATGGCCTCAATAGATTTTATAATTCTCAACAGTAAATAACTCAAGTTTTGATTGGGCAACAATTTAATTTATTAGCACTGTGGGCCGGTGGTTCATTCACATTGAAAGTGTTAATATTTATATGTGAAGTCAGTGCGTTGCCTGGGTGGTCATCATCGAAGGTGCTGGATTAAAATTAACAGGGCACCCATCGACACTCGACACTCGAACCCCACATCCCTTTCCAAGCCTTCTGATGTATAATCTCAGGTGTTCCCAGCCTCTCTAAACCATTCTCAAGTTATAATCTAGAGTTTAGAGAGCTGTGAAACCAATTTTTCAATGAAGGAGATGATGAATAGTAACAAAACCTACAGCAACGTACCTTCTCTCTAGGATTCTGGCCAGAATACTTCGAATAAGCTCCAATCCCTTGTACTTCCAGATTCCTCTCGTCGAGACGGTCGTTTTGATATATTATACGCGCGATTTGGTGAAGAAACGAAGGAGATATGGTCGAATTTGTGGAGCTTTCTTGTGTGAGAAATGGGTTGGACGAGATTGTAGAGTGAGAGAGAGGTGAGGCTGCACTTTTTGAAGAAAAATGAGGGAAAACAAAGGTTTTTATGTCCTGGGTGGTTCCCCGCGTGTTCGGTCTCGCTCGGTGTCGGTTTCGCGTATTTTTACGTACGCGGTTTAAATAAAAGAATTGTTATTCTCATCATTTTGATGAGTTTCAAAATTGTAAAAATGTAAAATAAATATTTTAACTATTTTTACTCTTCGTGTGTTGTCGGATCGTTAAACATTCACAATTACGTGTATACCCGCAATCGCGTACGTTTTCCGATCGTATTAAAAATTTAAAGATGTTTAATCATAATTATAAGTTCAACATTCGTATCATTATGGATCGTCACCCATAACTATACTCAGTCTCGCTTACGTATTACGATTCTTGTTGAATTAATTGTCATAATATTCGTCTTAACACTACGCACCAACACTATCCTGTTATACCGAACGCAGTATATGTATAGGGCTCACTCTCGCTGCCCACCACTGTTTCGATATAACACAATACTGTTCTTGCCTAGTGAACTCGACTGTAAATAAATAATACATACTTGTTAAATGATAAAGATTCTAACACACAAGCACATAATGACACATGATTCACATTGACTGACTGAACATGGATACACACTGTTCTAACACTGTTCACTACTACATGACTAAATGTACAAATGTTACATTAGAGCAATGGGAATGACTGTGCAGACCAGTTTACAAGACAAGATAATTCAAGCACAACAAGAATCAGTTGACAGAGGAAATTTGAAGAAAGAGCTTGACTGCGGAGCGGAGAAAAAATTTGACACGAAGCCCGATGGAATCATTTACTATAAGGATCGTGTATGGATTCATGCGGTAGATGAATTAAGGAGACTTATATGTGATGAATCGCACAAGACCAAGTACTCTGTACACCCGGGCGCTGATAAAATGTACCAAGACTTGCGTGGATTTTATTGGTGGCCGGGAATGAAGAAAGATATAGCTGAGTACGTAGGTCAATGTCTAACATGTGCGAAGGTAAAGGCGGAACACTAGAGACCGTCTGGCTTACTGGAACAGCTTGAGATTACTCTCTGGAAATGGGAACAAATAGCTATGGACTTCATTACCAAGCTACCCCGCACTTCCAGTGGTCATGATACAATTTGGGTGATCATTGATCGTTTAACAAAATCTGCTCACTTCTTGCCAATGCGTGAGACTTTAACGATGGATAAACTAAGAGATAGTGGTACGCCATGGTGTGCCATTGTCTATTATTTCCGATCGAGACAGCAGATTCACATCAAGGTTCCAGAAATCACTACAGAAATCTCTAGGGACGCAGTTAAATCTGAGTACAGCTTATCATCCTCAAACGGACGGTCAAAGCGAACGTACTATTCAGACCCTAGAAGATATGTTAACAACCTGCATTTTGGATTTCGGTGGAAATTGGGATTCCCATTTGCCACTGATCGAGTTCTCTTACAATAACAGTTACCACAGCAGTATCGGCTGTGCACCATTCGAGGCTCTTTATGGCCGGAAATGTCGATCACCGATCTGTTGGACGGAAGTGGGAGAGAACCGCATAACTGGGCCAGAACTTATTCAGGAAGCCACAGACAAGATTGCTCAGATTCAAAGAAGACTACAAGCAACAAGGAGCGGACAGAAAAGCTATGCCGACAAACGGCGCAAGCCGTTGGAATTCCAAGTGGGAGATCGTGTTATGTTGAAGGTTTCCCCAGATGAACTCAGTGGTGTGCACGAAGTGTTTCACGTCTCAAACTTAAAGAAATGCCTTGCGGACGAGACACTCGTCATTCCAATCGAAGAAATTCAAGTAGACGAACAGTTACACTTCATTGAGGAACCTTTAGAGATTATGGATCGCAAGGTTAAACAACTGAGGCGAAGCCGTATTCTGATCGTAAAGGTTCGTTGGAACTCAAGACGCGGACCCGAGTTTACTTGGGAACGTGAAGATCACATGAAGTTAAAGTATCCCCAACTGTTTGAAGAGGAAGCAGTACACGATAACAATTCTTAAATTTCGGGACGAAATTTCTCTAACAAGGGGAGACTGTAACATCAGTGCCGGAACCGGCACCGGAACAGTGATCTCTACAGTAAAACGAACAATGATAAGGTACGAACTATCTGAGCTCTATTTTATGTTATGTTCATTTCATGTTGCAGTGTCATTTCATGTCATTAACGAACAAATTCAGACATCAGTTCAGAAAACAAAGTTCAGGACAATGGTTCGTAAATCAGATAATTATCATGCGACACAGAACCATCCTGCGTTTAATTGTTAGGCTTTTAATATGTATAAACGTATGTGAGGCCTTAAAGAACAAAACAACAATGGGTGTCGTTAAGTGAATGCTAAACTGATGGATTATTCGTATAGGTGACGATCTGTACGAATACATCTGAAAGTTTAACGTACTAAATGATATCCAAAAATTAGAAAACAATATTGAAAAGTACAATTATCGCTGTGTTTGTACGGGTGACGATTCGATTTTAAACTGTAAATTAAATATTTCTGAAAATTTAAAATAAATAAAAGATATTCGTTAATTTATTAGGAATCACAACCTAAAATGATTTTATAAATTCTATTTTAAAACCGAGTCGTTTCGATACGAAAACGACGAAAAACCGACACTTTTACGTAAAACCACGCGAAACCGAACGAACTCGAACGAACCCGGGTATTTCACCCTCATTTATGATGACAATAAATGTCATCTTCCTCCCCACCAACCAAATTTTATCACCATTTTCGTTCTCCACACTCTCTCTCTACTCTCTCTCTAGAATTCTCACCATCTTTCTAAGATCTCTCACCCATTTCTCAACGAAATCGAACCATTTTGGTGTCAAAACAACCATCATCACTCGTAGAACCTGAAAGTACAACAGATCTAAGCTTCCAACCGATATATTTGAGGTAAAATTCGCGTTTTTATTCGGTTTTGGGGTTTTGAAAACCCTAGTTTAGAACTCACTTAGAAACCGGTTCTTAAGCCATCACATACCATAGGATCTCCACAATAACAACTCATCAGGTCATGGGAATGAGTTTTAGCTCCTCACTTAGCCATCTAACATGCAAAACCATGTCTGAGTTCTCGTGGGTTCGACTGGCCGAATGACCAGCCCATCCGGCCGCCGAATAACACCCGCCGAAGTACTCCTGCTTCGCCCGAATGACCTTCTGCCGAACCAGCTCATACGGACATGACCTCATTCGATCGTCTATACTCATTCGGCCAGCCTGCTTCGCCGAACCAAGGCTCAGTCGGCAAGCTTCATACGCCCAGGGCCATTCGGCTGAAAGTCATTCGATCGGTGTTACCTCGGCCAAGTTTCCCATTCGGAGGTCTTCCTTCGCTGGGACAACATTCGACCACCTCCTATTCAGCCAAGACCCTGGTTCGGCCTAAACTCCTTCTCTCGGCCCAAGTCCCTTCGGCCTGCTTGTTATTCGAACGGTCCAGCTAGTATTCGGCCAAGGTTGAGCATGTTTGGGTGACGAGTTGCATGGGGGTTAGCCAAGGATGTGCGTGCATGGGAATATGCATTAGGATATTATCCTCATGCAAACCAACTTTGGGGTGATTATATGAACTTAAATATCTACCTTTCTAAAATACCATGAGATACAAACATAGGGTTTATGGATCTAACAATTTGGGGTTCAACCATAGGTTATTTCATGTGGAGTTAGCCTAATATACAAGGAAACTATTTCAAGAAAACCCCAGATTGGGGTTTTCACTAATAAAGGTTTCCATGAATAATCTCATAAGCGAAAGGAGTGTGTTGAGATCAATATAGTTAACACGCTTGAAAATCCATCAGGAGATCATTTGAGTCAAACAATAATCTAACGTTTGAGTGTTAATTTAACTATTAACACTTAGACTTTAGGAAAAATCTATAAAGACATACAACTAACCTAGATGGTTTTCACAAGCTATCTAGACTTAGTTTAGCAAAGAACTATCAAGAAATTGTTTAAAGATCAAAGTCGAGTAAGGGGCCAAGATTGGCCCAATGGGCTTAACCTAGGCCCATCACTTTTAAATTTTACGCTTTTATTAGCAAAATGAGATTTTAATAAAAGAAATGATTTATAAACTTATTAAGTTACAATAAATGATGTTTTCTAAACTCGTAGTCTAAAATGGAATAAATAGATAACATTTTTAATTAAAGATTTGTGATGAACAAACTCAGGGTACGCGTTATCAACGGGTAATAAGTTAGTTAGATAGATGAAATCTTAGAAACACATTAGTAATCTAGGACACGTAGTTGCACACCGAGACAAAACCCTAGACCTAACGTCTACTATGAATACTTATCGCATTCGAATCTCTTAAAACAAATCAGGTGTTGAAGATACTTAAGCTACAAACAACGAGCGCGCATTTTCTGTGGTAATTCTATACGGAGCAACACAGGTGAGTTCATTGCCCCTTTTCTAAACATTTTTGTTTTAAAACGTGGGGCTGAGAAGCATGCATAAACTGTTTTAATTAAATTGTTTACTTAAATGCTTTTAAATTGTATATGTTTAACATGTATAACTATTTATTTTAGACTTTGTCTAGGTAAACTGATTATTGGATTTAAAGCAAGTTATCTATTCATCATGAGTAAATAACTTTTCAAATCAAAGAACTATTTTCAAAAGAACTAAAGATCTAAAACAAAGTACTATTTTCAACGATCTATTTCAAAGAACTAACGATCCATTTCAAAGAACTTATCTATTTCAAAGAACTAACGATCTAATTTCAAAGAACTATTTCAAGAGGGTGTTGTCAAAGAACTAACGATCTAACGAACTATTTACAAAGAAATATTTTGAGGAAAATCTGGGAAATAATCAAAGATAGCATGTGAACGGTCAATAACGGTCAAGAACGGTCAATAAAATCCTATATTTCAAAAGATTTCCTAGCTAGACTGATTGAGTATAGGTCGCATGCTTTATGATATTTACAGATCTCCTTTACTACTAAGTACCTGATTGCTAGACTAGTCTACTCGAGTATGACCAAGGCCCAATCATTAGGACTTATATTTAATTAAATGTTTATTTATTTATTTAATGAAGCATTTATTTCACTGTTGTACAATTGTTGTGATTGATCAAATTTGTGTGATGGACTGGAGGAATCGATAGAGATTTCCAATTTGTTGTATATACAGGAACAAAGAACAGAAGAACAAAGGGGTTAAAGGTAGGGGTAAAACGCTTAATTCTCATTAACACAAATGTCCCATACAGATTGGTATGTGGTGGGACGACGTCTGGGCGGGTTGTAGGCTCGACTCAGGGGTAGGCCCTATATATAAGCATACCAATCTGGATGGTACACGTGATGCTAATGGGATTAAGGTTGTTACCCGGGGGTTTAACAAATGTTTTGAGTGTATGATAGGTAAAAACGCTTAACTATCATTAACATCAGTGTCATATACGCATTAGTATGTGGTGGGACGGCGTCTGGGCGGGTTGTAGGCTCGACTCAGGGGTATGCCCTATATATAAGCATACCGATGTGGACATTACATGTGATGTTAATGAGGTTAGGGTCTTTACCGAAAGAGGTTTACAAATCATTTTCAATTACTAAACTATATGAACTCACCAACCATGTGTTGACTTGGTCTTTTTGCATGACTTCTCAGGCGACGAACAGGTCAATTAAGAAGCTTATGCTTTGGACTAGGACTTCAGATAGAAGACTTAGCATTTTTGGACCTGCATACTTTTGGAACATCATTATACAATTATTTTGTATATCTTGTATAGTTACAAGATAGAAACTTTATGATGTTTATGGAAGATTTACACTGTTAAATTATAAACGATACTGATGTAATTTAACTTTGTAATTCTATTCTATTTAGCATTTTCTCATTTGTATCATGTGCAATGTAAACAATCTGATCATCACGATTATCACTCATGATATCACGCCCCGGGAACCTTCCGCCCGACGGGGACTTCGATCCAACCCCGCCAGCTTGGGGTGTGACAGTACATAACAATCTGGTTGAGGGAGTTACTCTAAAGAATTTCAAGCTGTCTGATGTCTGTGTATCCTACAAAAAGGGCAAGCAACTCTAGCAGTCTCATAAACCAAAGAAGTATCACTCAATCACTGTTCCACTTGAGCTTCTACATATGGATCTTTTTGGTCCTGTTAACCGTAAGAGTATAGCTGGAGATCAATATTGTCTTGTCATTACTGATGAATTTTACAGATACTCTTGGGTGTTCTTTTTGAAGGAGAAATCTGAAACTTTTGATTGTGTTCAAGTATTGGTTACCAAACTTGAATCTCTTTATAAGCTCAAGGTTCGAATACTCAGAACAGACAACGGAACAGAATTCAAGAACCATGACATGGAAAATTTCTGCAATTCAAAGGGAATTGTTCAACAATTCAGTGCCCCTTATGTTCCGCAAATGAATGGAGTTGCTGAGCGAAAGAACAGGACTTTGATTGAGGCTACTAGGACGATGCTTGCTGATTCTTCTCTTCCAGTTCAATTATGGAATGAGGTTATGCTTGTTACACTTTGAATCAGGTTTTGATAGTGAAGAGGCATAGGAAAACTTGCTTTGAACTGCTTCATAACAGAAAGCCTAATCTTAAGTATCTTGAACCTTTTGGTGCACCATGCACTATGCTTAAGAAACATGAGCAGGGAAAGTTCAATGAAAAAGTGGAAGAAGGGTATTTTCTTGGGTATAGCACTCCAAATAAAAGGGTTTATAATAGATCAACACAGAATGTTGAGGAGTGGTACCATGTTGATGTGCAAAAATATTCTATGCCTCCACCAGGAAAAGGGCCAGACTGGATGTTTGATTATTCAAATCTTTTTGATTCATTCAATATGCCTCCCAAGTATTCAGATGAAGATGTTGCGGTTCAAATGTTATATGATGTACAAAATGCACCTAATGAACCCGTACCACCTTCATCCACTTCAGTTCCCATTGTACAGACAAATGATGACAGCTCAGACACTGATGATAACTCTACTCAACCAGATGCCCCAGGCCAAAATGTTGATGATCTTGTACCAGATCTTGAGGATTTGAAATTGAACAATCTAGATCCACAGGCTGAGGTTCCTCCCCATCCAGCTGGAAGAATCAATCGTATTCATCCTCAAGAAAACATAATTGGGAGTCCATTAGATGGAGTAAAAACCAGAAATCAACTTTCTTCAGGGGGACTTGCTGACATTCTTGATTTTGCAGATGTAAGCTTTTGTGCCCATTCCTGTTTTATCTCTCAGGTGGAACCCCGAACTGACACTGAGGCTTTAAAGGAAGAATCATGGGTAGATGCCATGCAAGAGAACTGCTGCCATTTAAGAAGTTAGGTTTCTGGCAACTTGTTGACAGACCGAAAGGTGCAAAAGTCATTGGCACTAGGTGGGTTCTTCGTTGCAAGAAAGATGATCATGGTATCATTGTTCGAAACAATGCACGTCTGGTTGTTCATGGATTCAGACAGATAGAAGGCTTGGACTACAATGAAGTGTTTGCACCGGTCTCTCGACTTGAAGCAATTCGTATTTTCTTGGCATATGCATCCTTAAGAAGTTTAAAGTTTATCAAATGGATGTCAAGAGTGCATTCCTTCACGGTGTGATTAGTGAGACAGTCTATGTCAGTCAACCTCCTGGGTTTGAGGATCCATTACATCGAGACCAAGTCTACAAGCTAGACAAGGCCTTATATGGATTGCATCAAGCTCCGCGAGCATGGTATGAGACACTATCTACTCACCTTCTGAACAACGGATTCAGAAGAGGTGTCATTGACTGTACATTGTTCATTCGAGAAAAAGATGGTGATTTACTCTTGGTGCAAGTCTATGTTGATGACATCATATTCGGTTCCACAAATGATAGTCTGTGCAAAGATTTTGACAAGGTTATGAAAGAGAAGTTTGAGATGAGGTCGATGGGAGAGATGAAGTTTTTCTTAGGACTATAGGTGGATCAGTCTGAGGCAGGGATTTTCATTCATCAAACCAAATATGTTGGTGACATTCTGAGCCGTTTCAGTATGTCTAATGTAAAGCCTGCTGGTACCCCACTGGCTGTCAATCACGGGATTACGCCAGATGAAAAGGGGGAGTTAATTGATGCCACTCTGTACCGAGGAATGATTGGATCTCTTATGTATCTCACTGCTTCTCGGCCAGACATCATGTTTGCCACATGCTTATGTGCACGTTATCAGTCTAAACCAAGAGTCTCCCATCTCATTGCTGTCAAGAGGATTATGCGTTATCTGAAGGGTACACCGGATCTTGGTTTATGGTACCCTAATGACGATAATTTTGAGCTTACTGCATACAGTGACTCGGATTATGGTGGTTGCAAGAGAGATTTCAAATCAACATCTGCGGGATGTCAGTTCTTTGGAACCCGATTAGTTACCTGGCAATGCAAGAAGCAGACGTCGGTGTCTACTTCAACCTGTGAAGCTGAATACATTGCTGCTGCTAGTTGTTGTTCTCAGATCATCTGGATCCAACAGCAACTCAGGGACTATGGGTTACACTTTTCTAACACTCCTATATATGTTGATAACACTGATGCCATAGCTGTCACTAAAAATCCTGTTCAGCACTCGAAAACAAAACACATCGACATTAAATATCACTTCATACGTGATTGTTTTGAAAAGAAATTAATCGATGTTGCTAAAATTCACACTGATCACCAGAAAGCCGATCTTTTCACAAAAGCTTTTGATAAACCCAGATTTTTATATCTGTTATCGGCTAATGGTGTTTCCCAAAAGGATGAAGTCCTACCTTCATCTGAATCTAACAAATGATCATTGCTTTTCTTAGTTATTTCTGCTATTTTTTTTAATTCAGTATTTCTGTTATTTCATTATTCTAAACAAAAATACAAAAAGATTTTTTGTTTTAGGTTTTTAGGGGGAGAAAAAGTATGCAATTTGAAAAACCAAAAACATTAAAAATTTGAAAAATTCAAAAACATTAAAAAATTATGAAAAATGAGAAAGTCTTCTTTAAGAAAGTAATACATTAATCTATCATGTCATAAAAGCTAAATGTGAATGTGAAAGCTGAAAACACATGAGAATTATAATGTGATGTACTGATAGGCCGATGTTACAAAATGGATAGACAATTTGTGATGACTTTGAAAGTTTGATTGGTGGGATCTGTTTCAAAAAACCAGTTGAGTGAGAAATACTTTTTGATTCAAATCAAGCATACACCGGTCATCATAGAATCAAATGGGGTTTCAAACATAAACAAGCTGGTATTAAGCTTGAAGAAAAATAAGAACAAGCTGGTATTAAGCTTGAAGAAAAAGAAAAGCAAGCTGGTATTAAGCTTGAAGAAAAAGAAAAGCAAGCTGGTATTAAGCTTGAGAAATACTTAAACAAAATAAGTTCGATTCCATACACATGCCACATTGCTGGGACGAACCTAGCTGAAGCCGTCCATTTGGATAGAACAAGAAAAATACAAAAAGATAATAAAATTGGAACCTTATAGAATTTATGATGACTGGTATTAAGATATGATGAAATGAGTTATAAACTGATTTTGATCTTTAAATGGTAAAATGAAATGTGTAACGCAATCAAAAAACATGAGTGATCATAAATCTTGTTTAGAAGTTATGTAAAGTCAGGTTTAAAATTGGACAAATATATCAGTAATCATGATTATAGGACAAGTGTGTTTGAAATGAAACATTCAGTGATGCTGATATAATATGATTAGGTGTGTGTTATTTTCTAAAATAGACTTCTCACAAAAACATGTGTTTCTTTGTATTTAGTTGCTAGTTGTACAGTCATATTTTGTTTCAGAAAATTACAAAAAGAGTTTACATGTTCAACTTCAGTTTAGATGATCATTTGTAGGTTCAGATGTCTGTCTTATCTGAATCCTGAACCAATCAGACTAATCTTCATAAATGGCATTGAGTTTTATAATTAAAATTGTCAAATCTTGAAATTGTTGTGTCTTGTATGGAGTATGGCTCATTCGTCCGAATGATCTTATTCGGAAAAAGAGTCATTCGGTGAATGACTTGTGCCGAATGACTTATTCATCACTTTCATTCGGCGAATGACTCATGAAAGAATAAGCCACATTCGGCGAATGAGTTTAGGGCGAAACAGCTCATTCGCATGTCTCATTCGGCGAATGAGCAACCCTATATAAGCATTCAATCGGCCGAACTACCCTCATTCTCCCACTTTTTATTCGGCCGATACTGTGTGTGCGACATTCGCCTGAATCACTCTCTCTTCAACTCACTCATTTTTCGTCATTGTTACTGACTCAACCACTGATAAACCTGTTTATTATCATCTCAGGTACAGATGGATCAAAGGTCGTCGATTCTTGACCGTGGAATCATCAAAAACAGTTTAAATTTTAGGATTTTAGGGTTTTTAGTTTCGCTCTTCAAATAAATGATCAAAATGGACTTAAAATCAAATATGGTTTGTTTTAAACTTGTTAGTCGGTCGATTCTGAACATGGATATATGATTTTTATGGTCTGATTTGAGTTTTTGTAAACTGGAGTGTGAATTTCAAACGACAGCCGAATGACGCCATTCGGCGAATGACTCATTCGGCGAATGAAGCTCATTCGGCGAATGAAGATCATTCGGCGAATGAAGGTCATTCATCGAATGACTAAGTCAGCATATAACTCATTCGGCGAATGACTCATTCTACCTAAGTGTTCATTCGTCCAAATTCACTTCATTCGGCATATCAGTTTAAACTGATTCTATGTTCTGGTTTTTAATCTGATTTCAGTATTTTAATCAACTGAACTGTTCTGACATGTATATTTCTCTGATTTTCAGTATGGCTGGATACAAATCAGTGACAAAGAACAACATTTGCGCACATTTGGATCTCACCACTCCGAATGCCAAACACTATACTGATATTATCACATTTCTCAGGCGTTCGAGGATCTATACTGCCATCTCTACTTTGCATGTGCCATATATTTCACATCAGCATAATTTTTGGGCATCTGCTGATATTGACTGTGAAGCTGATCCTACAGTCATTCGAGGCAAAGTTCGAGGACAGGACGTGGTCATTTCTGCTGAACACATCCGAAGAGATTGTGGTTTTCAAGATGCACCTGATCAGCCGTATCTTCTGGATCGTTACTTAGTTCGAGGCTGCTTCATGAGATGCAAGTATGAGGGAGATCTTGGAGCTGGAATCCTGAACAAGGCATATATGTCTCCTCAGTTTAAGTACTTAGCACATGTACTTATACATTGCCTTGGGTCAAGGAGAGGAGGATTCGATGACATGAGAGAGACCATTAAATGTGCCTTTGTTGCACTAGTGCTGAACCTGCCATTCAACTTCTCAGAAATGGTCTTTTAACATATGAAGGAGAATGTGACTCTGAAAGGGGATAAGAAGTTCTTGATGTATCCTTGTTTCTTGCAGCAGTTGATTGATGCACAGTTGCCAGATTTGCCAAAGATTAATGCAGATATCCTCAGGTTGGAGCACATGAATGACATCACTCTAAACAGAGTGATGTCATACAGAGGCAAGGAAAGGAAGCCGGCAACTCGATCTTTATTTGGTCATCTTTCTAGGCCAGATTACATAGCTCCTGTTGGTCGAAGATGGAGACATGATGATTCTGATTCGGATATAGAATATATTGTTGTGCCAGATGATGGTGGTGATGATCATGGTGGTGAAGGTGCAAGTGGTGTAGGTGCAAGTGTTGGTGTGAGTTCAGCTGGTGTTGGATCTAGTGCTGTTGTTGTTGTTGATATCATTTCTGTTGCTGATGTTAGCATGATAGGTGTTAGTGGTGTAGATGTTGAAGGAGTGATTGCTGCTGATGTTGATACTCAGACTAGAGTTGGTACCTCTATGGCTGCTGATGAGGAAGTTGACATTGACTCACTGTTAGAGTTGGATTTCATGACTACTACAACCTCCACAGTGACAACTCCTCTAGACACAACAGTCACCACATCTGATGCTGATATAGATGAGTCAAAGGACTCAAGTGATGGTGAAGGTGAAGCTGGTGCTGATGAAGCTGGTAGTTCTGATTCAGAAGATACACCAGATGAGGAGTTTGAGAGTATCTGGGTTAGTGGCAGGTTGATAAAGAGGAAGAGGAAAAGGAGTGAAGCTGAGATGGAAGAGATCACTGATCCGTCATTTATTCAAGAGTTTGACACTTCTCCACCTCCTCAGTCCTCTGCTCCTGTCACTGCAGCTGTGTCTGTTGCAACTGTTCAGTCTACATCCTCTCGAGCTGTGAGAGGAAAGAGATCTAGATTTTTATTCCAGAGGAGGTTAGAACTGACGACAGCTGCTACAACTACTGCTACAACTACTGTCACATCAGTAGCAATTGTCTCAGTTTCTTCACTGACAAGGTCAAGGGCTACTCATATTCGTGCTACCACTGCCTCTCTGACCACCTCTATGACCCAGGCTCCCATTTTCACCTCTGCTTCTACTGGTCCCTCCACTTCACGAGCTAACACGTTTATACCTACTGTTTCAGTTGTTGATCAGCTGAGCACACTGAACAATATGGTACTTAGATTGATGGAGAGGAACATGGAGATGGAAAGGAAGAGCAGAGAACAGGATCTGGATATCGCTCAACTTACTCAGAGGATAACAGATCAGGATGCACTGTTGCTTCAAGCTGCAGATCAGAGAGCAGATCTCAGAGCAAGATCAGCTCAGCAAGAAGAGCAGTTGCTAAAGTATATAGACGAGCATAACCAGCTGAAATTGACGGCCACTGGTTTCAATGAAAGGATTTTATCTTTGGAGGCTGAGAATGCTCGTCTTTCTGAACAAATAGAAGATCTTAAAGACAGCACTCCCAAACTTGAGGGTTCTGCAGCTATCTCCAATGATTCAGATTCTGATAAAGAAGAGGAAGAAGAGGAAGAAGAATCTGATGAGGAGAAAGTTGACTATGAAGATTCTGATGATGATGATAAGGATAGATCAGGAAGTGGGTCTTCTAGTTCATCAGGTGATGATGATGATGATGATGATCAAGCCCCTTCTACATCTGAGATCCGGTCCAAGAAAGCAAATGACAAGAAGAAACAAGCTCCTCCTCCACCTCCTCCGACACAAACTGAAGAACCAGCAGCTACTGAGGAAGTCGATGCTGTGCCTGTGAGACGTCAACTGGACGAGACTCTTACTATGATTCTTGACGCTCAAGGCATCATACAGCACTCAGTTAGCTACGACAAGGAGGAGGGAGAGATTATTCATTGCTTATCTAAGGAGCAAATTGCTGAGTTATTCAGGTTAAATCCTGATGAGGTTATCGCTGAGGATACCTCTGTTCCTGTTACTGATGAGCCTACCCCAGAGGCCTTTGACGATATAGACGAGGTTATTCTTGAAGATATTACTGATGAGGAATATCTCAAGTATACATCAGATGAGGAAGAGCTGCCAACATTTACTGATCAGTTTGATCAAGCCACAGAAGATCTACTGATCCGATACTTAGAAGAACAAGTTGAGGTTAGCAAAGCCGAAGCTGATGATCAAAAGAAGAGGAAAGAGGAATGGGAAGCCTACTGGGAGATTCTCAAGAAAGAAAGCACCATGAAGTTGCCAGCTACGCACAAGAAAGTATACAGGACCAAAGGCTACAAGGCTGGAGGTCAAATCTTGAGCTGGGCATACTTTCATGATCTTGGGTGTTATGCTGTGAAGAGAGAGAGAGGCATTGACTACTTCAAGCATCCTCATGACTTTAAGACGTTGCCAGGTTTTGAAGTCAATCAGTTAGCACGTCTGAGGATGCTATATGCTGAAGATTCTGGAATGTCAACCTGGTTCTCTCGACAAATTCAGTATGAGTACAGAAAGAAATGGGTGAACTTCCAACCACAACAGCCTGAAAGATACTATCTGCCTGAGATTGATGGTCAGTCAAGGAAGCACAAAGTTCTCCTGAAGTGGCTACCTCCTAGAGTTTTGAAGAAGATTCCGTTAAGGAAGATGCGACAAGACTTTATGGAGGGCTTCCGATGGTGGTATTATGATGGACGGACTGGAGAGGCAGTGATTGTTCTATGCAAGGATAAGAAGTGGGAGACAGTACGGATTTTTGAGCCGATGTGGTTGACCAACTTGTCCCACAAAGATGTCCAGGCATTGTTTCGTCATTAAATTTTCTTTGATGTACAGGACATGGTACAAGCACTACAGTTTATGAGAGTGATCCGTCTTTGCAATATATTCAGGATTCATGCTGGAGCAGACTGGAAAGCTATTACTGAGAAATACTTCAAGAAAGACACTTCCAAGAGCTAAACTAGGTCCAAGGGGGAGTTTGTTGATGCACTTAATGTCCCTAGTTCAATTTTGTACTAATCATCATGTAAAGCTTAAAGTTATATTAATGGAAGTTGTCTTTATATATTGTTCTTAATGTTTAATATTGATTATATGATTGTTTGAATTGGTTAATTAATATTTGAGTATGAGTATTACTCATTCGGGCGAATGACTCAAGCGAATGAAGTCATTCGCCGAATAAGAATAGAGAATGACTATATTCAGCGAATGAGCCATTCGCCGAATGACTCATTCGACTGACTTATCCATTCGACATAGTCATTCGCCGAATGAGCTGCTTCGGCCACTCATTCGGCCGAATGACCACAGTCTATAAATACATGTTCAAACCATTTCAAACCTAACTTTTCCGAGTCCTCATTCTTCCCAGTGCACTCTAGTGTCAAACCCTTGAAGTTTTGAGCGATTCTTGCTGTCCAACTTCGATTCTCAACCCGTGGTGATCGATTCTCACTCGCACGTTGATTCTACTCACTCGATTCACCACGGTTGCTGTTGATTTCGATTGGAAAACCCTGGAATAGGATTCCACACTATTCCAGAGGCCGTCAAGCAGATTTCCTTTGGAACTGGATAGTTTTCGAGCTCCTAATAAGTCCTACATGCTTTCAGATCAAAATCAGGTTGCCAGATTGCAAAATTGATTGTGTAATCAAGTTTGGAAAGCGAAATTAATTAAGAAAATGTTTTTGTATTGAAAACCAATGTAGAAACTGAATCTTGTATAAAAACCGAAGTTTTAATCAGTATTCAGACATAAATCGAATCACCGAATTGTGAAATGGTTCGCGAAATCGAGTCTGGAACGCGAAATCGATTAAAATTATGTCCTTTTTATCCAAAATTGATCGTCAGATTGCGACCCGGAGCGTGAAACGAAGTTCAGAATGCAAAACAAACAAAATTAGGGTTTCAGGCAAAATATTCCGCCGGCGGCGACTTTTCGCCGGAGTTTCTCCGGATTCCGGCTGGCGACAGTGGCCGGAGGTGGTGGTCCGGTGGTGGTCAGGTGGCTCAAGGTGGTGGCTCGGTGACTCACGGTGGAGGCTCGGTGGCCTTGGTCGGTGGCCCAGTGGCCTTGGCCTAGCCGTGTCCTCGGTAACGACTTGGAGACACCGCTCATGAGGCCGGGCAATTTCCAGGAAGGCAAATTGTGACCAAGGCATGGGGCCGCACCTAGGCTGCGCCCGTTCCACGTTGGGTCCTTGGGGCCAAGCGCCCGTGCCACACTGGGGCCGCTCCTGTGCCACGTTGGGGCCGCGCTGGGGCCGCTTCCAATCCGCTGCGCCCCTCAACGTGGCATCAAAATTTTTCGCGAGCAAAATATGATTTGTTTATACTTTGACCGAGCCAAAATCCCCAAATCCTACTATTTAACATATATCTAGATTTTGGTGGAGAAAAATCTCGATTTGGACCACTTTGAAAAATCTGGTTTTTGGACAAAAATACCATTTTAATGGGTTTTTCAATTCTGATGATTTTCAAACTTCACCAAGCATTCCAACATGTTTTTTTAATCATATGAACCTATTAGAACTAAGAATTGAGGTTCAACTACTTGGTTAAGGATTTGCTTGAAAAATCCTCAAAATTGCAACTTTTAGCACTTGATTCTTTGTTCCACTTGATCTTGGGCTTGGCTACCAATTGTAACTAATTATAAATGATGTTTAAAGTATGTTTGAAGTTTCAGAAAGGTGTGGGAAGATCTTGGTCGAATTTGGGTGGTTTGGGAGAGAAAGAAAGTTGTAGAAATGTTGACCAAGGTCAACTTTTGGCCTTATATGGCCCAACATGTGACAACCAGTACCATACAGTCCGGAAAGTCCGTACGGTATGTGTACTTTCACTATTCACTGTGTGAAAATACAATGTGAAAACAGATGTGTAACATCAGAACTCAGAAAACAGACAACCTTTGTATGTGATTAAGTGAAAACTTAAATACAGGAAATATAACAACTCAAGAGAAACAATAGTGTGCAAACAAATGACAAGAACATATCGGTTGCGATCTGATATCCATAGATAATAGGAATCGGATGGCCAACAATTCAGTATGAAAGCCATGTGAATTCAATAATATCAATGTGAAAATAGGCAAGTATAGTTGAGTCCGTCTGTGAGGATGTTCAATGCAAAATAACAACTCGTTATCGTATACGAATAAGAAACTGACAGTGTGTTTGTGTGGGTGAAGATTCACACAAACATATCTGTGGGTTTAATGTTCTGAACAATAACTGAAAGGTAGAAAACCAAATCAGAAAGTGAAACGTACGATCGTGTTCGTACAGTTAGCACTCTGTACGAAAACGCGCGTAAGTCAAAGCTTTCTGACAAAACGAACTGAAAAATAAGATAATACTAATATATTTTAGAAGTTTACATTTAAACCATAATATACAATCTTAATTGGATGAAACAACCAGTAATTTTCGATTCGTAACGAAATAACGAAGGTTAACGATTTAATCTGGAACGAAACAGCAAAAATAAAGGAAACATAATATTTTTGTTTTACAATTTTGAAACACATCAAAATAGCCCAAGAAAACTAATTATCAAAAACACGTAAAATACGCGCGTTACGTTACGGAAACGCGAAGAAAACGAGAACCGAGCAAACGAAACGAACCCGAACACACGCGTGGTATATAAAGACTAAATGAGGTTATCTTCCTCATTTAATACCCTCACACTCTCTCTCTAAACCCAAATCTGGCACTTTCTCTCTCTAGGGTTTTCTTCTCCTTCAAGAACCCATATCTCCCTCAATACTCAACCAAATCACTCCATTTTTGAGCCTAAACGAAGATCTTGATCTCCTCTACAAGGAAGTACAACCGATCTGGGGTGAAATCCAACAAAACTCGAGGTATGGAGCTGTGAATATCACGAAATTTAGGGTTTTTAACCCCTAGGTAGACCCACCCATTCTAGCCGGACCTAAGCACTTCCTTTCCATCATACACCTTCGAGAATGGTTCGCCTGCACTTAGCCACCGAGAAACACCATCAACATTACATAATCCCGACTTAAACACCAAGAGTGCCGTCACACAGCCCACTGAATGGACATAGCCGAAAGGAGGAAGGGCCGAATGGCCTGGTTGCTGGCCGAAGGGACTAAGCGAATGAGTCCCAGCCGTATGGCAAACCCCATTCGGACATCTTCATTCGGCCTAGAGCCAAGTATTCATTCTGTTGGGGGCACACACATTCGGCCGAAGCTTAACCATTCGGTCCAAGCCATCTCAGTCGGTCGGGCACACTCGTTCGGCCACCACCTCACCATTCGCCCGAACCACGGGTCATTCGATCCATGCTATTCGATCGGCCCATGAGGCTGGTTCGGTCCATTTGATTCAAAGATGTAAATAAACACATAAACAAATACCTCAAATCAATAATGAACTCATGCTTGGGAATTAGGGTTTACTACTACAAAGGTGGTGGGTTTGGAATTATAAAACTTCATGAAGTCTTAAAATCTTGCCTTTCAATATGTTAACAAGTGAATTTAAGGCGTTAAGACAAATGGATCAATGATCATACAAAATTCTTTTACAAAATGCCAAGGGTTTATAACCTTTAATGTAAAACCTAAGTTTGGTACTTATAAACCATAACAGGCTTCAAGATTTCACATCATGACAAGATTCACATTAAGGTAGTCATAAAACAAATAACTAGGTATGCTAAACTAAACTAAATTGGGTTAAGTGCGAGTATATTTAATAACAAACGAACGAAGGCGGATCGACGACCGAGACTTACGGGTGTTAGCCAACTTTAGGGCTAACACCTACACGCACAAGCACCTATGACTTATATTTATAAGTTACAAACAACGTGAAATCAATACAGGATCGTGAAAATTACAACAAGAACAACAACGAGCGCGTGCAATCTTGTTTAGACTTAGTCAACCACGACAATTACAAGGTAAGTTCATATACCTAATCTTAACTGATTTCAAAGCTCAGGGCTGAGAAACATGCTTAAAGCTTTTATTTACTTAAAGGTTTTGATATAACATACTGATTGCACTATGATTTAGATAATATTCTTTATCCTTATTATCATTTATCATTGTATGCTTGCTTGCCTGATCATTATCATATCTGAGATAGCTAGGATGATACATGCTAATATAGCTTCATGACACATCAACACAATAGAATAATACTAGTTGTAAGAATATATCTTACAACATCTTATTATTCTTACACGATTGAACAACGAGATAATCAAGTGGTAACATGCGGATAACAATTACAAACAACAAGAGTGATAATCATGATAACGTAACTTCATGATAACAAGATCATTCACACATTACTAACATCGTGTAATAAGACAAGTTCTTATAATACTTTGTTCATGTTAATAAGAACACACAACATAGAGATAACAGTTGAGACAATTACTTGCGATATCGAGTAGGATATCATGATAACATACTTTTGGGATGTCATTCCCTACACATGCTACCACTGGTTACTACAACAAATTCTTAACACACGTGGTTAACACATGAGAACACATAACATTGGGGAATATCATACATTGATTACTACATGACAGTTTATAATAAATCACACTCTTGGAATAGGGTTTTGGGGATCCTATAGGGGTGAACATGGGACATTAGGTTAACTTTATCAAACAATCATAAAGCTTACATCATTTCTAATAAACATCATACCAAAAGAGTCATAACTCCATCTTCATAGAAATGGAGTTGACTCGATTCATTAGGATCATACTGAGCATTGTATGCGATAACATTCTAATTATTAACACTCTAAAAGTCTTGGGGAACTTATTCATTCAAATAGATATCGTGGAAAGGATATCTTACACACTGGGTTGGTTAGAAATGACAACCACTGGGACAACTAGGTCTCAATCTAGGTATCATGGAGAGGATACCTTACACTCCAAACCATTCAGAAACCACATATCTAGAGACTCTAAACTTTCATTCTTCTAGATATTATGGAGAGAATATCTTGCACGCCAAAACTTATCAATGGTAACACGCCTAGAGACAATTCAGTCTCACTCAAATAGATATTATGGGAAGGATATCTTACAGACCGAACTGGGTAGTACTGACAGTCACAGAGACTATTTAGTCTTGCTCTAGATATCTTTGGGGATATCTAACACTCCGGGTTAATCAGCAATGATTAACTACTAAAACTATTAAGTTTTGCTCTAGATATCGAGGAGGATATCTTACACGCCGAGCTAATACGTAAGGAATAGCTAACAGAGACAATTACGTCTTTTTTTCAAATAATGGGAATAATCAAACTTGGGGAATCATGGGTGAAATGAAATGGGTATCCATAGTTGTATTACAAATGGTGTTGAATCCTGTTAAGCATGTGGTGGGATGGCGTCTGGGCGGGTTGTAGGCTCGACCCTTTCGTATGCCCTATATATAAGCATGCTTGATGGGATGAAACACCATTTGTAAGTATAGCTATGGAGAGGACATTGTGTGACAAATGAAACATTCATAAAAAAGACTTGTGTGTAACATTGTGAACATGAATGACAATAAATCAATGGTTTTCAATTATCAAACTTATGAACTCACCAACCTCGTGTTGACTTTGTTTAAATGTATGTTTTTCTTAGGTGACGAACAGGTTTAGTCACCAGACATTCAGGGACATAGCTAGTGGTCTTTTAGAAGACCTAGCTGCATTTTGTGTTGATCATACTTTTGAATGACAAAACATTGAATCCTCTTTTGTAAATCTTGTGCAGATACAAGATAGAAACACATTGATTCTTTTGGATAGATTTACTTAGTTAAATTATGAACGTAACATTGTAATTTAACTTTGTAATTCTATATCATTGTCATGTTAACATTTCTCAATTATATATCATGTGCTATGCAAACAATCTGATCACTTTGATTATCAAGCGATATCGCGACCCGAGAACCTTCCGCCCGACGGGAAAGTCGATCCAGCCCGCCGGCTTGGGGAGTGACACAAGACTTGTATTCCAATTTTGGCTAATAATTTTGAGATCATTGTTTCAGGTAAAAATTAACAAGCTTAACTTTTAGCAAAACCGAATTAGAAAAGCGGGGTATTGTTTTTAACAAGCAAATATATTGAGTATACTGAATATATGTTCAGAATATCCCTGAATATCCCTGGGGATATGTCACACCCCGAGCCGGCGGGGTTGGATCGAAGTCCCCGTCGGGCGGAAGGTTCTCGGGGCGTGATATCGTGCGTGATAATCGTAATGATCAGATTATTTACATAGCATCAATGTTAAGAATAACTAAAGCACAATTAAACATTAAACTAGAAATACAAAGTTAAATTACAATAGCAATGTTTAGTAATTTAACTCGGTAAACCTAACAAAAGAATCAAAGTTTTCTATCTTGTAACTATACAAGACATCCAAAAGAGATTCGTATGAACAACAAAATATGTGCTTCCAAAATTAACTGGGTCCTCTATCTAGGTCACCTAGCATGCAGTCCAAAGCCTTAGCTTAAACATGTTCTTCACCTGAGAAAGCATGTAAGAAAAACAAAGTCAACACAATGGTTGGTGAGTTCATAAAGTTTATAAGTTTAAAATACCTTTAACAAACCTCTCTCGGTAAAACCTTAATCTTATTAACTCCACATGTGATATCCAAATCGGTATGCTTATATATAGGGCATACCCCTAAGTCAAGCCTACAACCCGCCCAGACACCGTCCCACCACATACTAATCCGCATATGACAATATTGTTAATAATAATTAAGCATTTTACCTACCATTCAACCCATTTCTCATCATAGCTTTAGTTTTATGTTTCAAAGTATACAAGTCTATAGCATTCATAAGTATTAGCCTCAAAGTAAGTTTAACAAGCATCATAGTTTCACACGCACATAGTTTCGCTTTCACTAATCTCAAGCGTGAGTACAAGCCCTGCTATAGCAGAAGTTTAGCAATTACGTAGCTCACGGATAGATACAAGCTCTGCTCTAGCAGAAGTTTAGCCATTACGTATCTCATGAATTAGTTAAGCCTAGTCTACCAATTACGTGTCTCCTATACAAGATACAAGCCCTGCTCTAGCAGAAGTTTAGCAATTATGTATCTCATACATAGACACAAGCCATGCATACACAAACAATCCAACAATTACATATCTCATATAAGCAGACAAAAGCCCTGCTCTAGCAGAAGTTTAGCAATTACATGTCTCTTATATTGATAATAGCTTAGCCTCGTCATAGTTTAGCTTTCACGTATCTCAATACATGGGTACAAGCCCTGCTATACCAGAAGTTTAGCAATTACATAGCCCATGATTAGATACAAGCTTAGCATTTCTCACGTAATCATAGTTTCCAAGCATATAGTTTCAAGCATTAGCATATAGTTCAACCACGAAATTCCTAGTGCAAGCATCAAGTAGGTAGTTTAAGCCTCTAGTTTGTAGTATAAGCATCAAGCCTCAAGTTTAAGCATTTAGTTCATAGCATAAGCCTCAACCATCAAGTTCAATCATCTCTGTTCAAGCATAAGCATCAAGCATCAATTTCAAGCATCTCTCTTCAAGCATAAGCATCAAGCATCAAGTTTAAGCATCTACTTTGTAGAATAAGCATCAAGCACATAGTTCCTCAAAGTATACTAGTTTCCAAGCATAAGCCTTGTTGTAAGCATCATAGTTATGTTTTTAAAAGCATTAAATAACATTTCAATACTTTATTAAAATGTTTAACATGCTTCTCAGTCCCGAAGTAAAACAAATAAGTTTGAAAAGGGACAAATGAACTCACCTTATGTCCGTAGTGATTGACTAAGTAGAATAATAATGCACGCGCTCTTTGTTTGTACTTGTTGTAATGTTATTGATTTCATAGTATTTGTAGCTTATAAGTATGTGTTATTATGATTCGTGTGCGTGTAAGTGTTAGTCCTAAAGTTGACTAACACCGTAAGTCTCGGTCATGATTCGGCCCTTATTCACTTGTTATTTCTTATATTAATATAACACGTTTTCCCATCATATGTTTAATGCACTTGTTGTCACCATTAGATTCGTAATGTTTTGTTGCATCATAATTGTAGAGATTAAAGTCTCAAATATGGTTTCCCATTTCTTTTGCTATCTTTATAGTCATGAACATAAATTCTCTTTCGTTGCATTTAATATCATTTAGTTAAATGGCTAGTTAATGTCCTCAAGTTCATGAGCCGAATAATAGGTTGACATAGAAATACACATATGGGCCGAAACCATTATATGGACTTAGTCAACTTAGGGTTTTGGGGCGTGAAGATTTTGTGTGGTCCAAAAGGGTTGGCTCGGTCACTCAATATTGTTGGGCCGAAATGTATAGGATTGGGCCGGCTAAGTGAATTGGGCCGGAGACTTTGGGCCGAAACAAATAAATTGGATTTTAGTTTGGGCCGAGTGGGGTTTGGACCAAGTTAGTCACTTGGGCTCACTAACTCGTGTGTGGGCCGTATGGTAGGTCGAGGTGTTCTGCTGGCCGAATAGATTTCCAAGGAATTAGGGTTCGGCTGAGCAAGCCTATAGGTTCGTTAGGTTAGGTTCGACCATGGCTAAATGGAAAGGTTCGCATCATGGTTTGCTTGTTGGACGTCGGGTTCGCCACTAGTGGGTTCGGTGGTTGTCAGGAAGGTTCGGCTAGGCCATGAGAACCTCAAGGTTCGTGACTAAGGCTTGGCATGCTGTATGGGTTCAGCCAAAACACACGCAGATGGTTCGGGAGTCCAGTCAGGTTCGGCCAACTCATGTCATGGGTTCAGTCCTTCATGGTAGGTTCGTTTGCCTCCGAGGGTTCGCAGCTATCATCATTAGGGTTCGGCCACTGTTAAGGTTTACAACGAACCTTATGGTTCGCCTATGATGCCACAGGTTCGCGAGAAGATAGAGGGTTCGGCTAGGGTTACGAGATAAGGTTCGTGGCTTATGTAGCAGCCATCGTAGGTTCGGCCAGCCTCAAATCTCACGAACACTGTGTGTTGAACATCTTTACCACATTCGATCTCTTGATCTGGTTACTCCCATGGTGTTTCCTCGTGCAGATCAGTTCTTAGTGTCGTAGAGTGAGGGTGGGTTAGAGTTTTGCACCAGCTAGGTGGGGTGTGGTCGCACAAGGTTTAAGAAAACCCTAATTTTTCGTGAACTTCAAAGCTTCATACCTCGAGTTTCAGTGGATAGATCTTCAGATCGGTAGCACTTCTAGGTAGAGAACGTTTGTAGCTTCGATTTGGCACCAAGAACATGTGATTTCGTCACCAAATGAAGAAGTTATGGTGATTCAAAGGTTGAAATCTAGAGAGAGGGGTCACGGGTAGAGTTTGTAGAGAGAGTGAGGGTTTGTTGAAAATGAAATAAATGCTACCATTTGATGTTTAAATACCCCGAGGGTATTCGGGTTCGTTTCGGTTGCTCGATTCGTATTTTCGTCATGTTTCCGGATCGTTACGCGCGTTCTTCGTAAATTAAATAAAAAGGATTATTTTAGAATGTGTAAATACGATTATCATTAGAAATTATTTTTAACTTTCGTTGTATTAAATTATTTATCAATTTATATCATTTTTACGCGTTTAGTTTATTTGTTTGCGAATTAGTAAAATAGTTTTGTTAAATTTTATTTATGATGAGTTTCAAAATTGTAAAATAGGAAATATTATATTTCCTTAAATTTATGATCGTTCGTATCGTTTTTTTTTTTTTGTGTTCGTTTTCGTTTCGTCAGAACGCGTCGCCATCGCGCATATTCGTTCGAATCGTCATTCGAACGAACACGACGATGGTTTGGCTTTCTGACTCTTGTTCTCTACTGTTCATCATTTTTTCAGAACGTTAAACTCTCAGAATCATTCGTACAGATCGTCACCTATACGAACAATTCGTCTGTTTATCAATCTGTAACAACAACCGTTATGGTTTTGTTTTGTTTAACCTCACATACGTTTATACACAATAGCATCAAATCAAGTATACGTGTTTCAACACTGTGTTGTCTGATATGTTTCTGACTGTTAAACCCTAAGGTTTTAATCAGATTTTCAGACAATCACATAATAGTTTCGTGTTAAGCATAATGTATCAATAGCATAAACATAGTTTCACGAAATGTGTACCTGAGTTACTGTACGAGTTACTGTTGCGATCACTGTTCCGGCACGCGTCCGGCACTGATGTTACAGTCTCCCCTTGTTAAAGAAATTTCGTCCCGAAATTTAAGACTTGTTATCGATACGGCTTCCTCTGTAAAGAGTTGGAGATACTTGTTCTTCATGTGATCTTCACGTTCCCAAGTAAACTCGGGTCTGCGCCTTGAGTTCCATCGAACCTTAACGATCGGAATACGGCTTCGCCTCAGTTTCTTAACCTTGCGATCCATAATCTCTAAAGGTTCTTCAATAAAACGTAAGTGTTCATCCAATTGAATTTCTTCAACCGGTATGATAAGAGTTTCATCGGCAAGGCATTTCTTCAAGTTTGAGACGTGAAACACGTCATGTACACCACTAAGTTCATCTGGTAATCTTAGTCTGTATGCCACAGGACCAATACGTTCAACAATCTCGAACGGTCCCACGTACCGTGGTGTTAGTTTGCCTTTCTTTGCAAAACGAACTACATCTTTCCATGGGGATACCTTTAACATGACACGGTCTCCCACTTGGAATTCCAACGGCTTACGTTGTTTATCGTCATAGCTCTTTTGTCTGCTTCGAGTTGCTTGTAACCTTTGTTGTATCTGAGCAATTTTGTCGGTAGTTTCTTGAATAAGTTCTGGCCCGGTGATACGGTTATCTCCCACTTTTGACCAACAGATCGGCGATCGACACTTGCGACCATAAAGAGCCTCGAACGGTGCACATCCGATGCTACTATGATAACTGTTGTTGTAGGAGAATTCAATCAATGGCAAGTGAGAATCCCAATTACCACTGAAGTCTAGAACACAAGTTCTCAACATATCCTCTAGGGTCTGTATAGTACGTTTGCTTTGACCATCCGTTTGTGGAGGATAAGCTGTACTCAAGTTTAATTGCGTCCCTAGAGATTTCTGCAATAATTACCAAAACCTTGATGTGAATCTGCTATCACGATCTGGAAATGATAGACAATGGTACACCATGGCGTACCACTATCTCATTGATGTAAAGCTTTGCTAGTTTATTCATCGTGTAAGTTTCTCGCATCGACAAGAAATGAGCAAATTTGGTTAATCGATCAACGATAACCCAAATAGTGTCATGTCCACTGGAAGTGCGGGGTAGCTTAGTAACAAAGTCCATAGCTATCTGTTCCCACTTCCATAGTGGAATTTCAGGCTGTTCCAGTAAACCGGACGGTTTCTGGGGTTCTGCCTTCACTTTAGCACACGTGAGACATCGACCAACATACTCGGCTATGTTATTCTTCATGCCCGGCCACCAATAATATGCACGTAAGTCTTGGTACATTTTATCAGCGCCGGGATACACAGAGTACTTGGTCTTGTGTGCTTCATCGAATATAAGTTTCCTTAACTCATCTACTACAGGAATCCATACTCGATCCTTGTAGTAAACAAGTCCATCAGGTTTCGTTTCCAATTGCTTTTCCACTCCACAATCTAGGTCTTTCTTCAAGTTTGCTCGTTCAATCGCCTCTTGTTGTGCTTGCATAATGTTGTCGTGTAAGCTTGTCTGCAAAGTCATTCCCATTGCTCTGAAGCGCAAGGGTTTGACTCGTTCCTTCCGGATCAAGGCATCAGCTACAACATTTTCCTTGCCCGGATGGTATTTGATTACACAGTCGTAATCATTCAAGAGTTCAACCCAACGTCGTTGTCTCATGTTGAGTTCCTTCTGATCGAAAATGTGTTGCAGACTCTTGTGATCAGTGAATATGGTACACTTGGTGCCATATAAGTAATGTCTCCAGATCTTTAAAGCAAATATCACGGCTCCCAGTTCCAAATCATGAGTAGTGTAGTTCTTCTCATGAATCTTTAGTTGTCTCGAAGCATAAGCAATAACTTTGTCTCGCTGCATTAGCACACAGCCAAGTCCCTGATGGGATGCATCACAATACACAACAAAGTCATCGCAACCATCTGGGAGAGATAAGATCGGAGCATCACATAACTTTTGCTTCAAGGTCTAAAAGGCTTCTTCTTGCTTTTGCTCCCAAACAAATGGCTCGCTTTTCTGTGTTAGTTTTGTGAGTGGCAGGGCTATCTTAGAAAAGTTCGAGATAAACCTTCTGTAATAGCCTGCTAAGCCTAGAAAAGAACGTATCTCCGTCGGTGTCTTCGGAGTGTCCCAATCCTTTATTGCCTCGATCTTGGCAGGATCAGCATGTATTCCCTCACTGTTAATTACGTGTCCTAGAAATTGAACCTCTTTTAATCAAAACTCACACTTAGAGAATTTGGCATAGAGTTTCTCTTCCTTTAACAGTTCCAAGATCGTTCTAAGGTGTTGCTCGTGCTCTGCTTTACTTTTAGAATAGATCAATATGTCATGAATGAAAACAATAACAAATTGATCTAAGTACGGCTTACATACTCGGTTCATGAGATCCATGAAAACCGCTGGTACATTCGTCAATCCAAAAGGCATCACCATAAACTCGTAACGCCTGTATCTGGTACGAAACGCCGTCTTTGGTATGTCTTCGTCTTGTACTCTGAGTTGGTGATATCCAAATGTTAGATCGATCTTTGAAAAGTATTGAGCTCCTTGCAACTGGTCAAACAAATCTCAATCCTCAGTAGTGGATACCGATTCTTAATGGTTAGTTTGTTTAACTCCCTGTAGTCTATGCACATACAAAAGGATCCATCCTTCTTTTTCACGAACAAAACTGGAGCTCCCCAAGGTGAGTAGCTCAGTCGGATGAAACCTTTGTCAAGTAGCTCCTGTAGTTGATTCGACAATTCCTGCATCTCCGAAGGTGCTAACCTGTAAGGAGATTTAGCAACAGGTGTCGCTCCAGGAATCAGATCAATACGAAACTCTAACGGTCGCACCGGTGGCAAACCAGGTAGATCTTCTGGGAATACTTCAGGGTATTCCTTTACTATCGGCACATCTTGTATTGTTTTCTTGTCCTTCTCTTTCTCCACCACGTGAGCCAAGAAAGCTATGCACTTCTTTTGTAGACACTTACGCGATTTTATGCATGATATGATCTTTACGTTTCACTTTGCTTGATCCCCACGAACTTCCAATACACGATCATTCGTCACTGGAATCCGAAGTAGCTTTTCAGAACAGATGACTTCAACTCTATTGAGTGATAGCCAATCCATCCCCACAATGATGTCGAAACTGCCCAACTCCATCGGCAACAAGTCGATGGTAAATGTGTGATCTGTGAGTGTAAGTGGGCAATTCCTAAGTCTAGTGCTAACTGTAACTTGTTTCCCATTCGCTACTTCAATAATGTAAGGGGAGTCTAAAGTTTCCTCAATAAGACTAAATTGTCGTGCAAAATCAGATGAAATAAAACTCTGGCCTGCACCAGTATCAAATAGTATAGATGCATAAGAGTCATGTAAAAGAAATGTACCAGTGACCACATTAGGGTCTTGGCGTGCAGCATTGGCTCCGATAACAAAAGCACGTCCACGAGGTGCTTGTGCTTCTGGTTGCACTCTCTTTGGACAGTCGCGAGAGAAATGACCCATTTCCCCGCAGTTGTAGCATCCTCTATTGTTCTTATTATTGTTGTTGCCCGGGTGTGGTGGTGGAGGTAGTGCTCTTGCTGCAGTGTTGGTAGCTTGCATCGCCGGAGCGAGACAATTTGCAACCCAGTGGCCAAATCGACCACAGTTAGTGCACTTCCTACACTATGAAACAGGTGGATGATGATAATTGCAATGATTGCACTAAGGATACACTCCCACATAGTTCTTGAGTGTAGTGTTGGCAGGTGCTGCAGGAGTCTGTCTCAAAGGAGTGACGACCGCATAGTTTTTAACGACATTTTGTTTCTTCTTCTGGTGATACTCAGGTTTCTTTGTTGTTATTTCCTTGGCATTTCCCGCATCGTCTTTTAAAAATCCTGACTTTACCATCACCTTGGTAAGTTTGGCTAAAAGGGAGATGGCTGACTCCAGAGTAGCAGGATATGCAGCCAGCACAATGCTTTGAATACAAGAAGGTAATCCTGCTACATAGCGATCAATCAGCTTTTCCAATGTTGGCATTATCTCTGGCACCAGGGCTACCAGTTCATGATAACGGTTGGTAAGAGTCATATGATCGGCTCCCTTCATCACATGGTTCGAGAACTCAACCTCTAGCTGCTGCAGTTCATGTTTCGGACAGAATTCGTTCCTCAGAAGAAGTTTGAATTCTGCCCAAGGCATTGCCATCGTTTCATCTCTTCCTCGGGCTCTAATCTGAGCGTTCCACCATGTCAAAGCTCGCTTGCCGAAAGATCCAGCCGCATAGCGAACTTTGTGGTGTTCAGGACAACTGCTTATGTCTAAAGTGTTCTCCATTTTCTCCAGCCATTGGATCAGTCCAACAGCTCCTTCCACACCAGTGAAGCTTGGTGCTTTGCATCCTACAAAGGATTTGTAGGAGCAGTCTGTAGTATGACTAGTGTTTCCACTAGCCTCTCCCGTAGTATGGCCAGAGTTGTTGCCATGTCCTTGAATACGGTTTATCATCTCTGGGATGACATCTTTCAGTTGACTCATCAGTTGGGTGCTCAGAAGGGACGCCAAAGCAATAGTGGCAGGATCAATAACTGGACCCGCATTCGGGTTCGGAGGAGGGTTTAGCGGAGGAGGAGGTGGTGGCGGTGGTGAATCTGGTGGTGATGGTGTTAATGAGTGAGGCGCAGATGTCTGTGTAGTAGGCACCAGGGTCGGTTGTCTTCTTGGCGGCATTCTGATCATAACCAAAAGAATTTGGTTAGTGCAGTGATCGAACGCAGAAGACACAATGCAACTTAAGTATTATGTTCTCTACATGAGGGTCCCTAAGTTATAGTCTAGGCCAAACCGTTTAAGTAAATGACCAACTATTCTCTATAACCTTGAGCTCTGATACCAATCTGTCACACCCAAAGCCGACGGGGTTGGATCGAAGTCCCCGTCGGGCGGAAGGTTCTCGGGGCGCGATATCGTGCGTGATAATCGTAATGATCAGATTGTTTACATAGCATCAATGTTAAGAATAACTAAAGCACAATTAAACATTAAACTAGGATGACAAAGTTAAATTACAATAGCAATGTTTAGAATTTAACTCGGTAAACCTAACAAAAGAATCAAAGTTTTCTATCTTGTAACTGTACAAGACATCCAAAAGAGATTCGTATGAACAACAAAATATGTGCTTCCAAAATTAACTAGGTCATCTATCTAAGCCACCTAGCATGCAGTACAAAGCCTTAGCTTAAACATGTTCTTCACCTGAGAAAGCATGTAAGAAAAAAAAAGTCAACACAACGGTTGCTGAGTTCATAAAGTTTATAAGTTTAAAATAGCTTTAACAAACCTCTCTTAGTAAAACCTTAATCTTATTAACTCCAAATGTGATATCCAAATCGGTATGCTTATATAAAGGGCATACCCCTGAGTCGAGCCTAAAACCCGCCCAGACGCCGTCCCACCACATACTAATCCGCATATGACACTATTGTTAATAATAATTAAGCATTTTACCTACCATTCAACCCATTTCTCATCATAGCTTTAGTTTTCTGTTTCAAAGTTTACAAGTCTATAGCATTCATAAGTATTAGCCTCAAAGTAAGTTTAACAAGCATCATAGTTTCACACTCACATAGTTTCGCTTTCACTAATCTCAAGCGTGAGTACAAGCCCTGCTATAGCAGAAGTTTAGCAATTACGTAGCTCACGGACAGATACAAGCCCTGCTCTAGCAGAAGTTTAGCCATTACGTATCTCATGAATTAGTTAATCCTAGTCTAGCAATTACGTGTCTCCTATACAAGATACAAGCCCTGCTCCAGTAGAAGTTTAGCAATTACGTATCTCATACATAGACACGAGCCATGCATACACAAACAATCTAGCAATTACATATCTCATATAAGCAGACAAAAGCCCTGCTCTAGCAGAAGTTTAGCAATTACATGCCTCTTATATAGATAATAGCTTAGCCTCGTCATAGTTTAGCTTTCATGTATCTCAATACATGGGTACAAGCCCTGCTATAGCAGAAGTTTAGCAATTACGTAGCCCATGATTAGATACAAGCTTAGCATTTCGCACGCAATCATAGTTTCCAAGCATATAGTTTCAAGCATTAGCATATAGTTCAACCACGAAATTCCTAGTGCAAACATCAAGTATGAAGTTTAAGCCTCTAGTTTGTAGTATAAGCATCAAACCTCAAATTTAAGAATTTTGTTCATAGCATAAGCCTCAACCATCAAGTTCAAGCATCTCTGTTCAAGCATAAGCATCAAGCATCAAGCATCAAGTTTAAGCATCTACTTTGTAGAATAAGCATCAAGCACATAGTTCCTCAAAGTATACTAGTTTCCAAGCATAAGCCTTGTTGTAAGCATCATAGTTATGTTTTTAAAAGCATTAAATAACATTTCAATAATTTATTAAAATGTTTAACATGCTTCTCAGTCCCGAAGTAAAACAAATAAGTTTGAAAAGGGACAAATGAACTCACCTTATGTCCGTAGTAATTGACTAAGTAGAATAAGAATGCACACGCTCTTTGTTTGTACTTGTTGTAATGTTATTGATTTCATAATATTTGTAGCTTATAAGTATGTGTTATTATGATTCGTGTGCGTGTAAGTGTTAGTCCTAAAGTTGACTAACACCGTGAGTCTCAGTCATGATTCGGCCCTTATTCACTTGTTATTTCTTATATTAATATAACACGTTTTCCCATCATATGTTTAATGCACTTGTTGTCACCATTAGATTCTTAATGTTTTGTTGCATCATAATTGTAGAGATTAAAGTCTCAAATATGGTTTCCCATTTCTTTTGCTATCTTTATAGTCATGAACATAAATTCTCTTTCGTTGCATTTAATATCATTTAGTTAAATGGCTAGTTAATGTCCTCAAGTTCATGAGCCGAATAATAGGTTGACTTAGAAATACACATATGGGCCGAAACCATTATATGGACGTAGTCAACTTAGGGTTTTGGGCCGTGAAGATTTGTGTGGTCCAAAAGGGTTGGCTCAGTCACTCAATATTGTTGGGCCGAAATGTATAGGATTGGGCCGGCTAAGTGGATTGGGCCGGAGACTTTGGGCCGAAACAAATAAATTGGATTTTAGTTTGGGCCGAGTGGGGTTTGGACCAAGTTAGTCACTTGGGCTCAGTAACACGTGTGTGGGCCGTATGGTAGGTCGAGGTGTTCTGCTGGCCGAATAGATTTCCAAGGAATTAGGGTTCGGTTGAGCAAGCCTATAGGTTCGTTAGGTTAGGTTCGGCTATGGCTAAATGGAAAGGTTGGCAGCATGGTTTGCTTGTTGGACGTCGGGTTCGCCACTGGAGGGTTCGGTGGTTGTTAGGAAGGTTAGGCTAGGGCATGAGAACCTCAAGGTTCGTAACTAAGGCTTGGCATGATGTATGGGTTCAGCCAAAACACACGCAGATGGTTCGGGAGTCCAGTCAGGTTCGGCCAACTCATGTCATGGGTTCGGTCCTTCATGGTAGGTTCGTTCGCCTCCGAGGGTTCGCAGCTATCATTATCAGGCTTCGGCCACTGTTAAGGTTTACAACAAACCTTATGGTTCGCCTATGATGCCACAGGTTTGCGAGAAGATAGAGGGTTCGGCTAGGGTTATGAGATAAGGTTCGTGGCTTATGTAGCAGCCATCGTAGGTTCGGCCAGCCTCAAATCTCACGAACCCTGTGTGTTGAACATCTTTCCCACATTCGATCTCTTGATCTGGTTACTCCCATGGTGTTTCCTCTTGCAGATCAGTTCTTAGTGTTGTAGAGTGAGGGTGGGTTAGAGTTTTGCACCGGCTAGGTGGGTGTGGTCGCACAAGGTTTAGAAAACCCTAATTTTTCGTGAACTTCAATGCTTCATACCTCGAGTTTCAGTGGATAGATCTTCAGATCGGTAGTACTTCTAGGTAGAGAATGTTTGTAGCTTCGATTTGGCACCAAGAACATGTGATTTCATCACCAAATGAAGAAGTTATGGTGATTCAAATGTTGAAATCTATAGAGAGGGGTGACGGGTGGAGTTTGTAGAGAGAGAGAGGGTTTGTTGAAAATGAAATAAATGCTACCATTTGATGTTTAAATACCCCGACGGTATTCGGGTTTGTTTCGGTTGCTCGGTTCGTATTTTCGTCATGTTTCCGGATCGTTACGGGCATTCTTCGTAAATTAAATAAAAAGGATTACTTTAGAATGTGTAAATACGATTATCATTAGAAATTATTTTAACTATCGTTGTATTAAATTATTTATCAATTTATATCATTTTTACGTGTTTAGTTTATTTGTTCGCGAATTAGTAAAATAGTTTTGTTAAATTTTATTTATGATGAGTTTCAAAATTGTAAAATTGGAAATATTATATTTCCTTAAATTTATGATCGTTTGTATCGTTTTTTTTCGTGTTCGTTTTCGTTTCGTCAGAACGCGTCGCCATCGCGCGTATTTGTTCGAATCATCATTCGAACGAACACGACGATGGTTTGGCTTTCTGATTCTTGTTCTCTACTCTTCAGTCATTATTTCAGAACGTTAAACTCTCAGAATCATTCGTACAGATCATCACCTATACGAACAATTCGTCTGTTTATCATTCTTTAACAACAACCGTTATGGTTTTGTTTTGTTTAACCTCACATACGTTTATACACAATAGCATCAAATCAAGTATAAATGTTTCAACACTGTGTTGTCTGATATGTTTCTGACTGTTAAACCCTAAGGTTTTAATCAGATTTTCATAGGAAATGTGTACCTGAGTTACTGTACGAGTTACTGTTGCGATCACTATTTCGGCACGCGTCCGGCACTGATGTTACAGGATATTTGAATATATCAAACAGAAAAATAGCAAGACACACGAGATTTATACGAGGAAAAGCCCTCAATCCCTTAGGATTGCCGGCATAAAAACCTCAGGAGGTGACAATCGTCACTCTGCCTAGTTTTATTAACAAAACAATAATTCAATACAAACAAAGAGCGCGAGTTGATCGATTCTAAATAGCCCAAACAAACTTCAGTGAGTAGTGTGTATATCTATGAGTAACCAGTGTCCTATCTCGATCAATCACCTCAGTATATATACAAAATAAGTACAAGTGAACGTTTGGCAACGTCCATAAGGTAGTTCCGACTATTCCGGCACTTTCCAAACGTGGGAGACTGATTCAAATCCAATACGCAAATCTCTCTTGGATTTCTCTTTTAAGTTGAGTTAGTTGACGCGTGCTTCCATGATATTAGGGCCAGCTATTAGACAACCTGTCAATTCCTGAAATCTTGCAATAGATGTTAAGCAACAAAGGTATCTGTTAGTAATAATACACATCCTTAAAATATCCCTGATCCCGAAATATCCCGAATCTTGAAATATCCCGAGTGAGAATATTTTGCGCCTAACAATTGCCCCCAATTTTACAGTTGAGATTTATAGTTGTGAAATTTAAAAGATTAAAGTTTAAAAATTAAAAATTTGAATTTTGAATTGACGGTTTCTTGATTAAATGGATGGTTAGATGGGGATAACGGTTACTGTTTGAATGTCAGAATAATGCGCATATAATGATAACGCGTCCTTCCTTTTCAATCACTTGTCTTCTTTGATCGTCTTCTCCGATAAGTTCTTTATTCCGAATCCTCTATTTTTCTTGATTTTTAATTAAGTAAAAATGTCGCATTCTACTTCTTCATCCGAGGCTAGTGATTTCTTTGATCAGAATATCCTTCCTTACACTGATCACAATGTGTGTACCTTCGATGACGATCATATTGAGGTCATGCAACTTTCCCGAGCTTTTCCCGAGGAAACCGTTTTTCGTTGGTATGATCCTGCTTTGAAAGCTGATCACAGTTCTACCAAATGGGTTTGTTTTCCTGAGTACCCATTTTCATTAGGTCTATCTTTTCCTTTCCCTACTCTGATTTCTGAATTTTTCTGGATCAGCCGTCTCTGTTATCCTCAACTTATGCCAATGGTTTGGCGATTGCTTGTTACTCTTCACAAGCTGAACCATAAGTATGGTCTTATGATTGGTGTTCCTGAAATTTCTTCTGTTTATCAACTTCGTACCCACGTGTATCCTCGTTTTTTGCTTCAAAGGCGAACTGGTGCCCCTGTTTTGGTCCATGGGGTTACCATGAATGAGGATGAGTGGAGAGACAAGTTTTTCTTTGTTAAAAGGAGTTCTATCCCTGGCGGAATTTCTCTTTTAGTTAGTTGGTTGTTAAAGGGTAGGATATTTTTATTTTTCATTATTGTTATTTGATTTTTTAGTAACTGATTTATGTTTATTATTTTGTTTCAGCGCCGAAGTTTGAATCATTTATTACTGAGAATCAGGATAGTGAACATTGAATTCAGTCTTTACTGACGATTGGAGAGAGAGAACAGAAATTTGTGGCATCCTCCAAAGAAGGTATCCCTGTTTCTTCTCCATCTCATAGTGCTTCTTCGCAACAGTCTCAAGCCCAAATGACATCAGGTACCCCGAAGTTACTTTTTTTGGTTTTGATTAGTCTTCAATGTTTTAATATTTTTGTTTATTTGTTTTAGAATCAGCTTTTGATCTTGAGGACCTCACTTACTTCTTGACTATCAAAAAAGAGAAAACTAGCCCTATTGCCCCCAAGGCGAGAATCATGCATACTCGCTCAACCAAGACTTCTAAGAAGCGTAAAGGTGCTGATGTTGTCAATGTGGATGACATTCCTGATCTCCCCGCTGTTGACCTTCTACAAAAGGTAAATCTTTTTATCCTTTCAGTCTATTTATTCTGGTGTAACCATATCCTCATAATATCCTTATTATATAGGCTATTCTGAAGAAATCTGGTGACAAGGAAGCCTACGACAAGCAAATTGAAGATCTTGAGGATCAAAAGAAGATTCCTATTGCTAAGGCTGGACACTACGAGAAGGAGGCTCAGAAGTTCAAAAATTGGCCAAGGATAATGATGTCGCCCATAAGCTGAAGGTGAAAGAAATCATCGAGGGGACTAAGAAGTCTGCTGCTGCTGCCATCCTCAAAGCAAAGATCCAAATGGCAGAAAGGTCAAAACAGGAGGGCTCGAACTTGTGGGACAAGGACCTTGCCGACTGGGTTAAGGTTTTGGCTAAGCATACTGGGGATATGGCAGGGCCTTCTGATGCAGCGGCTAAGACGGCGAGCGTGGTGGAGACCAGTAAGGTAGCAGGAGGTGAGGATATTAGAGCTGGTGGAGACGAAGGTGGTGCAGTGATGGGCGATGAGGATAGAGTTGATAAGGTCTGAGCCCATTATGTTTGTGGTTCTGTTATGTAGTTTTTTAAACAATATCCTGATGTTAAGTCCCTAGATGGGCAGACAATTTATGGAATTTTAGGTGGAGGGACCATGTGTTTACATGGCGAAGCCTAAAATTTCTTAGTTTCTTTTGACATTTTCAGTATATTGGGTGGAGGGACCATGTGTTTTCATGGCGAAGCCCGATATACTGATTTTATTTTGATAGCTCATAATATTAATGAATGCTATATGATATTATGTTTAGTTATGTCTTGCAGAATATACGTTAAAATTTTGCTTGATTAAATTATCCCCACTGTAGTTTATAAATATTTCTCATGAGAAATTTATGTATATTCAGGATATTTAAAGGCATACTTTGATCAGGATATTAATTGTGAGAATATTGAGGATACTATTGTAATTTTCATAAAGTCGAATTCCATTTTGAAAACATATATTCAAGGCTCTATTTCAGGATCAGACATTTGCAAAAGGTAATAGTATGTTTAAAGATAAAGATGTTTAATAAGTCAAGAAATAAATACCACCTCCTTGAATGAGTAGATTTATTTCCAAAGCTCTTCTTATCCCTGTCAGGATAATGTAGGAAATTACATACCTTAGTACCCTTAGGCGTATTATGAATATACTTGTGTGATATCCTGAAATAGTCTTGAGACTTGAGACCATCTCTTCAATATCCTTAGGCATGTTCCAAGTAGACGTTATATCCCTAAGTATCCTTGAGAGTTTGTTCCTGCACATGTTCAAAAGCAAAAAGGATTGGGATAATCCCAATATACTGGCGACTAAGGCCGGTTAGACTGGCGACATGGCCGAAAACACTGGCGACAAGGCCGAAAATACTGGCGACTATGGCCAGAATATTGGCGACAAGGCCGATTATAATGGCGACTAAGGCCGAAAATACTGGCGACAAGGCCGAAAGATTCTGGCGACTAAGGCCGGAATGCTGGCGACTAAGGCCGGGATATGGCGACTAGGCCGGAATTCGGTGGATCCCTGGTTATAGTCTTTGAAAATGAAATTGTCAGCCACTCATGCGTGTACTGGTCCCAAAATCTCCAACTATACCGGGATATTACGGTGGATCCATAGTTATGACCTTCGATAATGAAATTGTCAGCCACTCATGCGTGTACCGGTCCCATTATCTTGGATTATAGCAAGATATACGTGTGCCAGTGGCGAGGTTATGAACCCTAAGTCTTCATGAGAGACAAAGGTCTCTTGAGTTTTGATTTCAGGTCAAAACTTTGCAGCTAGACATAAAGTCAGTGTGAGGTCTTTATCAAGTTTTGATTTCAGGTCAAAACTTGGGCTGAGACATATAGTCTCGTATCTTCTCCAGCTATTCCTGCAAAAACATAAAATATTTTTGCAATGGTAGGCATTAGGGATCCTTAAGCCTCTCCAATGTTTGAGTTAGTATTAGGATATAAATGTAGGGATAATTAAAGAATATGAGTAAATAAGATAATCATATGGGTAAAGATAATATGTCAAATAAAATAAATCTTAAGATGAACGGCATTCCATGCCCTTGGGATAGGTTCACCGTTCATAGTAACTAATCTATACGCTCCTTTTCCAGCTTCGGAGTCGATATTATAAGGTCCTTCCCATTTTGGGGCAAGTTTTCCATCCGTTGGATTAGTGGTATTCTGGAACGCTTTCCTTAAAACCAAATCTCCAATTTGGAATCTTCTAATCCTTATATTATTATTATAGGACTTGGCTATCTTTTGTTGATAGGCGACCATCCTAATTTTTGCAATATTCCTAGATTCGTCAATAGTGTCTATATCCTGAGACAATACTTCGTTATTAGCTTTTATAGTTTGTAAACTCGTTCTTGCAGTAGGGGATAATCATCTCAGTTGGGAGTACAGCTTCTGAACTAATGAGAATGGGGTTTGACCAGTCGCATTTTTTGTAGTTGTTCTATCTGCCCATAGGACAAATGGGAGTTCTTCAGCCCATTTTCCTTTCTTAGATCCTAACTTCTTTTTTAAACTGTTTATGATTATCTTATTACTTGATTCTGCTTGACCGTTAGCTTGAGGATGTACTTGTGTGGAAGTAATCATTTTTATCCCCCATGCTTCACAGAAGTTGGTAGTTCTTTTACCAATGAATTGAGATCCATTATCGCAGGTAATCTCAGCAGGTATCCCGAATCTGGTCAGGATATTTCTTTTTATGAAGGATATTACTTCCTTTTCTCTAACATGTACAAAGGCTTCAGCTTCAATCCATTTTGAAAAGTAATCTGTCATGGCAAGCATGAATACTTTTCCGCCTGGTGCTTTTGGTAGTTTTCCTACTATATCCATTCCCCATTTCATGAATGGCCATGATGAGACTATTGGATATAAAGGTTCAGCTGGTTGGTGAAGGATATTGTTGTGTCTTTGACAAGCATCACATCTTTGGGAATAGGACATTGCATCTTTCCTCATAGTAGGCCAGAAATATCCTGTTCTAAGGATTTTCGAAAGCAATGCTCTGCCCCCTGTGTGATTTCCACAATCTCCTTCGTGGATATCCTTCATTACTTCTAAGGTCTTTGGTTTTTCTAAACATTTTAAGTATGGACCAGCTACCGATTTCCTATACAGGATATCCTGAATGATTATATATCTAGATATCCTGATCTTAAAGGCTCTATGGTTTGTTTCTTCATTGGGGTATTTTTCCTGTTCGGAGATATTCTTTAATAGGTGTGGTCCAGGATATCTCATGTGCGTCAATTGTTTTTGGTTTAACGATTTGATTTGAGCTTTCTATATCTATCGCTGGATTTAGGATATGTAGGATAGGGATATTGATATCATCACAAATTTTTAGAGATGATGCGAGGTTTGCTAATGCATCTGCTTCATCATTCTCTTCTCTAGGAACCTGTGTGATATCATAAGTGTAGAAATGTTCTACTATTTCTTTAACTATCTCTAAGTATTTTGCTAACTTATCTCTTTTAACCATGTAGGAACCATTAAATTGGTTTGCTATTCGTAAGGAGTCAACAAATACATGGAGATTTCTTATGTTTATATCCTTAGCTAATTGGAGTCCCGCTATCAAAGCTTCATATTCAGCTTCATTATTAGTTGCTTGGAACTCACAACTGATCGATTGGGGTATTATGTCCCCTTGTGGCGATTTTAGTATTATCCCTAAACCTGTTCCTCTTACATTCGAGGCTCCATCCGTGTGTAGAGTCCATTCGCCGGTATCCTCATCCAGGAGTTTAACTTCTGAATCTTCATCTGTTTGAATATCACTACTAAAATCTGCCACAAAGTCTGCTAATTCTTGAGACTTAATTGCAGTTCTTGGTTCATAAATTAAATCGTAAGTGCTAAGTTTTATTGACCACTTGGCCATTCTTCCTGATAGCTCAGGTTTTCTTAACACTGACTTAATTGGGTAATTTGTTTTAATGTGTATTCTATGTGTCTCAAAGTAGTGCCTAAGTTTTGTTGATGCCATAATCAAAGCTAAGATTAATTTTTCTAGGTGATAATACCTAGTTTCGGCATCTAATAGGCTCTTACTTACATAATATACTGGATGTTGTGATCCTTGATAGTCTTTAACTAGCACTGCACTTACAGTAGTTCGGGATACTGCTAAGTATGGTGATAGTGGTTCACCATCTTCTGGTTTCATAAGTAATGGCGCTGAGGATAAGTACTCTTTCAAATCCTGCAGTGCTTTCTCATGCTCTTCATCCCATTAAAATTTCTTATTCTTCTTGAGGATATCGTAGAATCCTTTGAATTTTTCAGAAGATCTTGAGATGAACCTATTCAGCGTGGCTATCCTTCTAGTTAATCTTTGTACTTCTTTTATGTTTGTTGGGGATTTTAGGTTCAGAATAGCTTGGATTTGTTCTTGGCTGGCCTCTATTCCTCTTTTAGTGACCATATAGCCTAAGAACTTTCCTGATCTTACTCCAAAATGACACTTAGAAGGGTTAAGTTTCATATTGTATCGATCCAGGATATCGAATGATTCTTCAAGATCCCGAAGATGATTTTTGGTAATCTTAGATTTGACTACCATATCATCGATGTATACTTCCATCGTGTCCCCCAGCTTATCCTTAAACATCATATTGACAAGCCTCTGATAAGTAGCTCCTGCATTCTTTAAGCCAAATGGCATTGCTGTATAGCAATATATCCCTGTTGGCGTCATGAATGCAGTATCTTCTTGGTCCGAAGGCTCCATCTGGATTTGCTGGAATCCCGCCGATGCATCCATGAAGGTTAATATTTTATGGCCTGTTGTAGTATCTACCATTGAATCTATGTGTTGTAACAGAAAGGGGTCTTCAGGACAAACTTTGTTTAGATCTGTGTAATCTACACAAACTCGCCACTTTCCATTCTTCTTTTGGACCACAACTACATCAGCCAGCCATCTCGGGAATTTTACTTCCCTAATCATTTTGGCTTTGCGAAGTTTCTCCACCTCTTCTTGGATGATTGCATTCCTCTCAGGAGCGAATTTTCTTCTTTTTTGGTGGATAGGTTTGAAGCTTTTATCTATCCCTAACTTATGTGTGATGACATCTGAGGATATCCCTGTCATATCCTCATGCTTCCAAGCAAAGGTAGAAATTCTCGATTTCAGGAAAGAAATCAGTTTCTCCTCAATATCCTTGGGGATGTCAGTTCCTATGAGAACTTTAGATTCGGGATCCTCGGGATTAAGTAGTACTTCCTTTACTTCTTTTTCCCGGGATTCCTGATTATCCCCAAGGTTATTCTTTGATTGCTATGTTGATGGTGGTTTCGTTGTTGCCTTCATCGAAGATGAATAGCACTCTTTAGCTTCCTGTTGGTCGCTGTCAATCCTCACAACTCCCCATGGTGTAGGTAGTTTAATGCATTGGTGATATGTAGAGGGAACCGCTTTCATATCGTGTATCCATGGTCTTCCTAATATGATATTATAACAAGACAAAGAATCTATAATACAAAAGCGTTGCATAGAGTTTACCCCTTCGATATATAAAGGTAACTTAATTTCACCGATGGTAGCTTTGGCTTCTCCACTTAATCCAATCAATACCAAAGACTTGGTAGTTATTTCGGATTCAGGGATATTCATCCTCTTGAGTGTCTCTATTTGGATGATGTTTACCGAACTGCCTCCATCAATGAGTATCTTGCGCACATAATGATTAGCAACATATAAAGTGATTACTAACCCATCATGGTGAGGATCTATGATGTTTTCTCGATCTTGTTCTTCGAAGGATATAACAGTATCCTTGGTTATTGTTGAAGTCTTTGAGGGTCTTTCTCCATTCTCCATCTTAGCCTCTTTAGCACGTCTTCTGGCTGCGGAATAAGAAGTACCACATATGTCAGATCCACCAGAGATAAAGTTTATTACCTTTGCATCTTTTGGCGGTGATGCAGCTCTTTTTGGAAATCCATCAGGATCCTGCCTCCTTTCCTTCTTTTTACCGAGAAATTCTTTGAGATGGCCTTTGCTAAGTAAGTAGCTTATTTCTTTTCTCAAGGCGATGCAATCTTCGGTTATGAATCCAAAATCTTCATGAAATGCGCACCATTTGGATTTATCTTTCGTAGCAAACTTCTTATCCTTAGGAGGCGATCTAGCCTTTTCACCTAGATCGTGCATGGCACACATTAGTTCAGGGATATCTACAGAAAAACAATAATCAGATATCCTGGGATAATCTTCATCATCTTCACCGTCATCCACAGAATTGATCTTGCGGTTGTCAGACTTGTAGTATGGCTTAGGTTTGAATGACTTGTTGGTGGGTGAATCGAACTTCCTTTTGCCTTGGTCACTAGGAGGAGTTGTATTAATCCTCTTATGGATCTCTTTATCGTCTTCCAACCTTATGAATCTCAATGCTCGATTCCGGACCTCGTCCATGTTCCTACAAGGATTCATAACCAAATCATCATAAAAAGGTGAGTTTTTCTGTAATCCCATCTTGAAAGCTTGAACAGCTGTAGTGATATCAAGATTAGGGATATCCAGGGATTCTCTGCCAAACTTGTTGACATAGCTTCTTAGAGTTTCATCTGATCCCTGTGTTATTCTGTAAAGATCACTCGTTAGTCTTTCAAATGTTCTACTACATGAAAATTGATTATTTAATAAGTTAATCAAGTGAGCGAATGATGTAATTGAATAAGGAGGAACATTGAGTAGCCATTTTAAGGCCGCTCCTGTTAATGTTGAGCCGAATCCTTTGTATAAGCAAGCTTCTTTCAGGTGTGGGGGAATAGGATTTTTTTCCGTCATTTCCCTATACTGGGCCACATGCTCTTCGGGATCCGTGGTCCCATCATACAACTTCATGGTGGGAGTTTGGAATCTTTTTGGTATTTCGGCATCACATATTGGTGGAGCGAATCTGGATATCCTGTGGGTGATTGCAGGTACTTCCGGGATGGGCTTGACTATTCCTGGTACACTTGAGATCATATCTCGAAGTTTCTGGATTTCCTTGGCCACTTAAGGAGATATTCCTGCTTCCTGCGATGAACCAAGGTTAGTAGGGGTGAGCAAACATTAACCATTAACCGAAATTAACCGATAACCGAACCGTCACCGAACCGAATTAACCGATAACCGAAATTAACCGATGGTTATGGTTAAGGTTTTTTGATTAACCGATAAATCGGTTATGGTTATGGTTAAAGGTGTCCCATAACCGAACATTAACCGAACCGAACCATTGCAACCTTTTATCCCTTGTAGCTTGTGTGTTTCTCCCATAATTCCTTCTCCAAATTCTAGTGAACAAGTCTACAAATTGTTGGGTACAAGAATTTGATCATATACTACTTTTTCGTGTTATTGCATTGCATGTTGACTTGATTAATTAACCAAAATTAACTAAAACCGATCGAAAACCGGCCTTATTACCAATTAACCATGTTCATTTAGTTCAAATTTTAACTTGAATTTAGGCTTGGTTAATTAACCGAAATTAACCGAAACCGATCCAAAACCGACCTTATAACCGATTAACCGAAACCGAAGTTCGGTTATGGTTATGGTTAAGGAAATCTCATAACCGAAGTTAGCGGTTATGGTTATGGTTAAGGGTGAAAACCGAACCGAACCGCGATTTGCACACCCCTAAAGGTTAGTAGTGTCTAATGGAGAATAATTTAAAGTGTTACCAGTATATGGTGTTGGGAGTGATGTTCTAGGGATAAGGATATTATCCCGAGATATCCCCAAATCCTAGGATCCTGAAGAAGTATCGATACTGGTCTGCATAGGGATAAAGCCTCCAGAATGGTTTCCGGTCATCCCTGATGTTCCAAAATCAAGGATTCTTGGAACTATTGGAGTAGTGGCTTCTGGTTGTTTGTTCTTTTCAGCCTTCAAATTCTCCATTTCCCTAAGAATTCTTTGGTTTATTCGTTGTTGATCCAGCATTTGTTGTTGTACCTGTTGAAACATACTCAAAATATCGTTATTAGAGATAAGTACGGGAGTAGAAGTGGTCATCTTTGTTGATGGAGTACTATCAGCAACAAAAGTGGTCTTCTTTCCAGGATTATCTGGCTTCTTCGTGAAAACAGGAATCTGTGGAGGTACATTAGTAGTAGCAGAAATAGTAGAAGAAGTGGATCTCTGTTGTGAAGCCATTTTTCGATATATTCCTTATGAAAACGCCTTTAAACAAGGTTTTAATTATAAAAAACACAAGTTTGCCCCACGGTGGATGCCAAATTGTTTCGGGTAAAAATTAACAAGCTTAACTTTTAGCAAAACCGAATTAAAAAAGTGGGGTATTGTGTTTAACAAGCAAATATATTGAGTATACTGAATATATGTTCAGAATATCCCTGAATATCCCTGGTTATATTTGAATATATCAAACAGATAAATAGCAACACACACGAGATTTATACGAGGAAAAGCCCTTAATCCCTTAGGATTGCCTGCATAAAAACCTCGGGAGGTGACAATCGTCACTCTTCCTAGTTTTATTAACAAAACAATAATTCAATACAAACAAATAGCGCGAGTTGATCGATTCTAAATAGCCCAAACAAACATCAGTGAGTAGTGTGTATGTTCTATGAGTAACCAGTGTCCTATCTCGATCAATCACCTCAGTATATATACAAAATAAGTACAAGTGAACGTTTGGTAACGTCCATAAGGTAGTTTCGACTATTCCGGCACTTTCCAAACGTGGGAGACTGATTCAAATCCAATACGCAAATCTCTCTTGGATTTCCCTTTTAAATTGAGTTAGTTGACGCGTGCTTCCGTGATATTAGGGCCAGCTATTAGACAACCTGTCAATTCCTGAAATCTCGCAATAAGTGTTAAGCAACAAAGGTATCTGTTAGTAATAATACATATCCTTAAAATATCTCTGATCCCGAAATATCCCGGATCTTGAAATATCCCGAGTGAGAATATTTTGAGCCTAACAATCATTATCTGGAAAAATATCATATTGAAAAGGATAGACATGGAATAGATCAAAGAATTACATGATTTTGTCATTTTCGCAATCGTTTGTCCGGCTTTTTCGCGTGTAACTTCAAAATTTGCTAATAATGATCAACTATCATTTTTATACTTCTAATTAAATCCATTAAGATTATAATGTGATTAGGAAGTTCGGGTTGTCATAAATTTGTCAATTACGCATGCGGAATTGCCTTTTCGTAAATTTTCGCAATTTGACTTATTGAACTTAGGAATTCTTTGATTAAGTTATGTTATCAATTATTTTACTTCAATTCATCATATAATTGATACTAATTTGGTTTTGAAACCTTGAATTTGGTTTTTTGGTCATTATTATAGAAATTTCGCGTAATTCGGCAATTCTACATAATGTCTTTTGTAGTTTGTTTCATCTTGTAATTTTGTCACACCCGCGCTAAAGCAGAAACAAGAGGGTGTCACGAAATCGGATCTTGAACACATTGCTTCAAAAGAAGCTTCTAGCATGCATTCATGTCCATAAGGGATACATAATGTAGGTTACAATATTCCAAAATAAATACAACATATAAAGATTCTTCATATTACCTAACTATCAAAAAAATATTCTCCAAATCGTCAGCTGTATCACAAAAAGAGCATGCATAATCCAAGCTTAGTTATCTCCTGAAATACATGTGTAAAAGGGTCAACTAAAATAGTTGGTGAGTCCGTAGGTTTACGACTCAATAAAATGTTTAACGAAAGTATTTATAAAAATAATCCATATAATGTTTAAATTAAAACTAGCACCAGTGAATGATTACTTAACAATGAGCCCACAACCAAACCTATGACTTTTCGCCCCATAATGCCAACAATCAATCAAATATATAGTAAATGGAAATATACATTCATTTAAGCCCAGGCATTTGGGAAAGATTTGGTGCGACCAAAATCTCAAAATGAATGGGGTCGTCAGCCCGATAGCACTATCCATATTAATCCACGACTCGTCAATTGAGCTAAATAGTTGTGGAATTACCGATATAATACATACATTCATACATATATATCAATGGGGACTTTGAAATAAGTACTCATCAAATAAACATTCAAAGAAGTATCATTTTAATAAACACGTATGGATAAGTAAGATAGCAAGTATTTCACCCCGAAGAGTATAAATATTTAAATAAAAGGGGGCTACGAAACTCACTTTGAGTAGTAATCGGGAGGTTCCAAGTAATCGTGAGTTTAGGGTTCAGTGTCCTTCTCGGACCCTACAAAAGTATGGCACTTCATGAAATCTGTGGAATAACCCTTATGTTATCGAAATATACACATAAATATCTATTTGTTAAGATGTTACCCAACACTTTCTCCAAACTTAATTCTTCAACACCCGTGAACTGGACCTAGGATGTTGTATCATTCCATTTAATCCATGTATTCAAATGAAATTATAGACAATATTGTCAAGCGTGTTTTATTATTTTATAAATCACTACCTTTTTTCATGGCTCGATAACCAATCTATTTAATTGGCCTTTGAACATACTTGTGGCTCATTATTCTATCTAAGTTTACATGTGAGTTAGTAAGGAATCAACTTAGCATGCATTTTTTTATGGGAAGGAACTTACGTAAACAAGCTAGGATTCAAGATAGCAAGGATGGCCTACTACGAGCAAGGACTGAAGGTGGTAGTGATAGCTTGCTGTGACCAAGGACTGAATGTGGTAAAGAATACGTGTCGTGAGCCAAGGATTAAAGGAGGCCTGATCTTTTGGTTACGTGGATGGCTAAAGGACCTGGATACGATCGGGGAAGGACTGCTCAGGTATGTTCAGAATACTTATCTTTTAACCTTAAAGTGGTTTGTTAAAAGCATAAGGATGGTGGGTTTAACTTTACGTGCTCGATAATTTATTTTAGCCCTTGCATGCATTCTGATATGCATATATATGATGTGTGTGCTATTTATACATATCTACAGGGAGGGACTTACGTATAACAAGCAAGGAAGAAGGCTGGAAGATCTGCTGATTGGAGGCTGCTATGCTGGATCACCGTGGATTGCTCGAGTGCTGCTGGATCACACACTGCTACTTGCTTAGGTTGCTTGGTCGAAGGTTACCCGACTGCTGCGAGGCGAGGGGGTGGCTGGTTGAAGGCTGCTCGACTGCGAGTATCCACGTGGGTTTGAGGGAAGTTCCACCGAGAAAACAAGGAGTTAGGAAGGTAAGAAATGGTGGATTTTGGTTGTATTTCATGGCTGCAAGATATGGCATTTATAGGGGATTTTTCATGGTTTGAGGGTGGTAATGAGGGGGAAACTGGTTGGGTTGGTTTGGGGAGGATCTTTGAGGCTTAGTTACTCAAGACAAGATGGTTTCTAGGTTGTAGAGTGGCTAGTCGCATGTTTGGTCAGCCATGGGTCTTATCTTTGCAATTTTTTATCACATCACTTAGGAGATTTCTAGTACCCATGCTCTTGGATGTGATAGTGGTAATTGGTTTCTTATTCCTCTTGTTTCCTTGCAGCCGAATGGAGAAGAAAAGGGGCAAGTTTTGTAGGTTAGCACTAGGTTTAAGGAACCATTGGTGGAATACAATGTGGCTGTCGAAGGAAGGAAAAAAAAGAAAACAAAAGGTGATGGTTTGTAGTTCATGTGGGTATGAGAAAGATGATCACATTTTTGACATGGTTTTCTAGGACAAGTACTCCTAGGATAAAATATGGAGCATTATACTAAATATAATGATGTTAAATAACCTTTTATTTTGTGTAGCTTCTAATTTGCTTAGTTAATGAGGAAACATTTAGTTAAGTGAATATATCTACTCTTTGATTTCATGTGTTCCTATATGTTTATATGTACCTGGTTGTGTTGTGTTTTGTTTTACCCCATGCATTAAATCTTGGTTTGGTTTAAATCTTTCCATTTTTTTTTCTATTCATAATTTAGTATGTGTAAGATTGATCGAATATCATGAGTTGAATAATTTAATACATGTTTTGGTACCAGATGTTACAAATTTCCCTACATATATACACAGATTCGCATTATATACATATTCAATCATAATTTGATTAATTAAAATGTTTAGTTTATGAATTTAGGAAATTAGCTCGCAACAAAGAACGAAATGTCACATTTGAGCTTGTTTATTTTTTTACTGTGATAATCGGTTAATTATATTAACTAGTTCCAACATGTATACGGATTTATATAATTTTTTATTGATAGTAAATAACCATCGTTGAAATCTCTAAAATGAAGTTTGTTAAATAAGTTGCATGTTTTCTTAATTTGAAAAAAAAAAACAAAGAAAAGAAACCGGACAACTTTGACCATTAATTGCAATTTATTGATGGATTATTAGATATCTATAAGCATTTAAGTGATAGTAAAACTACACCTCATCACAATTCTAAATTTTTATTGATTTATATATTTACTATGTTAGTATTCAGTGTGTTACACGGATTGTGTTAAAAAATATTATATAGTAACGAATAAAAATTTATGGTTTTAAAAACGATTTTTAGGCTAAATATGATTGAATTTATGTTATTTTTTAAAATTTCATTTTTAGAATTGTATTAAAAACTATTTTTTATATAGAACTCTTGTTGTTTAAACTTATGGCTTTTGTTTTTTTAGAAAAATTGTTTTATATAATTTTATTTTCAAAATCTATTTTTCATATAAATTTGAGTTTTATTTTTTAAAAACTTATTATTAATATAAAAATGTATAACTAAATCATTAGTTATTGTATTTAATTTACTTATTTAATATGAAAGAGAATATATAAGCATTTAATAACATAGAGAATTGGATAACATGGCTAGTAATGTGACACATGTCAAAGTAGTTTAAAAATTTGACAAGTGTCATTAAGTGGTTTAAGAATTTTACTAGTGTTATTTGATTTACTTGTTTATTAAAAGTAGAAGATACGCAGGCTAGTTAGTTAGCTTTTGATCAATTTTAGTATTGCCTAATTTTGTTATTATTATATGGAAAATTTCACAAAAAAGGAATCAATTTTTACAACTACGTAAATTAAGTCACATACCTTTTTTTTTCAAATTTAGTAACTCAACTTATTATACATTTTGTTTGCTTGGTAGGTAAAATGAACATCATCTATAAGTTGAGTGAATAAATTAAAACAATTATGAAAATTGGTTACTTTTTTATAAAGTTATAAACACACACTTACACATATGTGTATATTTTCATACGTGTGTATATACGTGTGTGTGTGTAGTGTCACACCCTGACCGATGACGGAATACGTCGGGGTGCAATTGTGATTGTTCATTAGCTCATTGTTATATTATAGAGTTTCATTATTTAATGCATCATTAATTAAAACACAAAGAAACATTCATTAAACATAATTGTACATGTTACAGTAATCAAATTCAAATAAAAACATTTGAAATGCTAAACATTGTTTTAATATTTGAACTAGGTCAAGTAAAGCCCTAGCCTAAGTCTTCACCATCTTCACCTAACATGTTACACATGTAAGAGAGGTTTTTGTTAACTATTTGCATAGTTCATGAGTACACATACAAGGTTTAATAATACATAAGAAAAGGATGCAAATTCAAAGTCTAAAAACATTGATCTAAAGCATATGTTCATAAAAGTTCTTAGAGGATCATGTATATTAAAAGAATTCAAATAAGTCCTTAATAGTCATACAAAGCATACAACGAGTATTCATAGTCCTCAACAGTCTTCAACAATGTGTATGTGTCAAACATAATTGTAAATCAAGGTTTGCAAGACCAAGATTAAACATGTAACCAACAAGTTTGAAATGGGTACAATTTCATCTTTTTAACTCAAATACCTAAGGCAACGCAAATAAGGTATCTTACCATTCTTCAGCTACTTTTGTATTAAAAATTGCATACATAGAATTCAAGCACACAAGATATTTTAACTTGTAATAGTAAACAAAAAAAGTCTATCTCTAAAGACTAAATCATTGCATCACTAATGTTTTGACTCTAAAGATAACATAATTTGATATAGGACATGTGTAACATCCCTAAAATATTGTAGAAATATAAAGAATGGAAAAAGAATTAGTCACTTGTATATCTAGATTGTCCAAAGTTGTTCAATAAAGTGTGGAGAAATAAAGATGTCACACTTCACCCTAGAGTTCATAGGAACCTAGGGTCAGACCTAGGGCCGGCGGGCTACATCGATTTTCCTATCGGGTGGAATAGTCCCGGGGCGTGATTCGCAGTCGAACTGATCAGATTGTATTCGTAGCACATGATATGTAATGATACTAGCTAAAGTGAATTATAATTACAAAGTTAAATTGCATTAGATAGAGTTCAATAATTTAACAATGTAAATCAACAAAAAAGAATCATAAGTCAATATATCTTGTAACTGTACAAGATATACAAAAATGATTCAGAAGATGTCATCAAAATAAATGCATCACAAAAGTAGCTAGGCTCTCTATGCTAGGCACCCTAGCGAGAATCCTGATTCTTTGTACTTAAACTTGTTCGTCACCTGAGAAAGCATGCAAGAAGATCAAGTCAACACTAGGTTGGTGAGTTCATATGTTTTGTAGTTTCAAATGATTAGAATAGTTTTCTCACATCATACATGCCGCTAGTATCCTCACCTTAAACCTCAATACCGATATTATCCCATCCAGTCAAGTAATGCTTTTGTATAGGGCATACGTACCATCGATTGGAGCCGCTAGCCCACCACACACTTGACAGAACACAGCCCTTACCTTTGTTGGACACTAATAATGACATACTGCCCACACACACTTTGTTATTCCATGTTTTTCATAATCTTTAAATGTAGTTGTTACATAGACATATTCATTTATAGTAGTGTAAGGTACCATAACTTATGTTACAGTAAACACCTTGTGTATAAAACTCATTTGTTTAGTGATATTAGCAAGTCTAAACTTTGTCCTTCCCTTGAGGTCCCAAAATGTTAACATTGATGAGTTCCCAGTTTTCTCACTTCTAAAACAGAAATGTCAGCCAACTAAATGAATTTATTGTCATAAGAGATGAATGTTTGCAATCAAACATCAATATGGTTAACACTAAGTCAAACAAAGAATTTTTCAATCTACAACACATTCATTAGTTGGTCTAGTAATGATATTTGTCTTATATAATCTCCCATATGGCCGTTTACCAAACCTGACTATTTCTGCCCTTGTTAGCCATCATATGATATCAACCCGGATTCTTAGTCATATATTGTTATGCATATCGTACCGACCTCTTTGCCGGACGTTGTCAAACTTATGGTACCAATACGTTACCGTCGGCCTGGCCCTTGCCACTTAATGGTAAACAAACTAAAAAGGGACTTAACGCAATTGTAATTGTCATCTGATATGTGCACATGATCGCAGTGATATAGCCCAGATAGATTTACTAGTGACCAAGTATAGATATACATTGTGATCTCGTTGTTATACTCATAGCCATATCATTGTCTTTCTCTTGTCATATAGTGTTGGCATTTTGAAATATCTTGGTTTAAAAGTAGTATTGACATAATAGTAGTCGTAACCATTTGTAATACATAGTCAATCATTGCTGTATACATAGCCATAAACATTTGAGTAAAAGCATAGTCATAAACATTCGTAATAATTTAGATATAATAATAGTCAAACCCATAGTCATAACTTTTGAGTAAAACCATTAAGTGGAGTTAGCACGCTTCTCAGCCCCGTAGTTTTATAAACAAAACATAGTGAAAAGGGGCAAGAACTCACCTTGTAGATTGTGTTATGTGGTTGACTGATTCAAGAATGCACGCACTCTTTGTTGGTGTGTGGATTTTAACCAAAGTCAAGGTTTTATCCCCCCTTCATCCGAACTTTGCCTATTTAGAAACTTTGGTCCCCCAACCTTTTAAATAAGTTAACTACTTAATTAACATAATCAATTATTACAAGTTAACTCTAATACCTCAATTGTTATTAAAACACCCACCAGATAATAGCACATTCTTATGAAACCCTCAATTAAATATAACCATAATTATCCACCAATTATATTATATTATAATATTCTCTTAAAATAGGTCGCTACAAATATCTGAAAAATCTTTTGCTTAATAGAATGTATATAAATTATTATAAAGTACAAACGATCATTCTTTTGCACATCTTGATATCGACTAATCCTTAAGAGTTTCCAAAGAACCCTTCGATACTATAATTCGATTTACTCGAGTTGTCTATTCTTTAAAACTATTTATATATTAATTGTTAGGACTACTTGGACTTCCTCATAGGACTAGTACCAAAAGCCTGAGATGCTGGTGTCAAGTGTCGAAACTAGTAGTGTCGAGACAAGTCTTGGAATTCTTGATAGAGGTCCCTCGATACTAGTAGAGTCGGTATGGACTTAGCATCAATACTAAGGGCTTCGATATTACCAATATCGATGGGGACTTAGTCCATTATCCTTGGACTTCATCAAACTTAAGAATGTCGATGAGGGCTTGCTCCTTTTGGACCCTTCGAATCTAATAATATCAACGAAAAAGTTGTTGGACCACAAAGTTGTCGATACTATCATCTTCAAAGTTTTCTTTATTATTCCAACCGAACTTATGCCACTTTGCCCAGCTCCCCAAAACTTCTTCCAAGTCAATCCAAGCAATCTAGGGCCATTTACAAGTTGTTTTTAGAAGGTTTAAATGTTCCAAAACCGGTTTAAAGTTCAGTTGTTCGGGTGGTTAGAAAACCCTAAAATTCCAAACATTAGAGCTTCAATCTTGTTCGTTTGAGGTTGTTTAAGCTCGTATCCTTTATAGATTCAGCTTCTAGATGATGAGAAGATCGTTTAGGCACCAAGAGCACCCTATTTTGGTGAAGATTTGAGTAGGTTGAGCGTTGGTCTTCTAGAGAGAGAGTGTAGAGAGAGAGGGTAGTTGCTGCAATTAAATGAGGGAAAGGAGGAGAAAATGAAGGATTTTATAGCCCGTGTCATCCTACGCGCGTTCGGGTTCGTTAAGTTACATTTAAACGCATCGTTTTCGACACGTGCTGTTAAAACTTTGTAATTTTGTAAAAATAGTTTTATTAAAATATTTTTAGGTTGCAATTCCTAATAAATATATTAAATATCTTTTATATGTTTAAAGTCCAAAAACTTTTAATTTTAACTATTTCGTCAAATCGTATAGCTTTCGTGCGTTATACAGATCGTCACCCATACGAACACGACGACCGCTTTACTTTCTGATTTAGTTTTCTAATTGAAAGATATTATTCAGAACATTAACCCATAGTCACCCACACGAACACACCATCAGTTTAATATCCTGAAATGCTATCTGATTGTGGTTTGTATTTGATATTCTCATCAACGATTATGGTTTGCAATAACTTTGTATTTGTTCTCATTGATTTCCCCATTGTGTTGTCCGTTGTCTGATCCTCGTTTTCGAATGATTCATAGTACAATCATACTATTTTGTCTTTTGCACCCATTGTCATTTGTTGTTTTGTAAACACTTTTGTTTGTCACAACCAATCATATCATTGAATTCACAAAATAGTTTATCACATACATAGAAATACACACAAGTATTTGCAACGGTTAGTCATACACATACACCTACCATTCAGTTGCATGGCGGTTTGATACTGGTTGTCACACTTAGTACACTAAATATTCCTAAAGTTCAAGTTTATTGTCCAAAATATATTGCATTATATGAATTCTCTAAAAGAATATATGCATAAATAAATATATTTCTAGGATTAATAGTGCATTTGTGTATGGTTTGAAGAATAATTTGGGAATATTTATTTATTATTTACATTGATATTCCAACATGTTTGGTTAAATAAATAGTGGTAGATTGTTGAAATATTCCATCTACTTAATTTTTAATATTGTTATTGTCTTAAGGAATAAAATTCTTTTTTTTTGCATATAAAAGTTATTAACATTTTATCTAGCTTATTTAAATAAAGTAATTGTTAAGAATTTATAAGTAATTATTTATCATAAACTAAATGATTGCTTAGATAGATAATGGCATAATAAAGAAGTTTAAAATCTTTAATTAGAATATCAAATTTAGATGGTGTATATATTATAAATTTTTGGCTGATTTTATATATATATATAGGGTAAGGGTATTCTAAAAAGGTTTAAAACCTTAAAAAGTGTAAGAAGCCACAAAAGAGTGACATGTGGATTAGAGGCTGAGGGTAAACATGTTAAAACAAAAAATGAACATACACATGCAAGTCACATGCAAATTTATCTCATTTTTTTAAACGCTGATAACTTTTTTGTACGTTAATATTTTTTTTTAAATTACACTATAAAATCAAGCGTTTTTTATCTTTCTAAAGAGTATAATATTAATATATTTTTTTAAAATAAAAATAATGACTTAAACTGAGTTTCACAAACTGGGTGTTTTTCGAATATTATTTAACCATGGATTTTATGTTGTTTTTTTTTGTGACACATTTCTACTTTCTATGGTGTTCATGTTTTATGGTGTTCATGTTTTATGGTGTTAACATTTTATGGTGTTTATGATATTCAGACATTAATGAACTAAATTAAAACATTTTATGGTGTTTTTGTGTAACGCATCTGTACATTTTATGGTTTTTTCGAATTATTTTATGGTGTTAACATTTTATGGTGTTTTATGATATCCATGTGTTGATGTTTTAGAACATTAAAAACACCATAAACCTAAAGTTTGCATATGGTGTTTTTAAACTTAGCTTTATGGTGTTTACGTTTATGGTGTTTTTTAACTCTGTTTTATAGTGTTTACGTTTTATGATGTTTTTTCGAGATATTTTATTATGTTTTTGGTGTTTACATTTTATGGTGTTTATGTTGTTCAGATATTAATGAGATTAAAGCTGGACATTTTATGATGTTTTTTGTGTTAAGGGTTATGAACATTAAAAAAACCATAAAATGCAAAATTCATATACACCAATTCAGGTCCGGTTTTTTATATAGCAATATTATACTCTTTGAAAAGATTAAAAGATACTGAATTTTATGGTGCAATTTTTTTAAAAAAATATTAACGTAAGAAAAGGTTATAAACGTTTAAAAATATAGGGGGAAGTTGTAAAAAGTCAACAATTGATACAATGTTCATTATAATACCCTTCTAACTACTTAAATCCCCCTTAATTCTCTCTCAAATGACATGGCACACTCACAATCATTCATCTAAAAAATTAATGGCTCAAATTTTTTCCAACACTTTCTATAGTTTTTCTCCTTTTTTAGCCTAACCCTATACCATATATATGTTATAGTTTTGGAAGAAAGAAAAAATAATACTTTCCTTAAAAAATAACCAATTAATTACTTGTCACATTTTTTTACAAGTAAATATTATTTTATAAAGTTCAAAAAATAATAAACTTTATCCAAAAATAATGATAATAATAACAATCAATATTATTATTATGTATTTAGTTTGGTTGTGATTATGAAAATTGTTTTATAAAGTTTGAACAAGTAATTTGTGCAAACATTTATCTATTTTTTCTTCATAACAAGAATAATAATAATGTTTTATAAATTGATTTTCTGTTTAAATAATATTGTAACCCCCATAATTCACCAACACGTTACACGTCTTCTAAAAGAAATCTCAGAGTTAGGCTCCACATTTTTCAAGTTAAATGTACATACTAATAACTATGTCCAAAACATTAGTATTTAACAACACAAAGTTTTTAATTATGAAAGTACAAAAGATAAATTTTCAATCTTAACACATATGCAAAAGTTAAGTTTGAATTCAAAAGGTTTGTTTGATCCAAGCCTCACAAGATATCCGATCATGTTCGCCTTCACCTTTTTCATTCACTTGAAAAACACCACACTTAAATAACTGTTAATTCATTAGAACTAATTAAGATCACCCGCATATTCCCCAAGTGTATCCCATAACACCATATGGATACAATAATAAAGTCCCAAATATAATTTAGTAACATTATTCAACCCAAACACAAAACGATTTACTAACAGGTCGTTTTCACCCGAAACCCAAATCTCTCGTTCTTAAACAAACCAATTGGATTTACCCATGACTTCCATGTGAAAGATGAAATAGGTCAACTTATGAACATTTCATAGCTGCAGGCGAAACATGGGAATGTTTGACGAAACAAGGCCATGTCGAACACTTTCCAGTATTTGACCTGCAGATGTAACATGGGCTTGTTCTGGGAAGCATGGCCATCTCAAGACTCTTTCTCTATATATATATATTGTATGTTATTTCCCTTCATTCATTTTTCACCAAGGATTCCTATTTTACGGAAAATTCCATTAATCCAAACACATGTAATACATGTACCTTAACAATTCTCAACACAATCAAAATGCAAGAATTAATACAAATTTACTGGTCATTTCTACCCAAAATCCCTTGAGACTTCCTTTTTCACCAAGGATTTCCAAGATTGGTAATCACATCATTTGTGATTTACCAAAACTCCATAAATTCATCATAGGAAAGTCACACCACATTGATTCAACCCATTTTATATTCACACCTCTTGTGAATCGTTTGACCAATTTCAATCAAACTTCAAATGAGAAGTTCACGCCTCTTGTTCCCATTCTTTCACAACACATGTAAACATACCAAATCACAATAACTACTCAACTTAAACACCTATTTCATGTTATTGTCAACACCAAGTATTCAAACACCAATTATACACCAATTTAATTATAAAACGCCCAAATTTATAAATACACCAATTATACACCCATTGAATCACCAAGCATCCAAATTCATACATACACCATTTATACACCAATTTAATCATCAAACACTCATACTAGTTGATTTCACTAACGGGTCAACCACCATGTTTCACTAATTTCAACAACGGGTCAACAACCCAGTTTGACTAATTTCAACAATGGGTCAACCATCTAGTTTGACTTATTTCAATAATGGGTCAACCACCCAGTTTGATTACTTAACCAATTAAACCCACCCACATGTGGATTACCCCTAACGCCACACTAAGGTGTACTTAAATGCCAAAACCTAATGTCATTCAAAGATGGACTTACATGACACACCCAAAGCCACATAATCGTGGACTTACATGTTTTTCCACATGTATATGAATGAACACCAAATGCCATAATTTCAGGGTCTTAAACATCCTTCCACGCGAATGTGAATCACCATCAATTTTCCGTGTCAATTATTATCAAACACATAATGACACTATATCACGTTATATAATTATAACATAACATTCATTAACCACAACAAGACTCATACCAATTACTCAAAATTCAGCACAACACACCAACACGAATATGACTTATGGTTGCATATTTAATGAGTAGGTTACTCACTTAGCCCGTAGGATCACCACCAAAATCATCATGTTCTTTCCCAAGCCTTTGACTTATTCCTTAACTTTCATCGCCACTACCTAGTTGTATTACACACATACAACTACATTCAATACACATAACTCATATTCACATTAATTTTACCTATTTGACGGGTTATCACCATTTCTACCTAATTTACGCCCAAATGGCCCATTATCACCCAATTCACCATTTATTATTATTTTATATATGCTTATTTCATATCACCACAGCTTAAAAACTCTTTTTTAAGTTAAACACCTTAATTGGCATTTCATCAGATACCTCATATGCATATATTTATCTCCTTGTGATCATTTATCAATAGCACCTCTATCAAACTCCATTTTTGGTTTCAAAATGAACAAATTCATCATTTTCACAAACAAACTACAACAACCCCACGAAATCATCACACCAACAATTTAACACCAAATTTAACCGTCAAGTGCATATGCCCAATGAATACCATAAACCCCCACTTAACATACTATATCTATATGCAAGAAAATGATCTAAATGTGGTTCCTAGATGATTCATAATGAATAACAACATTTAATCTAAGAGATTAACCTGACTAATCAAACTTGCTACCAATTAAAAACAAAATTGCTTATAGTGATCAATTCCTTGGTTTTATTTTTTTTGCTTCTCAGTTAAGATGATTAGGTTGTTTATTACATAGTCCATTTGTGGCATAACCCAAATACAGCTACAAGATAGAACAAAGAGAATGTTAGTTTGATTGTATTCCAAAAGTAGGCTTTATAGTTAAACGCAATTGTATATACACATAATTACAACCTATTATAATTAGTTAGAATATGATATAATATTCAACCCAGAAGCTAAAGTGTAAAGAATGATCCACATCTTAAAACAAAGATACATAAATCTCTAAGGCTTCAGTGGTTGTCACACCCCTGCCGACGACGGAATCACGGGAAGTGCAACGAAATGGAAATCAAGAGTGAATGGTCAAGATAAATGCACACAATAATAAATTCATGTCAATATTGTCATTAAGGACCTGAAAAACACAAGAAAACAGTCAACTAAAAAGTTAGAGAGACTCACAAGTTTTATAGACTCGATAAATATTCGTTGGGATTATCTTCCCGTAATGTTATGTTATCTTTATAATAATATGTCATTCATAAGTGTGATAGGATGCAATCTACATAAGTACACAATGAACCCTTGACTAAATGCCCTTGGTTATTTATAGTTCACTAAACTCTCCCCGAGTTCATAGTGTTGATGGAAATATTCATTCACTGTGATTGACTCCGTCATTAGGTGACTGTATCTAACAAGACCACCTGATAGATGAATGGGATGTCAACCCAAATAGTACTGTTCAATATATGTCCACTAGCTCAACCCTTGAGTTGATTGTAGTGTCTAGGTAATAAAAAGGGACTTACAATAATAATGTTAATGTCTCAAGCAATCTACATCCAACTAACTTATTATTTAACAATAACATACATAGCATAATGAATCAAGTAATTTATGTATCATGCTTTTCACCCCCAAAGAATCATAAAAGAGTATAAAATGGTTTGTGAACTCACTGATTAGTTGTGGTGGTTGAAATTGAGAATCAGAGGAGTTGTAGAGCTTCACTACACAATCCCTACATTCCAAAGACTTCGTATCATCAACTATTTACCATAGAAATTTGTTAGAGAATGTTATGTTTTTATTATGGTTCTAGGTCAAGATCTTACATCACAGTTATTATTTGGTTTTTAGTCGAGACAAGTAAAAGAGAGTCTTATCCTTTATTTAGACTGGATATTATGAAATCGTCTCCCAAGCTTAAATCACCAAATGCCTATGAATTGGGACTAAGGATGTTGAAGCATCCCTTGGCCTAGACTTGGTCTTAAGTCATATTCTCAATAAGAAATCCTTTATATAAATATATGTCTATATTATTTTTCTTTTTGGTTTTAAGGTTGCGCTTTCATAATTTGATAAGTTCGAGTAGATTTTAAGTAGTAATGTGTACTTGTCCATAGATTGGTTGATAGCCTTTACTAATATTAATTATTTGGGTACGTACATTTTCACCAAATTTTACCTTCTTTCCTTAGGAGGTCATCTGAGGGTCAAAATGTTTGAATTTACATCAAATAGAACCCTTTTCATTATATTGAATTTTTGTCTTGGTCAAGTATGCCCTCACCCGGTCACCTTACCCATTTCAAAATCATGTAACTACCTTGGTTGGGTGGTCATTTAAGGTTCTTGTGTAATTTTAGGTTTGTCTCTTTATTATCCAAGGAACGATTTCGTGAGTTACCCTTACGCTCTCATGCATGCACGAATCCGTAAGGCCCCTCCCTCCTTTCTTTAATTATGATTCTTGATGTTTACTTAAGTAATAGTCTTTTAAGGTATACCCCTCTTAGTTTATCACCCATTTTCCTCATCCCATCAGAGTTATGACGCGGTAAGTTGGGGTTTTCTTTATTGATTTAGATACTACTTCGAAGAGAAGGAGGATACTTGCTAACACAAGCAAGGCAACATGAGTGTTGCTGAAAGATTGCGAGTATGACTTTCGGTAGGGGGCTGAAATCTGAGGAGAAAGAGCTAAAGGTAAGCGTTCACCAGTGGGATTTGCCCCTATCTTGGTTTTACCAGTTGGAGCTTTAGTTGAGGGAGAAACGTCTGTGTTTGGGTTGTGCGGGTGTTGTCTTGGGGCTGAAATAAGCCCTCAGTTGATTAGGTTAGCACCTGCTTTTCAGCTAAGGCAAAGAAAGGTGATTGGGATGGGTCTTTCCAAAGAGTCTCAGCCCTATTTATAGCAGCCTTTGGATCTCATTTGGACAACAAACTCTCGGCTGGAACAAGGAGGGAAAAAGGGATGGCATTGTACTATCCTTGTGTCAAATCCTTAGTATAGAGTCTAGTATGTCATTATCCCTAGGGTGGCTATCCTTAAGCTTGTAAGAAAATCTTAGGAAAATCTCTTATGTCCTTGTATACAAGGTTTTAGGCCTATCATGAGATTCCTATATCTCTTAGTTACTCTTTGAGGAATCCATGTCCTAGTTGTTTCAATGGAACCCAATTGATATAGTTTCCAAGTTAGTTTCTTATTTTTTTAGTTAGCATAATTGGAAATACGATAATTTAAAAGGGACGAATTTGGTGGCTTTAGTCATTAAGATTTCTTGTGTGTTTCTTGGACCTATTGTTTGTGAAATATTGTAGCAGCAAAGGAAGCGGTTATCTTGGTTTGAACACTCATATGATCTCAAGGGTTTTTGGTGAGTCTTCGAGACTCACAACCGATGAGTATAGTTGTTTGTAGGGGGTTATACAACCAATTAGAAGGTGATATAAGGAGTGGTTTCAATTAAAGTTTTACTAGGTTGTGTAGGTCATCCTTTGAGGGTGTAAGGGGTAGGTTTTTGGCAGCCAAGAGAGTGATGATGGTTGTCCATATGATTTGATATGGTCATCTTGAGGCATGTGCTTCTCGTAGTTAGATTATGACATCATTTCCCCACTAATAGTGTTTAGTTTGGTTGGGATGTAACTAGGGTAGAAATATACTCCTTTAGTTGTGAACTTTTCTTAACATGACGTTAATTTTTTGGGATGTTCTTATTGTCATGGAGGCTGCTACCCACACGTTACCATCTTACAGGTTTTTTTAGTCATCTTTTGGTCTCATCTTATTCATTCTAGAGAGCCGATTCTTCTCAAGGCAATTTGCGAGTTATGCATGCATGCCTATGTTTGTGGGTGTGTGAGTGTGTGTATGGATGTAAGTTGTGAGTTTTTAGTTAAAAGTGAAGTTGGTATATATATATATATATATATAAATATATATATATATATATATAAAGAAGACATGCATGCATGTGCACGTAGTCTTTCATATGTATAAACAATAATTGTTTGTTTCTTACATGCTTTTGTATTAAAGTGGGACCTTAGTGTGTATTGATTTGTTTTGGTTAATATTGAGTACTTTTAATTTTTGGCGGCTCGTGATAAAAGTTTTTTGGCAAATTTTTAAGTGCTGAGCAATTGAGTACCTTATTTTTGTGCTGATTGTTACAGTCTCCCCTGCTTGGAAGGATTTCGTCCCGAAATTCAGTTGTTGTTGGATGGCGGCACTCTGTTGAATAAATGGGGAATTATTTGTCTGATTTTATCTTCGCATTCCCAAGTAAATTTTGGTCCCCGCCTAGAATGCCATCGTACTTTAACAATGGTAATAGGACTTTGTTTGAGCTTCTTAATTTAGGAAACCATGATCTCGATAGGTTCCTCGATAAAATGGAGTTTTTCGTCCAGACGGACTTCCTCGAGGGGTATATATAATGACTCATCAAATAAACACTTCTTAAGAGTTGAGACATGAAATGTATCGTGAACTCCACCGAGTTCTTGAGGTAGTTTTAATTTATACACAACCAAACCTATTCTTTCATGGATTTCAAACGGTCTGACTTATCTTGGTGAAAGCTTTCCTTTCTTGCCGAATCATACCACCCCTTTCCAAGGTGATACTTTCAGAAGGACTTTATCACCAACAGCAAATTCCAAGGTCTTTCGTCATTTGTCAGCATAGCTTTTATGTCGATATCTAGCGGTTTTGATTCTTTCACGTATCTTAAACATCTTGTTAGTGGTTTCTTGTATCAACTCCGGACTAGTGAGTTGCGATTCTCCAATTTCAGTCCAACAAGTAGGCGATCAGCACTTACGTCCGTATAACGCCTCAAACAGTGCACACTGTATGCTCGAGTGATAGCTGTTATTATAAGAAAATTCCTAAAGGCAAATGAGAATCCCAGCTACCACCGAAATCTAATACACAGGCTCTCAGCATATCTTCTAAAGTATGAATCGTATGTTCACTTTGTCCATCTGTCTATGGATGATAAGTCGTACTAAGGTCTAACCGTGTTCCCAATGCTTTTTGTAGGGTTTGCCAAAACCTTGAAGTAAAACGGCTATCTCGATCCAAAATGATCGACAAAGGAATACCATGTCTAGAGACAACTTCCTTGATATAAACTCCAGCAAGCTTCTCCATCTTATAATCTTCCCGTATGGGTAGGAAATGACCTGATTTAGTCAATTGGTCAACGATGACCCTTATGGTATCGTAACCTCCAGTAGTTCGCCCGAAGTTTAGTAATAAAATCCATGGAGATTTTTTCCCATTTCCATTGTGGGATTTCAGGTTGTTGTAACATTCTCGATGGTTTATGATGCTCAGTTTTAACCTTTGAACAGCTAAGCATTTCCCTACGTATATGGCAATGTCTTTCTTCATCCCGGGCCACCAATAGTATTCCCTAATGTCCTGGTACATTTTGTCAGCTCCTGGATGAATAAAGTATTTCGATTTATGAGCCTCATTCAAGATAATTAATGTGAGGTTATCCAAAGTAGGCACCAGATCCGGTTCATCAAGTAAGACACTTCATCCATTTTGACTTCAAATTGTTTATCAATTCTATTGGGAATTGTAGTAACCATTTTAAACTTTTAATTAATCATATTATTTATAAAATCAGATTTTATGATAGCGGAAGCGTTTAGGTTACACATTTTGTTTCATAAACAAAATTCCCAAAACCAAGAATCCTGTTACATACAAATAAAAGAAAATCATCCATAGGGTTTTTAGAATTGACCTCAATGAAGAACTCCCAAAAACACACCTTGGATTCGATAGTAGTTTCGCTAGATTACATAAATCACGAACCACGATCTTTATCGTGTATCATCGCAACAACCGCATGCTCAAAACCACCCTTGGTGGTTTGACTATGGTGTGGTGGTACTTGGTGGTGTGTGGTCGAAACCAATAGGAGAGGGGGCGAACAAGAGATAGGAGAGGGAGAGTGGAAGAGTTGTAAAAAAATGTGTGTCAAAAGTGGTAGGTTGGATCTACTTTTAATATCAAATGTAGATTCACCTTTTTAGGGATTTTGAATTTTCTAATTCAAAATTAATTCCCACCCTTTTATTTCACATTTTATTTAAATTAAACTCTTTTAATTTTATTAAACTCTTTTCGTAATTAAAATATCTTAATTACTACTCTCCAATATTACTAACTAACAATTATTTAGTAACATTTAATTAAATGTCTAAAGTTTAACTAATTAAACTTTATCAATTTAATTATAATTAATTATCACAATAATTAATTCATCCAATATTATTATTATTTCATAAATAATAATAATAACACCACTGTATATAATTTGTGAAATTGAATATGTCTAAAACAAATTTTAGACATAATCACATTACTATCTTTCAAAGTGTAACTCTTTGGATCGTACCCCGATAGTAACGTTGATATTATCAATGATCGAACATCACATATCCAATACATTCCTGGTAGTGCTTCGTCCTCATATAGATCTTCCTGCAATGCTCCTTTTTGTGCATCACAGATTTGAGTAATAAGACTAGATTGGATAGTCATGCTGAGGGCTTGCACTCGGGGTGTGATGTAAGCGGCCCGTATAAATTAAAACTGTATATAACCTAAGCGAAAGACACTATAACTAATCCTAGACCTAGACTTGACCTAAACACCTAGTTAAAATTGGAAATCCTAAACTAGACCGCTACGAAGGCAAGTGTACCTATCGGTGACAGTATAGCTTGTGGAAGATCGGATATCGAATCCTAAGGACACTAGTTTGATAAAACTAACCTAGACTGTGAACAGAAAAAGTAAAAGAGGGGGTTTTGGTGCAACTTCTGAAACCTAATTTAGACTGTAACTAACTAACTGACTAAGCTAACAACTAAACACTAAAACTGCAACTAACACCGGGACTATAAAATGGAACTTAACTGTGGTAAGGAAAGCTGGTATACCTAGGCTGGGAATCAAAAGTGTGACAAGTGATGACTTGGACTGATTTGTGAGGGATGAAAACTAGGATCTTAGGAAACATGCTTAGAATGACCTAATGGGACCCAGATCAGATACCAGGAAACACCAACGGAAATCCTAAGAATGTTATGTATGCACTAGTCTATCGGGTCACCTTCCAGATTTTCCCAATATGCAATTGCACTCCAACAGGTGGATCATCTCCCGAATTTCTCCACCCGCGTGTATCCTAAGACACGAGAGAGTTATAAAGTTGACTACTTTGACATGGATTGACACGAACACTAAGGAAATCTAAGACAACTCCCTCCCAGGTCGTTTAACTCAAATAACCCAAGTGAGATAGACCAACCATCTAGCCTATCACCTCCCAGATTTCTAAGCTAGGTCACACATGAGAATTGTAACACTCTATGATATCAAATCCTATGGAATGTGATCTCTAATCCACAAACTAGCCTAAACACAAAGTCATAAGCCTAACATGCATCTAATGATGGAAAGACTTTCCTAGACACATGTGGATTTAATCAATCATCAAATATCATCATTCACACATGCAAATATAATCAAAGATCAGAACTTTACAACTGATTACAAAGCATATAACATCCATAATCATAAATCAAGTCCAAACATCACAAAGATCACAACTTTAGCATCTCAAACCTAGATATATCCAAATCTCTAGCCAACAAACATAATAACAGTAGAAAAAAAGATCTGAAATAAGTCTAAATACATCATAAACTACTGATTAAACAAACTAATAAGAAAAGAAGGTAGTTACTCAAGCTCTTCCTTGAAATCTTCTCTTCAATCACCCTAAATCAAGCCCTAGCATCCATAGTTAAGCTCCAGCTGCTCCAGGGGCGTGATTTAGGGTTTACAGGTGCTAGAAGAGTCTCCAAATCGATTTGGACGCGTCCCATTTGTAGAGATGAAGAAATTAAGGTTTTGGAGCTGAAATAAGCATGGGACGCATCGCCTCGCAGGGCTAAAGCTAGGCGGTGCGTGCGGGACATAATAGTCGGGCGGCTGAGGCCTGCAGGCACATCGTCTGCAGCCGTGCATTCTAACCAGGCGGTGCACGTGGAATGTTGGGAATCAGATAATGTTCCCATGCGCATCGTCTGGGATCAAGACTCGGCTCGGGGCGTACCACCTAGGGTTAATTTCTTCGTTTTCTTCACTCGATCAACCGCACTCGATTCCGATGCCCGTTTGCCTTCGTTTCCGCTCCCCTGGGACACAATCCTGCATAAAAAAAAAGAATATGTAAAAAGGAACAAAAAACGACTCGAAATATATACAATAATAACGAAAACGGACTCGATTATGTACAAAAAATGATGTGTTAAACTAACACATCAAGGTGGTTTAATTCTTTCCTTGCGACTCAATGCACCGGCAACAACATTGGCCTTGCCTGGGTGATACGAATTTCACACTCATAATCGTTTAATAATTACACTCTCCTTCGTCATCGCATGTTGAGCTCTTTCTGGTTCAGTAAGTGCTGGAGGCTCTTATGATCAGTATAGATTACACACTTGATGCCATATAAGTAATGCCTCCAAATGTTCAAAGCAAATACTACTGCCCCAGTTCTAGGTCATGCATGGTGTAATTTTTCTCGTGAACCTTAAGTTGACGTGATGCGTACGTAATGAATTATTCTTTATGCATTAATACACAACCCAATCCTTCCAGAAGAGATAGGATGGGCGCTATACACAATCTATTTTCAGCAGTTGGAATGACTCTTATTGTTTCTTCCCCGATCGAACTTCTTATCCTTCTAGGTTAGCATTGTCAATGGTTATGCAATCCTTGAGAAGTTCTCGATGAAACGTAGGTAATACGGGCCAATCCTAGGAACTGACGGATTTCAAGCGCTTCCCATTTTTGGATTGCCTTGATCTTACTTGGGTCTACGTGAATGCCTTGTTCATTGATCACATGGCCCAAGTAGTCAACTTCTCTTAGCCAAAACTCGCACTTTGAAAATTTTTCATACAGTTTTTCCTTTGCGATTAATTCTAGAATCAGCTTTAAGTGTTGTTCATGATCTTGTTTGGTCTCAGAGTAGATAAGAATGTCATCTATAAATACGATTATGAATTTTTCTAAATAGTGTCTACACACCTGATTCATCAAATCCATAAATACTGCAGGGCATTGGTTAACCCAAACATCATTACTTAGAAATCGTAATGTCCGTATCGAGTTCAGAATGCAGTCTTCGCCATATCATCTTCTTGTATTTGTAATTGATGGTATCCTGATCACAGATCGATCTTTAAGAAATATGTGGATTCTTAAAGCTGATCAAGCATATCATCAATCCTCGGTAGTGCATACCGATTCTTGATGGTTAGTTTATTCAATTCTCGATAATCCATACACATTCGAAACGATCCGTCTTTCTTCTTTACAAATAGTACTAGTGCTCCTCATGGGGTAAAGCTTGGCCTGATGAATCCCTTCCCAAGTAGCTCCAGTAATTGACTAGGAAATTTAGCCACCGCGTAGCCCCAGGAACCAAATCGATATCGAATTCAACCTGTCTTAGGGGAGGGATGCTGGGTAAATCCTCTGGGAACACTACTGGGTGATCTTGTACAATTGGGATGTCTTGCAGATTCTTCTCCTTCATTTTCTTTTTCACCATATTAACCAGAAAGGCACAGTGTTTCTTCCTCATGTACTTTTAGGTTTTTAAGCAAGATAGGATTCTTATTTTCTTTCCTGGGCTTTCGCCTTGAATGGTTAGTATTTGGCCATCCGGTAAGGGAATCCAGACAAGTTTCTCATGTCAAACGATCTCTTCCTGGTTAGCAAACAAGCAGTCCATGCCTACTATGATAACAAAACTTCCTAATTCTATAGGAATTAAGTCCAATTTGAGCATGTGTTCTCCTATTGTTAATGTGCATCCTTGGACTACATTTCATGCTTCTATTTGTTTACCGTTTGCAAGTTCAATGCTATAAGGGTGTTCTAATCTTTTGGACTACTGACCTAGCATACGTTCAAACTCAATCGACACACAGCTTTTATCGGCCCCCGTATCAAAAAGTACATAATCATAATGGTTATCAAGAAGCAACGTACCCGTCACTACTGTCGGGTCCAGCCTAGCTTTGTCTGCCCCCCATAATGAATGCTCGGCGACGAGTAGGGTTACCATTGTTTCTCAGGACAAGCTTTGGGCATCAGGGTTTAATATGATATGGGCTTTCGCATTCAAAACACACCCTTGGTGCTTGGTTGGCATTTGCAGCTCCTGCATTCTTTCGCTGATTAGAGTAGTCAACTGTGAGCCACATCTTCTTGCAATTGGTACATTCTCTGCAGGGTTGAGTAGGTTGGTGGTGATATTTGCACTTGTTGCACTAAGGCAGGGGTCCTCCATAACCCTCCTTCTCTGTGGTGAGAGCAGCATACGTTCGAATTGGTTTGTGATCTTTCGAAGTTCCAGTCTCTGGTTTCTTTGGTTCGAACTGTGTTTTCTTTTATTTCCTGACCAGACCCTCGTACTGACCATCTCATCAGTAAGACTACAGGCTAGCATTATTGCCTTTACAAAAGTGTGGGGTTCTGCAGAGGTCACAATACCTTGTATCTGAGGGGTAAGTCCCCAGATATACCTATCAATCTTTTTATCTTCAGATGGAACCATGTGTGGTAACAAACACGAGAGTTCATGAAACCTGTTAGTATAGGCTTGGTGTCATGTTCCTTCCATTCGTAGGTTCCAAAATTCCTCCTCGATTCGCTGCATTTCGTTTTTTGGACAGTATTCCTTGATAAGCAGTGCTTTCAATTCTGTCTAAGTCATCTGTTCGATAGCTTCTTTCCCCTGGCTTGAACTTGGGTATTCCACCAAGTTAAAGCTTTGTTCTGAAATGAACAAGTAGTGTATTGGACCCTCTGACCTTCTAGGAACTTACTAATCTTTATCATAACTTCCATCTTTTCGATCTATTTAAGGATCCTTGTTGCCCCTTCACGGTCGTGGAAGTATTTTGGTTTGCAAGCCACAAAGGACTTGTATGATCACCCCTTGCGAGTGGGGTTTTCTTCATAGGTGTTGGTGTTTTTCCCATTTGGCCCATGATTGTTGCCGCTACCGTTCGTCTCGTTGCCGCCAGTGTTACTGAGTTGCGCCATAATGTTGAGGATAACAACCTTCATTTGTTTAGACACGATGTGATTAACATCATCAGCATTCAGAGTGGTGGAATGATTCTCCACATTTTCTTCGGTGTCCTTTTGTTGCACCATTCTTGGTTTTCTCCCCTTCGCTTAGGAGGCATTTTCTGTGAGGGTTATAATTGCTTAGGACGTATACACAAAAACACGTAAACATTTAGATCAACATTCTAAGTTGTAATACATAAAATAACCACAATATCGTCATACAATAGAGTAGTACACACATTGTTACAAGTTGTAATACATATTCATAATTCCAGGCAATTTCAGAGCTCTAGCTCTTTAAACAACAAGAAACCTCGATCGCCCACTGTCTGCCCATCTTGACTTCCTCTTATACATTGGCTAGTACTACATTATTGGTAAGCATGGTCTCTTCTAGCTCGTTCCAGTTCTCATAAAGTTCCTACGCTCGGTGTGCCATGAATTTGAACTCTTTACGATGGTTATACCTCCACACATTGAACAGTTTTTGTGAAACAAAGTCCTCAGGGTTAACAGTTCGTGAATACTCTCCTCGTTCCATCATAGGCATCGGTGTTTCGGGGTCACGTGAAGCCATTTGTTGCTGATGGGGTAAACCCGTAGTCTTGCATGCAGTGTATCTTAGCCCACCTCGTCAGATGCCCGTCCCCCTCCCCTTCCTAATGGAAAGGGTCGAGGACCGCGGAACTCCTGGCACAAGCTTAGTACTGAGGATTCCATCGTTGCACCGTCTCATCGTTGCTCGAGTGGTTCGAGTGCTCAAAGGGATCGGTGTCACTGTCCGAGAGAATAACCAGCGGGATGTAGTGTGTGACAAAGTGATCTCCATTGTTTGCCATAACTGCAATATATTAGAAAAAATATATTTAGCAAATCTACAAATAGGTAATTATATTACTAATTCATATGACCTTATAGATTTTCAATTGGAATTAGAACATACAGAAAACCCTAACAGCAAACCATTTTGTTCCAACTTCCAATTTAATAATTACTCATAAGGGATTAAAAAATTAAGAAACATAATAATTAAAGAAATTAAGAATCCCTTCTTCAGATGAGAACTACAAGCGAATATAATATAGTCATCTCAAGTTCTGAAAAAAAAAATAACATCAACCAAAATTTACAAAAGCTTCCTCACCCTAACACTATTTATGAGAAATAAATGAAAAGAACTACATGTCACATGCTAACGATGTAGATACTGTAAGGCAACTCCATTATGCAAACTATGACAGTTTTCAAAACTTTTCATTTATTCAATTAGTAATTCACTTTGGGCAACCAAGTAAATAGATAACAGTTCACAAATAACACCAAAATCATTCTCAATGAACTCCTTATATCTAGATTAATCATAGCATTATACAAACATATGATAGCATATCAATAACACCAAAATCGTTCACTACTTTGTGCAAAACCTTGGACGTAATCATCCATCCCTTTGCAGATTTTTATAACGGATTTCTATCTTCACATATTAAATAACAAGAAACCCATAAAAATCATCAAAATATTGAAATGACAAGATTTCCCCATTTCAATTCACGTGCAATCTCATACATTTACAGAAATGAAATATCACGACATTATAGTTTCATGCACCGGAGTAATAAAGGCTTTAAACTGAAGAAGAAATTGAGCAATAATCAGAAGAAATCGAGCACTAATCGATCGTTTGATTCCAATAGCAGATTCTTGCAACTAAATCAAATTCGACCGAATGTCTTCTGCAATTGAGGGTAACATGATGAGAAATCGAGAATGGACTAAGCAGATTTTATCGAATGGCTTTTGCGATTCAGAGTTACCAGACGATTCGATGAGTGACCATTTGAAGAGTTACAAGACGATTCGATGAGTGACCACTTGAGGAGAAACCGAGAAGTTCTATTTTTCAATCGTCCAGAACTCCATATGGGTGTCACCCACATCTTTCAGCCCATCTTGGCCCATTAGGGTGTTTTTCAACTTCGAATTCTACCCATTCTAACCCTTTTAGCAATATTAACTAGCCCATAATAAGGGAAAATTACCAAATTAGTCAAAGTTGACCACCTTTTTACCAAACTAACCACTCAAATTCCGGCGTCTAAGACGCCGCTTTAGACGCCCTTTTTCTGTACTATTTGTAAACATACGGGCTCACATGTCGGCGGCTTTGTCGAGGTCTAAATGGGTGTCTTAAGACCCCTTTTCTACCGGCTTTTTAGACGCCACTTTAAACGCCCTTTTTCTGTCAAGCCTGGTAAAGCGACTTCTAAAGTGGCGTCTAAAGAGGCATCTAAGACGCTGGTATAAAAATGGGTCTTAAGACACCCATTTAGCCGACGACATGTGGGCCCATATGTTTATAAAAAGTACAGAAAAATGGCATATAAAGTGGCGTCTAAGGGAGCGGAATTTTAATAATTATGTTGGTAAAAAAGTGGTCAACTTTAACTAACTAGAAAAGTTACCCGCGCGTTGTATAACATATGTGCCGGAATCGTTACCGGAACAGTGAACTGTACAGTAACTTGTACAGTAACTCAGATACAATCAAGGAGAAATACTTAGAAACTATTAACATTCGAAGATGAACATAAACTATTACACGATGTTTCTGAAATCCTGATTTAAACCTCATGGTTTAAACAGTCAGAAACACATAAGACAATCAGGAACAGATGCAAACATGTTTGATTTTGTATTATTAGGTTTAAACGTATGTGAGGATAAACAGAACAAAACCATAACAGTTGTTGTTACGGAATGCTAAACTGACGAACTATCTGTATAGGTGACGATCTGTACGAATAGATCTGATAGTTTAACGATCTGAAACGATGACTGAAAAGTAGAAAACAAAATCAGAAAGTGAAACGTACGATCGTGTTCGTACAGTTAGCGCTCTGTACGAAGACGCGCGTAAGTGGCGTTTTCTGATGAAACGAAAACGAAGACGAATCGAACGAAAATAAACTTAAGGAAATATAATATTTCGTGTTTTACAATTTTGAAACTCATCATAAATAAATTAAAACGAAACTATTTCAATTTAAAGAGCGTAAAACAAAATACGCGAATAAATACTGAAACGCGTAAAATGATAATTTACGACAGATAATTCAAGGGAATAATATTTAAATTAATTATAAGAAATAAACAAATTCCAAACACTTAAAACAAAGCCTTTTATGTAAATTACGAAAAATACGCGCGTTACGATCCGGAAACGCAACGGAGACGAAAACCGAGCAACCGAAACGAGCCCGAATACCCTCGGGGTATTTAAACCCCAAAAGATGGCATTCTTTCATTTTTCCAAGTTTCTCTCTCTCTCTAAACCCTCTCTCCCGTTTCCATCTCTCTTTCAAGAATTATCACCTTCAACCTTCAAGATCTCACTCGTTTGGAGACGAAATCGGACGTTCTTGGTGTCCACGCGAAGCTCTCATCATCCTCTACACGGAAGTACAACCGATCTAGAGTGTTAACCAGCAGAATTCGAGGTATGATGCAAGAAATCTCAAGAAAAAGAGGGTTTTTACTTGGTTTTGATATACACACACACACACTTAGTCGGCTTTAAACCCGAATGTGACAACCAACCTGTTCGAGCATTACTTGGTGCAGGACATTAACGTGTAACACACTTAGAAGCAGCTAGATCGAAGGGACTGATGATGATGAAGATCTAACAGGTTCGGGACCTGTTGGAACCATGTCGGCCGAACCTTTTTCTGGGTTTTGGGTTGGCCGAACCCTCCCAAGGGCGAACCAGCTGCGAACCTAGCACACAGAGCCGAACCCTTGGTCCCCAAAGAACCTTGTTGCACCCACACACCAAACGAACCCTGCTGTGTTGATAGCCGAACCATACTCCACCACTGCCGAACCTTGTGGCCAAAGCATGGGCCGAACCCTAGGCGAGCATCTTACAGCCGAACCCTCAATACAAGACTTGCGAACCTTGGTGGTTACTTGATTCACGAACCTTAGTAGAATGCCGAACCTTTGAATGCCAACAACCACCGAACCCTACGTGCGAACCTTGTGCGTGCATGGCGAACCTTCTCACCAGTAGCGAACCTTCCATGCCCAGCTAGGCAGCCGAACCATTGTGCTCATATCCTGGCCGAACCTTGCATGGCTGTGAGTCCTTGGCCGAACCATAGCAGATAGGTCCACTGGCCTGTGGCACGTCTGATATAGCTTCTTTTTGAGCCAGTCATTCAGTCGAGATGAACATGTTCATCCGTGAGGATACCATAGCCCACAAATCCCTTTAGCCCAACATTCTCAAATTTCGGCCCACTGTGAATCAATTGGCCCAAGATGGCCTAGGATGCCTTTGAGGCGGCCCATGAGGCTGTAGTGGCCCACGTTTTCAGTCTTACTAGCAGTCCAGCCCACTAGGTTTCTTGCGGCCCGGATGACACTTGGCCCAAGTAATCGGCCCAAAAGCCTACGGTGTTGATCCAGTAGCATCTTATTTAGTTTAATCAAATAGTGGATCCAAAGCCTTAGCCCAGGAAACCCTAAACCTTTCGGCCCAATAACAATCCTAAGCCCAATAATGCTATTCGGCCCATGTGATTATTGAGGCCCAGGAATCAAATTCTATTCGGCCCACACACCCAACTTTTGGCCCAAGGCCTTAATTGGGCCCAAACCCAAATCATTCGGCCCATTGGGGAAGAATACAACCTAACACATTCATAACCTTTAAAACGCTAAGTTTTACAAGAACTATGTTATGACCATTTACAAATAGGTTTTTACAAGAAACTAAGAGTTTATGACAAGTAAACAAAAGAGATCTAAGCATTATACTTAGAATCTCTTTATGATGAAACTAAATCGAGGTTAACCTGATATCAATAACGAAGTGTTTAATATAATTGGATTAAAGACAAATACAAGCATACCAACTCAAACTTAATTTTATTAAGTATCACTAGAATTAATAACAGAAAACAAGGGCCGAATAAAGACGAGACTTCAAGTGTTAGCCAACTTTAGGGCTAACACTAACACCTACACACACATAAATCGTTACGACTTATACTTATAAACTACAAACAACATGAAATCAATACAGGAACGTGAATACTACTACAAACACAACAAAGAGCGCGTTCATTCTTGCTTAGAACTTAGTCAACCGCTTCAAACACAGGTGAGTTTATTTGTCCCTTTTCAAACCTTTTGTTTTACTTCGGGACTGAGAAGCATGTTAAACAATTATCGAAACGTTTATTAAATTCTTTTACACATGTTTACAAAGCTTATACTAATGCTTGAATTTGAAATGCGTGGGTGGGAAACCAAAGACAAAGGCTATAGTGTAAATAGCAAATGCTATTTACTTTATACTTATTTACATTATACGAACACTTTGTGATCAAACTGGAAACTAGTATACTTTGAGAAGCTATAAACTTGATACTTATACTATAAATGAGAAGTTTAAACTATATACTCGAGGCTTACAATATAGATTTGAAGCCTAAACCTTATGCTAAACGCTTATGATGTAAACTTAATACTTAAACTTTGAGCTAAATACTTATGATCCAGCTATGTGCTTAAACTATACAATTGAGGTTTAACTTATAAACTCTATGTTTAACTATATACAAAATCTTAAGGCTTTGAAAATACTTAAACTAAACACTAATGCTTAATACAATTATTTCAGAAAGTTAATGTTCTACATTTTTAGTAAAGTATTAAATTACTTTACACTTATAATGATTTGTTTAAACTTAACTTGAAACATATATGCTTAGAAAATACTTATATTGTCACACCCCCCAATTTCAACTAACGGAATCATACCGTTTGGGAACGTGACAAACCAGGATCTCAGATCATTAGACATAGCGAAGACCTCTATATGAATTTCAAAACATACGTTGGTCTTTAAAAACATAATATTCAGAGTTTACAAAAAGTTGCGGAAGCGTTTCAAATCAAAACTAATAAACTGTTGATAAGTAAAACATTACAAATCAAAATACTGAAATATTCAAATTCAAATGTTCAAAGTTTATAATGCATGAGACTCTATCTTCCTAGTCCATGCCAGCTGTTACGCGCGCCTTAGCGTCCTGAGAAAACATGCAAATCAAGTCAACACAATGGTTGGTGCATAACACAGGTTTTAAGTAATCATAGAGTTCAAAACAGCAGTTTGAATAACAAGTTTGTAGATAACATAATCACAATTGCACAGTCATGATAGCTAGTCATATAAACTATTTACATATGTGGTCGACACCGAAGCTGACTAGTTGCCATGCTATAGCATGTTTTCGCCTTGCCACTATTGTCTATCACAACAATAGTAAAAATGTGTTTGGTCAGTCAAACACCTGCGTAGATCCCATCTACCAGGTGAGGTTTGTCAAACCTAATAGATCTATTTCCAACTACCACGCTTTGCATTACAGCAAACTAAACGGTTCGAGGTGTGTAAGGACTTTCAAGTTGATATGTTGGCACATAATGTAAACAGATAACTCATGCAAGTGATATGTATCTAAAATAGTTTGTTGCACATGTTTTCTCCCCCAAAACAGTTTAAAATAAGAAAGGGGCCGTGTACGCACCTTTGATAATAGTAGAATGATCAAATACGTGTGAACTTGCGTAGAAATCCTCTACGAAGAATCTGTGATTTAAACAATAACCTACAGTTATTCGGAATGTCGTTTTATGCTTGAAATCACATACGTATCAACATACGTATGTTAAAGTGTGAGAATTATGCATACGGAAGTACGCGTGCTTTTGAAATCGTTTAAATAAAATCACATTTGATTTTATTTAATTAAACGTAATTATACGCGATTTCGTGTTCGGGTTAAAATATAAATTTTACTGCTCTAACACGTTCGTATTCCCGTTACGGTTCCAACGCAACTCGAACGGATTAAAACGGAGTTGAAATGAATAAAATATGTTCAAAATACTAAAAATACATTACAACCCCAAAAATGGTTGGGCCGGGACTCGAACCCGCGACCCTCAACTCCAACACACACACATCTAACCATCTCGCCCGCTAGGGTATCGCGTTAGATATCTGGAATTTAAATGTTTTAACCACTTTTCCAGTTCGAATCCCATTTGTTCTTATAGCCGAAGCATTCTATCTCCAATTGTTCACGAATTCGAACCTGATAAATCCTAAGACCTTAGGGCTATGATTCCTGTTATCAAATCGAGTCTACCAATTGTTTTAATTTGAATAACAACTCCAATTGATTCAGAATTTTCTAATCGGCTTCATCTAAAAAAAACAAAACTCTAATACTAACAATTCAGTATAGTTTGATGAAATTAATCTAGGACCACCCTCAATCGGCCTCCTCTGAAACTGTTAATAAAAATCAATTTCATTCTTAAACTCTTTTGAATCACAATCCCCAAACCATTTTAACTCAAGAACCGAATAAATAGAAATCCATCAATTCGTGATTGTTTCTTAAAATTAACATACTATTATCCCTTGTCGAGATCTTCTGAAGTTAACCATAATAATTAATTTGATTTTAAACCTCATTTGAATACTAACCCCCAAACCGTTTTTGATGTAAGACTCTAATAATCGAACTCTTACAATTCAAGAATAATACATGAAATCAATGTATGGGTTTTGTTAATCGGTGCATTCAGAATGTAGCAGCATATTTTGATTTCATTTATAATCTCAATTGCACTAAAACCCCCAAAACCGATTCTAGGATGAACCCTAGAATCAAAACTTGAACAATTCGATGTTGTTACACAAAATACAGTTAGGGATAAGCTTAATCGATCCTTTTAGAAGGTTTAGGATAGATTTCTAACCTGTTTTGATGTCGAATTGTAGTAAGACCACTTTGAGCCCTAAGTTCGGCCTCCCTCACGATCAAATCTCCTGTTCGAGCCTTTTGAAATCAAATTGCTGGTTTTAGTATTCTCTAATTGTGCCGACTAAGTGTTAGGAAACCTCAATTGTGAATATCATAATCGAATTTAACGAATTCGATCATAGGTGTCTACGGTTACAACTCTTAGGTGTTTAATTGACTTAAATTCGACCATTACCATTCTAGTAACGCATGATTGCTGTTACAACTTATTAATAAGTGATGATTGAAAGGTTTATTCAATCAATTTCATTGTAATGACCACATTTCCGAACTTAATTGATAATTCCACGTGAATTTTGACTTCTAAAGTCAAAGTTAAACCTTTAAATCAATTATAAACCTAAACTTAGCAATCAAAATGTATTTAGGCTTATTTCAAAAATTTCTAAACCCTTGAATATGATTTTTAACAATAGCATAACATTTCAATTAACAAAGTTACACTAAAAATCCCGAATTGTCACTAATCGGTTAAATTGGAATACCACTGGGCTAAATTAATCCATTTGGGCCTCACAAAATACCTTTGGGCCTAATTTAAACTCATTGGGCCTATCTTAACTTTACTGGGCCTTCCTAGATCTCATTGGGCCTTACTGGGCCTTCCTGGGTCTTCCTTGGCCTTGTTGGGCCTTCATTGGCTCTGTTGGGCCTACATAGACTTCGTTGGGCCTACTTGATCTTGTTGAGTCTTCCTTGACCTTACTGGATCTTCTTTGGCTTTACTGGGCCTTCATTGGCCTTGTTGGGCCTTGATTGGCCTTATTGGGCCTGTGATAGCACCAACTCCCGTTAACAAGGTTAGTGTGAAAAGTCGGATTGTCACATCATCCCCTTGTTGAAGGAATTTTCGTCCCGAAAATTAACAAGTGTTAAGAGTAGTTAGGAAACTACTTACGAGTTTAAATCGTACGTGTTAGTGTGATTTGATCATTCCGTGTGCTTGTGTGTACTCACACACAAAGTCCAATGCTTGCAATATCACAACTCAATTGTGATCGTTCAATGTAACTGTTTTGCGTGTACACTAGTTAGTTCACCTAACTGTGACTGTTTGTGTTTGATCATACTGTGTTGTGTAACCTCACACATAGTGAGAGTCTGAAACTGTTTGTACTATGCAACCCCGCACATAGCAAAGTGTATGTAATCAATGTACTATGCAACCCCGCACATAGCAAAATGTGTGTAACCAATCATGTATGTACTACCATAACATGTAACATATGAAATGTAGCACATAAAACATATAGTATGCAATGTAGCACAAATGTTTGTAACAAAATCAATTGAATAAAATGTTAGTGCTTACAGTTTGAGATTTGCAGTGTTGATGTGTGAAACATCACGTCATCCCCTTGTTGAAGGAAATTTCGTCCCGAAATTTAACGTGCGCTCTCAGTGTTAGCAGTAACTGTCTTGAATAGATGAGGATATTTCTTCATCATTTGGTCTTCCCGTTCCCATGTGAATTCAGGACCCCGTCTTGAATTCCATCGGACTTTGACTATCGGAATCTTGCTTTGTTTCAGTTGTTTGACCTCTCGGTCCATGATTTCTGCCGGTTCTTCAATGAATCGCAGTTGTTCATCTACTTGTATTTCTTCCAACGGTACAATCAATGTCTCATCAGAAAGACATTTCTTTAAATTCGATACATGAAATACATCATGAACTCCACTGAGTTCATCCGGTAGTTTTAATTGATACGCAACCGGACCAATCCTTTTCAGAATCTCAAAAGGTCCTACGTAACGTGGACTAAGTTTTCCGCGCTTGCCGAATCGTATCACACCTTTCCAAGGTGATACCTTTAGAAGAACTCGGTCTCCTACTTGAAATTCCAACGGCTTGCGACGTTTGTCTGCATAACTCTTCTGGCGATCTCGAGCCGCTGCCATACGGTTCCGGATTTGAACTATTTTCTCTGTTGTTTCGTGCACCAGTTCAGGACCTGTAATCTGACTGTCACCAATTTCAGCCCAGCAAACTGGTGAACGACATTTGCGACCATACAAAGCTTCAAACGGTGCTGCTTGAATACTTGTATGATAACTATTATTGTAAGAGAATTCCACCAATGGTAAATGATTCTCCCAGCTATCACCAAAGTCAATTACACAAGCTCGTAACATATCCTCGAGCGTTTGAATCGTGCGTTCACTTTGACCGTCGGTCTGTGGATGATAAGCTGTACTCATATCCAAGCGAGTCCCCAATGACTTATGAAGAGATTTCCAAAAATTTGAAGTAAACCGGGCATCCCGATCTGATATGATAGATATTGGCACGCCATGCCGTGCTACTACTTCCTTAATGTAAATGCGAGTCAATTTCTCCATCTTGTCAGTTTCTTTGATTGCTAAGAAGTGTGCAGATTTCGTTAATCGATCAACAATTACCCATATCGTATCACAACCAGACGGTGTACGGGGTAACTTAGTAATGAAATCCATCGAAATCTGTTCCCACTTCCACATCGGTATCTCTGGTTGTTGCAGTAAGCCAGATGGCTTCTGATATTCAACTTTGACTTTCGAACAGGTCAAACATTTGCTAACGTACTTAGCAATATCAGCTTTCATGTGAGGCCACCAATACAGTGCCTTCAAGTCATGATACATCTTGTCTGATCCCGGATGGACTGAATATCTGGACTTGTGCGCTTCGTCCATCACAAGTTCCCTTAAACCTCCATATAAAGGTATCCACATTCGGTTAATGAAATAACGAATTCCATCAGCATTCGTATCCAACTGTTCTTCCATTCCCCGTAAAGATTCCTGTACCAAGTTTTCCTTTTTCAAGGCCTCGATCTGAGCACTGCGTACCTTATCAGGTAAGTCAGTATGTATTGTCATCATAAGTGCACGAACCCGTCTTGTTCCCGTTGTATCTTTTCTGCTTAAAGCATCGGCTACGACATTAGCCTTTCCCGGGTGATACTTAATCGCACACTCATAATCGTTCAACAATTCAACCCATCGTCGTTGCCTCATGTTAAGCTCTTTCTGATCAAAGATATGTTGCAAACTCTTATGATCAGTATAAATAGTACACTTAGTTCCATACAAATAATGCCTCCAAATCTTTAAAGCAAAAACCACTGCTCCTAACTCCAAGTCATGAGTAGTGTAATTCTTTTCATGTGTTCGTAGTTGTCTGGAAGCATAAGCGATCACTTTATCCCGTTGCATCAACACACATCCCAAACCCTGTCCAGATGCGTCACAATACACCGCAAAGTCTTCCGTTCCTTCTGGTAAAGACAGAATCGGTGCACTGCAGAGCTTCTGTTTCAATAACTGGAACGCAGCTTCCTGTTTATCCGTCCAGTTATACTTTGTTCCCTTGTGCGTCAGAGCTGTAAGTGGTTGAGCGATCTTTGAGAAACCTTCAATGAATCGTCGATAATAACCCGCCAAACCAAGGAATTGTCGTACCTCGGTAGGGGTCTTTGGCGCTTCCCAATTCTTAATCGCTTCAATCTTTGCTGGATCAACATGTATACCCTTTTCATTAACTATATGACCCAAGAACTGTACTTCTCGCATCCAGAAATCACATTTCGAGAACTTAGCATACAGTTGTTCCTGTTTCAATAACTCTAGCAGTAATCGAAGATGTTCAGCATGTTCCTCCTCAGACTTTGAATAGATGAGAATGTCATCAATGAAAACAATAACAAACTTATCCTGATAAGGTTTACAAACACGATTCATGAGATCCATGAATACAGCTGGAGCGTTTGTCAACCCAAATGGCATGACCAAGAACTCATAATGGCCATAGCGTGTTCTGAATGCTGTCTTCGGAATATCCTCCTCCTGAACTCTTAGTTGATGATAACCCGACCTGAGATCAATCTTCGAGTAGTAACTCGAACCCTGCAACTGATCGAACAGATCGTCAATCCTAGGTAACGGATACCGATTCTTGATGGTAACCTTGTTCAATTCCCGGTAATCGATACACATACGGAAAGTCCCGTCCTTCTTCTTCACAAACAATACTGGAGCTCCCCACGGTGAAAAACTAGGTCGTATGAAACCCTTATCCAACAACTCTTGCAATTGTGTGGATAACTCTTGCATCTCTGACGGTGCAAGTCGATAAGGCGCCCTAGCTATCGGTGCTGCATCTGGTGTAAGATCGATTCGGAATTCCACCTGTCTGACAGGCGGTAATCCCGGCAAGTCTTCTGGAAATACCTCCGGAAACTCACAACCTACAGGTATATTTTCAAGCTTCCTCTCAGCTACCGGCTTTTCAGTTATAAGTGCTATAACTGCCGTATGACCTTTCCGCAGACATTTGTGTGCTTTCATACAAGATATGAGACGCAGTGGCGTACTGCTCTTCTCGCCTTGTACATATAATGTCTCTCCCTGCGGAAGAGGTATGCGAACAATCTTTTCATGGCATACAATTTCAGCCTGGTTCTTGGACAACCAGTCCATGCCAATGACTACATCAAAACTGCCTAAGGCAATAGGCATCAGATCAATCTCTAACGTTTGACCCATCAAATCAAGGATACATCCCTTATAAATGTTTTCTACTACAATCAACTTACCATCAGCTAATTCCACAGTGTACGGACTATCTAAGGCAGTGGGACTAACATCTAGTGACTTAGCAAGTGAACTAGATACAAAACTCCGGTCGGCACCAGTGTCAAATAACATAGAGGCATAGTGATTATTTAAGAGGAACGTACCCGTAACAATGTTGGGATCCTCCCGCGCTTGACGTCCTCCGATCACAAACGCCCTGCCTCTAGCACCGTTGTTGTTGTTGTTATTGTTGTTGTTATTGTTGGTGCCATTTCCATTACCGTTGCCACCTCCATTACCATTACCATTGTTGTCCCCGCCTTTCTTAAGTTGTGGGCAATCTTTCTTGAAATGGCCCATCTTGCCGCACTCAAAACAACCCTTCTGCGCATTGTTCTGATTGTTATTCTGGTTGTTATGGTTGTTCTGCAGTTCCCCGCGACAATCCTTAGCCGCGTGCCCAATCTTGCCACACCTCTGGCACTTAGCTCTGTCACATTGGTTACCCGCATGATGGTAACCACACCTGTTGCACTTGGGGTGCTTACCAATATAGCCCCCCGATGATGATGATTGCTGGCCACTGTTGGAATTATGATAGGACTTGTTTGAGTCCTGCTTCCTGTTCTGCTGTTGGTTGTGACCTTTGAAGTTGTTACTTTCCCACTTTCTCTTGTGATCTCCTACCTTGGTAGCAGATGTTCGCTTAGGCAGGGTTCCTTGTAACACTGCCTGATCAGTAAGCTGATGCGCTAGACGAACAGCTTGTTGGATAGTGGTGGGATTTGCTGAAGTAACCATCCCCTGAATCTGAGGCACTAGTCCTCCAATGTACCTTTCAATCCACTTACTGGCTGGAGTAGCCATGTGTGGTAGCAGTCTGGCCAGTTCGTGCGATCTGGTCGTGTACTCCTCAATATTTGACCCCTCCATCTTGAGGTGCCAATACTCTTCCTCCAACTTCTGCATTTCACTACGAGGACAATACTCCTCTTGTAGCAAAGTTTTGAAGTTGTTCCAGGTCAACGCATTTGCTTCTCCCAACCCCAGAGTCTGAACATTGGAGTTCCATCAAGTCAGTGCTGGTCCCTCTAATGTTCCAGTAGCAAATTTCACCTTGCTATCCTCAGGGCAGTTGCACATTTCGAATACAGACTCAGCCTTTTCAATCCACCGAAGGAGTCCTATGGCCCCCTCCGACCCTTTGAAATTGTGAGGTTTGCAGTCCAAGAACATCTTGAACGTGCAAACTTGTGGGTTAATCACTCCCCCAGCTGGACCCTGTGGCCCTGTGTTGTGTGTCTGAGCATACTGTGCAATAGCCTCTGCGACTCTGTTGTTAATTAGCTCGTTGAGCTCAGCAACAGTCATATGTACGTTTCCCTCAGCCATTAGTTTCCTATTTATAAGAAGTGTTAGCACGAAGTCAAAATCCAATGTAACATGTGTAAGTAAAACAACAAACACAACATGTAATATAATCAACACAGTTGTTGGAAACAAACAATAATTCTTCCATAAATAGAAACTTTCTTTGAGTACAATACTTTTGAAATGAAATACAAAATTTCAAACTACTAATGTAGGAACACAACCCGTTCCTAATAAGTTTAAATAAAACAAGAAGTAAAAGAAAAATAATCAGTCGTCCTCAACGGTGGATTCAGGATCGGACTCAGCAACTGGTGCTGGTTCCTCCCCTTCTTCCTCCTCATCCTCCTCCTCATTCTCAGAGGCCACCAAATCCTCCAAGGCTTCTACTCTACCCTCCAAGAACAAAGCTCGGTTCTCTGCATCGTCGAGACGACCAATCATGTTCACCATCTCATCCCGCATGTCATGAACTAGATGGGCAAGTTCATCTTGCCTCTCAATGGCATCCCATAACTCATGAGATCTCTGTATAAGCTTGTCTTCTGTCTCATCCAAGTCCTCGCGCAACTTGGCGATCTCCTCCGCGTCCGTCCTTCGCCTCTTAGGCTCAGGAGCATCTAGTGCGGGTGGTGGATGTGTAGATGGTCCTGCAGCATAGAGTCCCTGAGTATTCACCCATGGTGCCTCCTCCGGATCCTCATCCGGGTCCTCAACTGGATCCTCATCTGGATCCTCCTCTGGATCCTCCTCTGGATCCTCCTCTGGATCCTCGTCTGGATCCTCGTCTGGGTCTGAGTCATCCATCCCATACGGTGGAGGTGATGGAATAGGTGGTGGTGGTGATGGTGGTGGTGCCGGAACTATCGGCTCCTCGTCCTCGGAATCATCAATAATAACATAAGGAACTGATGATGAAGCCATGCCTGTTACATAATATCATATGTAAGTGCAGTGCCATGGAATACGTAAGCAAGTCAATTACATAATGTCATATGTAATTTCTAAGCAATACGTATAAGCAGATGTGTCTAATGTCTAACAGTCATAGTCTAGGCCTACAAATGCAAACCTAGTTCGCTATAACCAATGTCTCTGATACCAATCTGTCACACCCCCCAATTTCAACTAACGGAATCATACCGTTTGGGAACGTGACAAACCAGGATCTCAGATCATTAGACATAGCGAAGACCTCTATATGAATTTCAAAACATACGTTGGTCTTTAAAAACATAATATTCAGAGTTTACAAAAAGTTGCGGAAGCGTTTCAAATCAAAACTAATAAACTGTTGATAAGTAAAACATTACAAATCAAAATACTGAAATATTCAAATTCAAATGTTCAAAGTTTATAATGCATGAGACTCTATCTTCCTAGTCCATGCCAGCTGTTACGCGCGCCTTAGCGTCCTGAGAAAACATGCAAATCAAGTCAACACAATGGTTGGTGCATAACACAGGTTTTAAGTAATCATAGAGTTCAAAACAGCAGTTTGAATAACAAGTTTGTAGATAACATAATCACAATTGCACAGTCATGATAGCTAGTCATATAAACTATTTACATACGTGTTCGACACCGAAGCTGACTAGTTGCCATGCTATAGCATGTTTTCGCCTTGCCACTATTGTCTATCACAACAATAGTAAAAATGTGTTTGGTCAGTCAAACACCTGCGTAGATCCCATCTACCAGGTGAGGTTTGTCAAACCTAATAGATCTATTTCCAACTACCACGCTTTGCATTACAGCAAACTAAACGGTTCGAGGTGTGTAAGGACTTTCAAGTTGATATGTTGGCACATAATGTAAACAGATAACTCATGCAAGTGATATGTATCTAAAATAGTTTGTTGCACATGTTTTCTCCCCCAAAACAGTTTAAAATAAGAAAGGGGCCGTGTACGCACCTTTAATAATAGTAGAATGATCAAATACGTGTGAACTTGCGTAGAAATCCTCTACGAAGAATCTGTGATTTAAACAATAACCTACAGTTATTCGGAATGTCGTTTTGTGCTTGAAATCACATACGTATCAACATACGTATGTTAAAGTGTGAGAATTATGCATACGGAAGTACGCGTGCTTTTGAAATCGTTTAAATAAAATCACATTTGATTTTATTTAATTAAACGTAATTATACGCGATTTCGTGTTCGGGTTAAAATATAAATTTTACTGCTCTAACACGTTCGTATTCCCGTTACGGTTCCAACGCAACTCGAACGGATTAAAACGGAGTTGAAATGAATAAAATATGTTCAAAATACTAAAAATACATTACAACCCCAAAAATGGTTGGGCCGGGACTCGAACCCGCGACCCTCAACTCCAACACACACACATCTAACCATCTCGCCCGCTAGGGTATCGCGTTAGATATCTGGAATTTAAATGTTTTAACCACTTTTCCAGTTCGAATCCCATTTGTTCTTATAGCCGAAGCATTCTATCTCCAATTGTTCACGAATTCGAACCTGATAAATCCTAAGACCTTAGGGCTATGATTCCTGTTATCAAATCGAGTCTACCAATTGTTTTAATTTGAATAACAACTCCAATTGATTCAGAATTTTCTAATCGGCTTCATCTAAAAAAAAACAAAACTCAAATACTAACAATTCATTATAGTTTGATGAAATTAATCTAGGACCACCCTCAATCGGCCTCCTCTGAAACTGTTAATAAAAATCAATTTCATTCTTAAACTCTTTTGAATCACAATCCCCAAACCATTTTAACTCAAGAACCGAATAAATAGAAATCCATCAATTCGTGATTGTTTCTTAAAATTAACATACTATTATCCCTTGTCGAGATCTTCTGAAGTTAACCATAATAATTAATTTGATTTTAAACCTCATTTGAATACTAACCCCCAAACCGTTTTTGATGTAAGACTCTAATAATCGAACTCTTACAATTCAAGAATAATACATGAAATCAATGTATGGGTTTTGTTAATCGGTGCATTCAGAATGTAGCAGCATATTTTGATTTCATTTATAATCTCAATTGCACTAAAACCCCCAAAACCGATTCTAGGATGAACCCTAGAATCAAAACTTGAACAATTCGATGTTGTTACACAAAATACAGTTAGGGATAAGCTTAATCGATCCTTTTAGAAGGTTTAGGATAGATTTCTAACCTGTTTTGATGTCGAATTGTAGTAAGACCACTTTGAGCCCTAAGTTCGGCCTCCCTCACGATCAAATCTCCTGTTCGAGCCTTTTGAAATCAAATTGCTGGTTTTAGTATTCTCTAATTGTGCCGACTAAGTGTTAGGAAACCTCAATTGTGAATATCATAATCGAATTTAACGAATTCGATCATAGGTGTCTACGGTTACAACTCTTGGGTGTTTAATTGACTTAAATTCGACCATTACCATTCTAGTAACGCATGATTGCTGTTACAACTTATTAATAAGTGATGATTGAAAGGTTTATTCAATCAATTTCATTGTAATGACCACATTTCCGAACTTAATTGATAATTCCACGTGAATTTTGACTTCTAAAGTCAAAGTTAAACCTTTAAATCAATTATAAACCTAAACTTAGCAATCAAAATGTATTTAGGCTTATTTCAAAAATTTCTAAACCCTTGAATATGATTTTTAACAATAGCATAACATTTCAATTAACAAAGTTACACTAAAAATCCCGAATTGTCACTAATCGGTTAAATTGGAATACCACTGGGCTAAATTAATCCATTTGGGCCTCACAAAATACCTTTGGGCCTAATTTAAACTCATTGGGCCTATCTTAACTTTACTGGGCCTTCCTAGATCTCATTGGGCCTTACTGGGCCTTCCTGGGTCTTCCTTGGCCTTGTTGGGCCTTCATTGGCTCTGTTGGGCCTACATAGACTTCGTTGGGCCTACTTGATCTTGTTGAGTCTTCCTTGACCTTACTGGATCTTCTTTGGCTTTACTGGGCCTTCATTGGCCTTGTTGGGCCTTGATTGGCCTTATTGGGCCTGTGATAGCACCAACTCCCGTTAACAAGGTTAGTGTGAAAAGTCGGATTGTCACATATATACGTGAGATGCATGAAATACTTGGATGCTTAATACACTTGAAAAACTTGAGAACATGTGAAAACTTGTTACACTTGAGATACTTGAAAACACGTGAATACTTGTTATACTTAGAATACTTGAAACACGTGAATGCTTGATACATTTGGGATACTTGAATACTTGAATGCACGATATACTTGGGATACATGAACACTTGGAATGCTTGATACATTGGGATGCTTGAACACTTGAATGCTTGAAACATTGGATGCTTAAACAAAAGACTGATTGACCGCCGCGTGTTGACCTGTGTGTCAACCCCTACTAGTCATCAGTGAAACAAAGTGAATGCTTTAGACTTGTATGCATAAACTTTTGGACATTGTGAGACAGACTGTTGGCCGCCGCGTGTTGACCTGTGTGTCAACCCCTACTAGTCATCAGTGTTCTTCTTTGTCAGAGTCATGTAAGACAGACTGATTGGCCGCCGCGTGTTGACCTGTGTGTCAACCCCTACTAGTCATTCAGTGTTCTTCTTGATTCATCCATGGTTATGACAAGTGACTAGAATGATTGAGTTCTTCTAGTTGACTTTGTGTTAACTTGAAGGTTTCTCTATCAAAACATGTCACGAGTCATAAATAGGATCATTATGGATGGATGCTGAACTCCTTAGGGTTTTCAGCTGTCCGTAATGGTGCCTATTAAACTTGATACTTATACGTTGTGGAATCAATAGTGTGGAGTGAAACGCTTAATTATCATTAACAACAATATGTTAAGCAGCCCGGTATGTGGTGGGACGGTGGCTGGGGCTTGTCCCCTACATATGCCCTATATATAAGCATACTTGGTTGGATAGCATAGGTGGTTGTTAGTGAGGTTAAGGTTGTCATTTCGGGGGAAACAAAGTAAACATTGGCAGGGAAACAAACGTTAAGAATCATATGTCATGAGATCAGAGTAGTGGGATGAAATGCTTAGTTATCATTAACAACAATATGTTAAGCAGCCCGGTATGTGGTGGGACGGTGGCTGGGGCTTGTCCCCTACATATGCCCTATATATAAGCATACTTGGTTGAATAACATAGGTGGTTGTTAGTGAGGTTAAGGTTGTCATCCAGGGAATCAAGGTAAACAATTACAGGGTAATCTAATTCAAAGAATCAATCATTTGGAATCAAACATTTTGGGGAATCGAACAGGTAGGATGAGACACTTAGTTATCATCAGGAACAATATATCATATGGTTCAGTATGTGGTGGGACGGTGGCTGGGGCTTGTCCCCTACATATGCCCTATATATAAGCATACTGAATCAGATGGTATAGCTGGTTAATGGTGAGGTTAAGGTTGTCATCCAAAAGATTTTACAACTATTTTTACATAAAAACTACATGAACTCACCAACCATTGTGTTGACTTTGTTTTTCTTACATGCTTACTCAGGTGACGCACAGGATTAAGCTAAGATTCAGGATTGCATACTAGGATGACCAGACATAGATCCTAGTTGACTTTTGAAGAAGCACATCTTTTGAGATCAATACGAATCTCTTTTTGATATCTTGTACAAATACAAGATAGATATATTTGATTCTTTTGGATATGTTTACTTAGTTAAATTACCAAACCTTGATATTCGTAATTTAACTTTGTAATCCTAGTTAATGTTTTATTGTGCTTAATTATTCTTAACATTGATGCTATGTAAACAATCTGATCATCATGATTATCATTCACGATATCGCGCTCCGAGAACCTTCAGCCCGACGGGGACTTCGATCCAACCCCGCCGGCTCGGAGTGTGACACGTTGTGGCGGGCTATATGATATGGGAGATAAACTCTATTAATTAAAAAAAACACGTTGCAATAATATATTTGAAAATCATTAGTAAGTTAGATTGTTGTAAAAAAATGTTAAGAAATACTAAAACAATAGAAATATAGATAAATAGTATGTCGTAAAAAATTAGAATTACGAACCCCAAGGCATATTTAATAAAAGTAACAATATATCATAGGTAAGTGGACCAGAAATATAAACGGTATCAATTTTGACCCATATTTATCCGAAACGTATAAAAAGTAGGGGTGTGCACGATTCGGTTCGGTTTTTGGCTAAAACAGAAACCGACATAGTCGGTTTTTTGTTATTAAAAACCGTTATGTTTTCGGTTTATCGGTTTTTTTGTCGGTTTCGGTTTGGTTTTCGGTTTTTTCGGTTTTTCTTTTACTTTTTTTGTTTTTGTTTTTTTTGTTCTCTCTTACGCCCAACATTGAAAATGCAAACATGTTTAACAATTAATAATTAATAAATTAATTGATCGAACATCAACTAATTAAAATAAAACTATATAATTATCATCATATTCTTACATTTAAAAAAAAATTAAAAGTAAATAACTAAATATACAATAATTCTGATCTTTACCTTTTAAAATAGTATATTTCATCTAATCTAAACATTTATCATTCCCAGCAGTAGACTTTTTGTTTGTTTTTCCCATTAAATAAGTATGAAAATAGCAACATATAAGTATATATATATATAAATTTTTAAAAAAGATTAAAAATCGGTTCAGTTCGGTTTTTTCGGTTTTTATATTATGAAAAACCGAAATCGAACCGAAAAATTCGGTTTCGGTTTTTTTCGGTTCGATTTTTTCCGGTTTTTCATTCGGTTCGTTTTTTAGGTCGGTTTTTCAGTTAATTCGGTTCAGGTTCGGTTTTTTGCTCACCCCTAATAAAAAGTAAAAAATATATTAGAGTTAATCCGACCAGAAGTATACACAGATTCGATTTTGATTAGAATTACGAACCCCAAGGCATATTTAATAAAAGTAACAATATATCATAGGTAAGTGGACCAGAAATATAAACGGTATCAATTTTGACCAATATTTATCCGAAACGTATAAAAAGTAAAAATATATTAGAGTTAATCCGACCGGAAGCATACACAGATTGGATTTTGATTAGTATGTATACTGAAACGATTATATTTTAGGAGTAGAAAAAGTTGGGGACAAACGGAAGAAAGAAGGCAAAAAATATATAAATGAAAAAGGATCTGTTCGTTGGAGTTGAACTTCGGACTCCTGTTTCATACAAAGGTTGATAACCATCACACCAAAGCCAAGCTTGCGTCGTAAAACTGGAAAAACTTTATCTAAATGTAATCGAAGTTGATTAGTTTTTCTCATTTTTCTTCACCGACATTGGTAAATAAGGTATACTAGCAATCTAACCCCGCGCGTTAGGACGAATTTTAGGCATAGTAATGTACGTAAAAAAACATGTTACAATTATATACATGTAAATAACTAAAGAAAACAGAGAGGATACATAAGATGTATAAAGTTGCGCTTGAACACCGAAACATAGAAAAGGAACACGTCGTAACTCGTAATAGTACATGCATAGATCAAAGAAAAGTTACGTAATAGAAATAAACGTTAATAAATATGAAAGGTTTTTTAAAAAAGAATTAAAAGTCAGTTTTAAGTAAATGTTATATGAAAATGTATAACGACTCAGCTATCGAATCGATTTTAAGCAAACTTTACGTAATAGTATTTTCATATTGTATGAAAAGACAATATTTTCAAGTTTGCGACAGCTTAACTCAACGTATGGAAACATAGATAAATAAAAACTATGTGACAACGATATATTCAAAAATCATCATAAGTTACATCGTTGTAAATAAATGTTAAAAACAACCAAAACGATTGAAACGTAGATAAAATATCATATCGCCATAAAAAGTAACATTAGAAAGCCTATAAGTATATTTAAAACATTAAAATATATCATAGTTAACCTAATTTGAGCATAAACGAGCTTATCTTTTATTAATATTTATACCGAAATATAGTTACAAAAGGTATTTCACAACATTAACTTAAATTTACAAAAACACTATTTTAAAAGTTAGCAAAAAAAGGTGCAAAATTTATTGTAAAAAGTTATTTTTAACCAATTTTGGTGATATTAAAACTCATGTTTGGAAAATGTTGATATGTTTGCTTTCTAACTAAAACCTTTATATTTTGATTACGCAAAATAGTAGAGGTAATGAATTTGTAGGCCAAGTGCTTGAAAAGGGTTTCGAACTCGTGACGTACAATTTGAAAACAAACCAGCATACCAACTCATCCATATCTCAAATGTGTATATTTTCCTAGTAAAAGGTATATATCTTGATTATGTAGAAAGCAGTGTATTGACCCCACAATCCCCACCGACCATGCAAAATGAGTGATAAGGAATTTGGTAATTTTCCCCCATAATAACCCGTGTCTTTAAAATTGTATCCATATAAGCCTAACTTTATGCATATAGGCTCAAATTTCCAGGTATACGTGAAATATACGGGTATTAACCTAGTATAAAATATATAAATAAAATATCTTTTATCTGTTTCACAAGCCTAGTCAAGCATAACATGTATAATTTTACTATTTGAGTTCTATAAATTAACGAGTGATACTTTAAAAGTCGAGTGACTTTGGTCGTGGCTCGTTAACAGTTGGTTTGAGATTGTTGCTTAATTGATTTACACCCATGTCTATAACGGACTCCCCTCCCCTTCCTGTCGTGTCCGCCGGTAGTGGGAAATCCTCCTAATTTTCTTCGCCGGCGACTACCTGTGGATGATCGATCTCCGGCGTCAATCATTCTACATTTCCGGCGATCGTTTATACATACAGGTGCAAGTTCTATGAACCAAGGAAACATACATAGATCCGTAGACAGAGGAACCGTCAAAATGTTACCGCGATCGAGTTCTTCGATGCAAGATAAGACATTTAGATCTGCAGATAGAGAGATTGTTGGTGGCGGAAGCTTGATGGCTTCGTATTCTGGACAACCGGAGAATAAAATTACGCGATCGAATCTGGTGGATCAGCTTAGAGAGTATCAAATTCGGTCGAAGCATGATTGGGCATCCATGTCGTTCTTTTCATCCACTTCGAATCCCTCTTATTCCAGGTGATGTGTCGATTTGATTGAATAGTGTTTCTGTTTTCGCAGATGATAGTTTTTTGTAGGGTTAGGGTTTTGTTGATATGATTTTGTGCAAATTGATCAATTATTCTCGATTTGCTACAATTCTGACAATTATAAACTGGTTTGCTTTCGCAATTTTTCATCCTTTTGCAAAACAAGTGGCCGTGTTTGAGTTTTAAGGTGTAAGATAATCAGGAACGTGCTAATTTGAACATCGGTCGTTGAGAATTGTATAAGTTTTGAGGGAAAAGCTTATAATTGTGATGGAATGCAAGTAATAATATTCTGGTTGTATTTGTTATCAAATTAGCTTAACTTCGTTTATTTATACACAAATATACTTGTTAGGTTTCATTTCCTTGGTAAATTGTGGCCTGCAATGCTTTTCATCAGCCATCCATGATTCCTTGGTAACTTCTTATTGATTTTTTTTTGTGGCTTGTGATGATTGTCTGGTTTGGAAGTTCCAGAACATCACATTGATTTATTAATGTGACCTAAGTTGATTGCCTGTTGTGGAAAACAAGAAAACCTTTGATACTAATCTCATAGACTTAAACTAGTAAACTAGATAATCTAATTAAGTAACCAAATCAACCTTATTTGACTCAAATGCTAATTCCTAAAATTAATCAAATTAGGAAAACAAGAAAACCTCTTTAACATGTGAATTAAATTAGACTTATTCCAATGCCTATGTAGGAAGCTTGCATCATGTGCCATGAGTTGTTAATAGAACTAGGTTATTCCTATGGATATGATCGTTCTTGTGAGAGATGGATTTATAATATTTTGATAAATGTGAGAACCTGTCAACAGAAAACTTGTGGCCCCTATGACGCACCAATACCTGGCTAATCAATAGGACCATGTAAACGTAACTTGTGCTTAGCATGAAGGTTGGTTGATTATGTTGAGGTAATTATTTTCCATTCCAAACATAACCGAGAAGACACTCTTGTATTGCAGTGCCTTAAAGTCTATGCCCCAGTTGCAAACTTGGTTTTTGAACTATAACATGATTCTACGAACGAGTGATTGGATGTGAGTTCGGAGCTATGAAGTACGAGTTTTATAAGCTTTGATTATCGATACTCTCACGCTATTATTTCGACAAATAGTTCCGATGAATATGTAGGATTCACATGAAAGTCACGATCGATATGTTATTCCTCACTATCGATTGCTATCCTGGTTTTTGTTGAATGTCAAAGTCATTCCCACTATAACAAAACCAAGTAAGTTGCACCTAGTGACACTTAGTGCGCAAAGAATATAAAAAGAGGAGTTTGACTATGTTAAAACTTAATATCCTTATTTCCTTAGCCTTAAGGATATGAAGAGTGGGCGTACTATAGAGTTTGAAAGAACTGCTGACATGGAAGGAGAGGATGATATGGGACTCAATGAAGTAGGAGCTGGAAGATGGAGCATATCACGAAGTGGAGAGAACGGACACTCAGAGAGTTTCACACCAAGAATTCGGGTTAAGCTCTTGTTTTCAAGGTGAAAGGAGGGAATGATACATGCCTAGTTCCTATGACTGGTATCCTGTATCGATCATAAGATCTATTCTGAAGTAAGGAGAGGGAACGAGTAAACATAGCAATGGAAATTCGATTTTGAAGCTTCTAGTCGTACTTACAGGCTTATTATGATGAGGCAGCCCAAACGTGAAGGGCTAAACATGACAAGGAAGCCCAAAGATGGAAAGTGGAGCAAGTGGAGTTGGCAATACTACAGGCTCAAAGATGGGAGTGCCATGAACTCTATTAAAGGAGTAATGTTTATGCATTAAAGTTGGAGTTCAACAAGAGGTATGTAGTTGAATGTTCACAAGAAAATTAGCAATTAAATATTTACTATGGTATGATCAAATAGGCTCATATCTCTCATGGAAACGATAGCATGGGTAAAAGATGTGAACATTCAAATGGTTGGCCCTTATAGCTTTCCTATCTAGCTTGATAGAACCAATTTACTGAGAAAACTGTATCATGCAACTTAAAGGGTTAGATATGACTAAGACGTATGCATGTATGGACTAATGGTCAAAATATATCTTTGGTTAAACATGGCTCATGCACAATAAGGGTTGTATGGGAAAGGAGCATATCAAGGCAAACATGTTAAAGTCATATTCAAAGAATGTATGTAACAATACAAGTTGTTCCACATGACTTAATACACACTCCTACAACTACTTGTTCAAATTACAAACACATCAACAAATAAAATACACATTGTTCACCACATCACCCATCAGTCACATGGATCGAGGTTTGCTTCGCGAAAGAGGAACGGGTTCGCGGTTTGCTAGAGGCCACGAATTCGGTTCGCCTCGGGGGGTTGGGGGGAGGGGTTAGATTCTGGTACGATTCGGTGCGATGTACTTTTACATATATTTTAAATGAGAACTGTTCCAAAATACATAACTGTATATATCAAATTATATAATTCAATTCAAATATTTTTTTTCAGGAAGATTAAGAGTGTAATAGGTGATAAAAATTAGATTAATTTGAGAGCTATTTATATAAGTATCTGTCCACTCCAGACTAATTACAACAATGTAAAAGCAAAGATGGAATATCAAAATTCCACTATCGTTCAAAATTCCATTTTAGTACACAGTCGTTCAATACTTCAATACTATTGTTTTACAATTTTTCCAATGTTGTTCAAAATTCCAATCGTTAATCTTTCAATTAGGGTTCTAAGGAGCCATCGCGATTCGTATTTCTTATAGGAATCGTGAATAGGTGGTTCGAAATGCGAATCAGTGGTACCAATCACGGATTAGGGTTCTCAGGGATTCGATTTCAGCTTGAATTAGGTTTGATTAGAAAGGTTGTTCCAATTGCGTTTATGGCGAACTCGAACGGCGAACCCAGAACGCTAGCAAATTCGATTAGGGTCGAAATGATCCAATATGAAATTCGCGGTAGTTTGAGCGAATTTTGTAACTATGATATTGTTTCAATTGATGGAGTCGATGGTGGTTTCAATGGCAACTATGAAGAAGCATAACTCGATAGGTAACGTGGCATAATGTTACAAATAATATTCCAGTTCGGGTTTATCAAAGAAGCAATAGAAAGAAGACTGAACAGGCCCAAATTCAATTATTGACAGCTGAAGATAGCAACAGGCTTAATTATGGATCCAATTTTGCACACTAGTGGCTGAGAAGTTTAGAACGATTATTTGGTTTGAGAGGGTAGCTAGTAAATAGGGTATTGTTTACGTTCAGTTTTTGAATTCTGGTTTTTTGGTAGTTTCTTTGTAATTGGAGATCTTTCCCTTCTCGAATTGGGATAATCCTTGTCAGTATTTTGTGTTTAATCGAATCCTCTAGCTACCTTTGTTAATTGATTCTATCAATTTGGTTCCATTGCCGGGAAGCCTTCCTCGTCGCAAGCATGGTATAGACTCGGGGAAATTTTGGTACAGAAGGTGAAGGAACGGCGCTCGACGCCCTAGCAGTGCAGATGACGGCGGTTGCTGCATCCATGGAATCTCTCAAATCCGAGGTAGGCGCGTTGAAGAAGGATAAATCAAGCGGGGGAGATAAATACGATGAGGCCGAGAGTTCCTGGAGATCAACCCGAAATTTTCGACCCTATAACAAAATCGATTTCCCGTCGTATGCTAGTAATGAAGATCCGCGTGGATGGGACTTGAAAGCATAGAAATATTTTAGGTATTATAACATACCTGGCAATGAAAAGGTTGATATAGCTTCAATGCATCTAGAGGGAGATGCTCTCGATCTCTTCTCCTAGTTGTCAATGGATCAACCTATTGATTTTTGGGAAGACTTGGTATTGGCATTTCAAAAGAATTTTGGGCCAGCCAAATTTCAGAACCCTGATGAATTTTTATGCAGCATTAAGCAAAATGGTACCATACAAGAATATCGACAAGAGTTTGCTAAACGATCGGCTCGGGGGTCTAATTGGGCTGATAATTGTCTGCTTGGGGTCTTTCTTAATGGATTGAAGAAGAACTAAAAGCTGATGTTCGAATCCAGAAACCACGAACCGTTTATAATGCCATGAGCTTAGCTATGGAATATGAGGCTAAGGTGGGTCATGGGTGTCATAGCAGAATGAATAACTGGACTCCCAGGCCAGCACCAGCCCTTTTTCCAGCCCCGTTCTTTTGGTTAAGAAAAAAGACAAAACATGGCGTATGTGTGTTGACTATCGTGCATTAAACCGGGCCACTATAGCTGACAAGCATCCCATTCCTAACATTGATGAACTCCTTGATGAGCTGCATGGAGCTACAGTGTTCACTAAATTGGATTTACAATTGAGGTATTACCAGATTCGTATGAACCCTGTTGACATAAAAAAGACGGCCTTTCAAACCCATTCTGGCCACTATGAATTTATGGTCATGCCGTTCGGTTTGACCAATGCTCCTTCAACCTTTCAAGCTGCCATGAATGATCTTTTTAGACCTCACCTACGACGTTTTATCTTGTTATTTTTTGATGACATCCTAATTTACAGCCGTGACCACCAGCTACATTGTCATCATCTTCAGACTGCACTTGAGTTGCTGCAATCACAACAATTTTTTGCTAAGGCCACCAAATGTTGTTTTGGTCAAGCCAAAGTATTATTCCTTGGCCACGTTGTCACATCCATGGGGTTCAAGTGGATGCAGATAAGATATCAACAGTCCTTTCTTGGCCAGTTCCAGACTTCCAGCTACTGTTAAAGCTGTTAGAGGATTTCTCGGACTCACGGGTTACTATCGTTGGTTTGTTCGCAACTATGGTATTCTAGCTAGACCTCTGACAGCCCTTACCAAGAAGGATGGATTTCAGTGGACTGACATTGAATCTGCAGCCTTTGAAATGTTAAAGCAGGCGCTTGTTACTGCTCCAGTCCTTCGTCTTCCTGATTTTTCAATCCCATTTACTGTTGAATGTGATGCATCATCAGATGGAGTGGGAGCTATCCTCATACAAGATGATCATCCTATCGCATATTTCAGCAAAGGCTTTGCACCTTCCGCCCGGTTCAAATCTGCATATGATCGTGAGTTGTTGGCTTTAGTGTTGGATGTTCAAAAGTGGAATCACTATTTATTGGGTCGACATTTCTTTATTCGAACAGATCATTTCACTTTGAAATATTTGTTGGAACAACGGGTAACTACATCCGAAAAGCAGCGTCTCTTATTGAAATTGATGCCCTATGATTTTACAATCATTTATCGTTCTGGTAAAGAAAATAGAGGTGCAGATGCTTTATCCAGAAGACCTCGCCAAGCTGATCTACTCACATTGGCTGCTGCTCCTTTTTGTTCTGACATTATGGACATTTATGCAGGTTTAGGTATGGATCCGTACACCAAAGATATTATGGCTGCCTTAGCTACTGATCCCAATTCAGTTCCCGGTTTTACCATGGTGGGCCAGTCCCTGTTGTACAAGGGTCACTTGGTTGGTCCTGATCATTTGGATCTTCGTGCTCGCATACTGCATGAAGCTCATTCGACACCGATGGCTGGACATGGTGGATTTTTAAAGACCATGAAGAAAATCTCATCACAGTTCTATTGGCCAAAGTTAGCAGCGGATGTACGCTTGTTTGTGCAGAATTGTCAGGTGTGTCAGCGCAACAAGTATGAAACTTTATCTCCTGCCAGGTTACTCCATCCTTTACCAATTCCTGAGCAGATTTGGGAAGATTTATCAATGGATTTTATTGTCGGGTTGCCACCCTCTAACAGAATGGATACTATACCGGTAGTGATTGATAGGTTGAGCAAGTATGCACATTTTTTACCATTATCACATCCCTTCACAGCTAAGACGGTTGCTACTATTTTCTGCAAAGAAATAGTTTGTTTACATGGCCTTCCTCGTTCTATCGTCTCTGATCGAGATGTTTTTTTGAGTAATTTTTGGCAGGAATTATTCCGTCTTAGTCAGACTAAATTGAAAATGAGTACGGGTTACCACCCTCAGACAGACGGACAGAGCGAGGTGTTAAACCGTTGTTTAGAGGCCTACCTTCGTTGTTTTGCACAGGAACAACCCTCTAAATGGAGCTCTTTTCTTGCTTGGGCAGAATATTCATATAATACGGGCTTCCATTCTGCTACACGTTCTACTCCCTTTAATGTTGTTTATGGCAGAGATCCACCAGCTCTTCATCCTTATGTGTTAGATGAAACCAAAAATGCAGATCTTGAAGCTCAGTTAATCGATCGGGATGACATGTTAAAGCTTTTAAAGATCAACTTGTCCAAAGCTCAGAGTCGTATGCGGGCGCAAGCAGATTCTCATTGTCGCGACATTTCTTTTCAGGTGGATGACTGGGGTTTTCTTAAAATTCAGCCCTATCGTCAACGCAATTTGGCCAGAAAAAGTTATGACAAACTTGCCCCCTAATTTTTGGACCTTACCGGGTTATTTGCAAAATCGGTCCAGTTGCTTATGAGTTGGAGTTGCCTCCCATTTCTCGTATTCATCCGGTTTTTCATATCTCCTTGCTTAAACCCGCTAAGAGCGTTGTTCCACCTCCACAACCTGCACCTCTCCCTCTTACTCGTGATTGGGAATATGATGTTCAGCCTGCTTCTGTGGCAGCTCACCGTTGGGTTTTGGAAGCTGGCCAGCCTGTTCTAGAATTACTCATTCATTGGCAAAATCGTCCTATTGAGGAAGCTACTTGGGAATGTTATGATCTATTGAAAAACCAATTTCCTACTTTCCGACTTGCGGACAAGTCTTCTTTCGGGGAGGGTAGTATTGTTACAAATAATACTCCAGTTCGGGTTTATCAAAGAAGGAATTGAAAGAAGACTGAACAGGCCCAAATTCAATTATTGGACCAGCTGAAGATAGCAACAGGCTTAATTGTGGATCCACTTTCGCACACTAGTGGCTGAGAAGTTTAGAACGGTTATTTGGTTTGAGAGGGTAGCTAGTAAATAGGGTATTGTTTACGTTCAATTTTTGAATTCTGGTTTTTTGGTAGCTTCTTTGTAATTGGAGTTCTTTCCCCTCTCAAATTGGGATAATCCTTGTCAGTATGTTGTGTTTAATCAAATCCTCTAGCTACCTTTGTTAATTGATTCTATCACATAACCTCTCCTGACATATGTGGTGGAATATTGCTGGAATATATGGGCGATGGATCTTTTGTATAAGACAATCCCGCAAGATTATCATGATAATATCACCTTTGCTTTTCAACAACATACCTCCTGTTGAACTCCAACTCTTATGCATAGGCATTATATCTTTCATAAAGTTCATGTTCCCATCTTTGAGCCTCTCGCATTTCCTAATTCAACCTCCATTGAGTTGCCAACTCCTCTTGCTCCACTCTCCATCTTTTGGCTTCCTCATCATGTTTAGCCCTCCATGTTTGGGCTACCTCATCATAATCAACCCGCCATAAAATGATTAGAAGTTTCAAAATTGAATTCTCATTTCTCCGCTAACTCATTCCCTCTTCTTGCTTCAGAATAGATATCGTGACACGATGCATGCCATGTGTCATACAATTCTTTCAAACTCTATGGTAGGCCCGCTCTTCATATCCTTAAGAATTTAAGCATATTGAGTTTTTAACTATGGTAAACTCCTGTTTTGATATTCTTTGCGCACTAAGTGTTGTTGGGTGCAACCTCTTTGGTTTTGCTGTAGTGGGAATGACTTTGGCATTTAATAAAAATTGAGATAACAATCGACATTAAGGAATAACATGTCGTTCGTGATTTTTGTGTGAATCCCACATGTTCATTAGAACTATAGTTCTGTCAAAATAATAGTTTGAGAGTATTAGTAACCAAAGTGTATGAAACTTGTACTTCATAATTCCGAACTTGCATCCGATCACTCGTTTGTGGAATCACATTATAATTAAATACAAAGTTAGCAACTTGGGCAACGACTTTAAGTCACTGCGATATAACGGTCTCTTCTCGGTTATGATTGGAATGGAAAATAATTCCCTCAGCATAATCAATCAACCTTCCCCTTTCTGTTGAGACTCTACGATTAACTTATCCTCCAAGATATAATCATAAGGCTTTTCCGGTTTAGTTGACCCCTTGTCGTAATTGACGATCTTTGAAAGGAATCAAATGAAAGAACTGTTTAGGGGTGTTCAACAGTTCGGTTTATTCGGTTTTTAAACGGTTTTTCATTATTTTTCCCCCAACCGAACTATATTCAGAACAAGGTAAACCGAACCGAATTCATATCGGTCAGGTTCGGTTAAGAACCGAACAACCCAAATTAAACTGATTTCAACAGAATTCCTGATGATTTTTAGGTATATATGATAAGCTTCCATATGCTCGACTTCTACAAGCACAAATAACCTACTCGACGGAATAATCAAATAACGTACTCGAATTTAAGTACAAGTTGATGTGAAGACAAGATTAGATCGAGTTCTGGAGGCTAAAGTGGAGCTTAGATTGAGTTCTGGAGGCTGGAGCAGATGCGCAGTGGTTGCGTCACTATGGTGGCGATGAGCGCCTGAGCGAAGACTATCGGTGGGGGTGAGCGGTGACCGACGGTGGGTGCGAGTGTTGGCTAGATTCTTGAATTTGAGTTTTGAAAAGAATAAGGTTTTTATTAGGGTATCCACTTGAAAGAAACAAAAAATAATAGAATGAAATATTAATTCCATTTAAACGGAATAACAAAATTAACCAAATTCCTAAAAAAAATACTAGAACCGTAAACTTGTAAAACGGATACAGTTTGGAATCGAACCAAAAATCGAATTCACAATTCGATTCGGTTTGTATCGGTTACGGATATGCATCTGATAGCGGTTTTAAATGGGTTTTGGTTATTCTGAACACCCCAAGAAATGTTTCTTACCACCAACATAGCCTATTATAAGTTTGGTGCATAGTCACATAATTCGCTATTCTAGCCACGAATTGCGAACTGGATCGTTTCGACCCCATTCGAAATCGCTAACGTTTCGGGTCGCTTTGGGTCGTCGTTCGAGCTCACCGGAAAGGCGAATGATACCTACCTTCGAGTCGAACCTAATTCTAGATGAAATCAAACCAATTAAAACCCTAATTTGCGATTGAAACATCTTATTTGCGATTAGAACCACGATTTCCGTTCCATCGAAATCCTTAAAAACCTAAATCACGATTCCTGCTAGAAATTCAATTTGTAGACGATCTCACGTAAGAAAATCGAGAGTGCAATTCCACCTAATTTGACTTACTGAACAATTTATGAACAATAGTGGGAATATGGGATTTTGAACGACTACGTGTGATTTAAGTTGGAATTTTGAACGATTTTACTGTAGGAAAATGGTTCTACATTAGTACAACATGCTTTTATTTGATGTTCCAACTTTCATTTCACATTGCTTTAATTAAATTCTGGAACACAGTCTAACATATATAAATCCCAAACGAGTTGACAATGGGATTGGAAAAAGACGATGAGTTGATTAGACCATTATAACTCGTAATTTGTTTTATGCTATATTTATTTTTGAATTTCTTGTTTGATTCTCTTGAAAAAAAAAATGTATTTGAATTGGATTATATGATTTGAGATATACAATTATGTTATTTTGGAACACTCATTTAAAATGTATGTAGTTATGTACAGCAACGAAAACTTTGAGCCGGGGACTCCTTCGGAGCAGCCTCTGTATCTCAACTGGGATAGGGGTATGGTTTGTGTCCATCCTTCCCACCCAGACCAACTGAATAGTGGGAATATGCTGGGTATGTTTGTTTGTAGTTATGTACGGCAAACCGAAATTATTGGTACATCGAACTGGATTGTATAGGAATGAAACTACCCCCCGCGAACTGGATTCATGGCCTCTAGCAAATCGCGATCCCATTCCTCATTCCCGAACCAAAGCGAACCGCGATGCATGTGACTATGGTTTGGTGGTCCTTGGTGCATTACGATGTTGTTCTTTAGTCAATGTGGACATCCATTCCATAATTTCATCTATATAAATCTCTTTCTCCTCCGCACCAACAAAGGTTAAGGCAGCCATCCACCCCAGCCTTTTAAAACAATTAATTGCCCCATAATTTCGAAAATATGATGTTGACATCCTTTTCTCGGTAAGAATAAGTTTACCTATGTTCACTTTTCACCCACTTTATCCAAATAAAGTTGTAGCCTCCATCTGGCTTCAATGGATGATAATAACTCATTTTTTTTCCCAAGTAGGTTTCTCAACAAGGCCTGATGCACTTGATTCTCCAACAACCTTCCTTTTCTTGTTTTTAGTGACTTTTGATTTTTCCATTTCCTGCCAAAGACAAGATAAATCTATCATTACCAATTATAATAAGTAATTTCCAAACCAATCTCCATTGTTGTTCCATATTCAGTGCTAACACTTGTGATGTTTAATTCATTGAACCATAGATCAAGAATTTTAACTTTTTACATCTCGTGCCAAACTTTAGTTCATTTTCATCAAAAATCCGCGTGCACTGAAATAAGTTGTGAGGCCCCGTTTCCGGGGCGCCTTGCAGAGGTTGGTTTTCATCATAACACATAGCTCTTAAACTAAAAACTTTCATAATCATGCAGCGGAAATGTAAACATAGTTTGATAAACAGAAATCAAGAAAGTGTCTGTATCAAAAACATATCGAATTGCCAAAACCAACGGATCGTCTGAGTTGATGCCCGAGCTCCATGCTTTCTCTTATCATAACTTTAACCTGACATACATGCTAAATCAAGTCAGCTTACGCTGGTGAGTTCTAGTTTTCATAAACATTGTAAACGTTTCGTTAAGTTAAAACATGTTTAACATAAAAACATCATTTCGTTCACATAACCCAAAACGTTGTCACATAAACACCATAATCATCCTCATCATACAACCACTGTAACAGTGGGCTTATGCCGGCACAAGGCTCCATAACCGTTGATCTGCCTCGCCGAAGCGTTCTACAGATCCATACTTACGCAGTAGCAAGTACTGGAGCAACCATTCTTACCCCATACGAATACGGGAGCAACGCCATACTTACCCCGTAACGAGTACAGGAGCAACCATACTTTCCCCATACGAATACGAGAGCAACCATCCTTACCCCATACGAATATGGGAGCAACGTCATACTTACCCCGTGACGAGTACGGGAGCAACCATACTTACCCAGTAACAATTACTGGAGCAAACATACTTACCCCATACGAATATGGGAGCAACCATCGTAACATGATACATTAGCACTATATCATCATTCAGCATAACATCGTAACATTATCATAGGATTTCTCATAACAGGCTATGCTAGTATCATATCATCATAACATCCTGGCATCATGCACATGTCATGCTAGCAGCACATCATCATGGCATCATAAACACGTTATGCTAGCATATATTCGTCATAGCATCATACTTTCATCATAGCCTGCCTAGGATTTCATTATAACATAACATCTGTAATTATCGTCATAGCATGTTATCATTCAGTTTATCATCATAACATAATAACATGCATTCATCATACTTAGCATACTTTCATGCATAATTCATGCTAACACATAAACATGCACACATCGTCAGGGCATATCATCATTCATCATCATCATAAGCACATAACATCATAGACATAACAATAAGCATGTATACCAGCCCAAAACATTAAACATAAAATAGGGCGTCTAGAACTCACCTGATAATGGCTCCTTGTCTTCTTAACCGAACTCCTTAGTTAAGACTTGGGAACCTACATTATTACATCGTCCCATCACATACCATTCTTAGACTTGTTCTAAGTCCCCATCACTACTAGCTTCCCCTTTCTAACTTCCAGTTCTCGAAACTTGGCTAAGTATTCGAAACCCTTGAAGTCCATTAAGTTCCATGTACACGAAATCCATGAATACTCGAAATACTAGTGTACACGAAATATCCACATACTCGAACTCCCGGGTGTACCCGAACATCCATGTGTACTCGAAACTAGGGTACACGAACCCAGTGTATTCGAAATTGTTGTACTCGAAAAGTGGGGTTTCGAGTACTCCTTTTGTGCATATTTTTCGTGTACACATCTTTTGGTCATACAATATCTCAGAAATAAATCTAAGACCATGGGAAGCTAGTAATAGGTTCCTTAGGTTGTTACCAACCCATTGGAACCTCAAAGTTCCAAACTTTATGCATAAAGGTGTGAGCTTTATGCATAAGTTCACTTCTATCTAACAATTCTAACTTTTGTATAAAAATCGTAACTTTTATACATAAACCACTTACTTGATGATAAAGGATCACTCCTGTAGACTCCCGTGCGTTTCCTCCTTTGTTTGGTCGATCAAAGCTCGATTCTTGGTGTTCTTGAACTTCAACTTCGAGTACTCAAGAGAAACTGTGCTTCCAGCCAAAGGTTGTCACATTTCCCAAGGCACTCCTATTTATAGGCAGTGATTGGTACTCGATATTGGGTGTACTCGAAATTGGGATATTCTCGATTACTAATTTCGAGTACAGTGTACTCGAATCCCATATCGAGTACACGAACTCGAGACCTTAACTTTATTATTTATTTTTCGCCCATTTCTCACAAGTTAATTATCCGTTACCCATTCGTAAGTCCAAATAACTTGTGTTTTAGAAAATTTGGGATGTTACATAAGTACAACAAACCTTATAACTATCACAAGTGTTAAATCGTAACAATCTTCATTGGGAACTCTGAAATCATTTAAAATCATCCATCTACACCTAAACACAATGTAGTTCAATTCTTATGATTTTTTCACAAATTCAACGATGTGTTGCGCCATTTGAATAACCATGCCTCATCTAATTTCAAGAATTAGTAGATTGATGTAAAAAATTCAACTTGGTTTTAGCTAATATATATAAATTAAAAGAAAATAGATTAACGAAAAATTAAAATAAAAAAAAAAACATCCGAACAACATGAAATGTCGAACCCCTTCCCCCAACTTAAACGTGCATTCACATCTATTTAACGCGTCGTTAAGGGGTAGTTCCAATCAGTGTTCTGTAAGTGGTTTGGTAAGCCCACAATGCATCGTTTAAACATGCTGACTATTCCTTACGATCCTATCAAACAGTTTTTTGATAAAATATATTTTAATTGACGATTGGAAACTTCTACTTGCCCACTAATTTGAAGATGATAAGGTGTTGCAAACCGAATTGCTTAAGCAATTTGCCAAATTGAAAATGTTTTAAATGGGATCCCCTATTACTTATGATAGCACGAGGGATTCCCTGTCTACTAAAAATGTTTGTTTGGACAAATTGACAAGCAACCATATCCAGGTCATTTGTTCTTGTAGCCATTGCCTCGATCTATTTAGATACATAATCCATAGCTACAAAAATGAATCAATTTCCAAACAAATTGGGGAATGAGCCCATGAAATCAATGCCCTATAGATTAAAATTTTCTACTACTAAGATTGGGGTCATAGGCATTTCATCTTATTTCGAAATCCCACCAACTTGTGACAATGAGTACAATGTTTGCTAAACTCAAAAGCATCACGAAAAAGATTTGGCCATTAAAAACCAAGCTTATCGATAGCGGCTATAGCGACCGCTATAGCGCGCTATGTGGCGAAGCGGCAATGACCTGCTATTAGGGTTTAGCGGGAAGAAAGCGTGAGTAGCGATTACACCCTAAATAGTCGAATAGAGGAGGAGAACGACTGGTGCGAATAGCGAACAAGCTTCAGCAGCCGCCGATTGGGCTAATTGCTGGACACCAAGTTGCCGACAACTAAGGAAGACGACGGCCGAGAAGGAAACGACTGAGGAAGACGACTGAGAGACTCGAATTTGATTCTGATTTCAGCCGACAAGTGGGGAAGACGACGACTCTATGAGGAATTGGAGCCAATTTCCGATAAAGAACAATCGATTGAAGTTTGAACCAGTGAACTATGAAGGGTATGAAACTATGAACTTCATATATTAATCAGTTCAATATATGAACAGTTAACCGTTCATAACTTCATTTTTTTTTAATTATGTTTTTTCTCTTTAAAAATAGCAATTGATATTTGTTGAAACTTGATTATTTGAAAGCTTATGTATTATTAGAGTTAAGAGTTAAAACTATGTTAAAATTTACCTTTATTAACACTTAAAGTTATAACTTTGATAAAAACTTACCCTAAACTTCATTTAATTGGTTTATTTGTTTTCTTTATATTACTAACAGTATTTTATTGATTTTTTTTATTTAATCGCTAAATATGAAATTGCGGTCGCTATTTGCTGTTAGGAATCAAAGAGGCGCAGCGGAAACCGATTAACTCATACACGCACACGAATGCAAAGAAAATAAACGACACAAGATATAACGTGGTTCGGTCGATGTGACCTACGTCCACGGGTTGCAACTAGGGATTCTTTATTGATTAGGTGTTCAAAGATTACAATTACATGACAATGCTTAAATAGAAAAAACAATTAGGCTAAACCCTAATGGGCCAGGATTAGGGCCGGCTGCCCTAAACCTCCCAAAGGCCTACGTAACCTAACAATCTCCCACTCGGAGGCCTTGCGATATAATCAAGCCTGGCATCCAACATAAGCAATCCAATCATCTAGTAAATCCAGTAATCTTCAATAACAAGTCTTTCAAGCCTCAATTCCCAAGAATAAGCTAAGACTTCATTATATCCAGACATATCCCCCTAGTTGCAAACCGCCCCTCAATCATCAAGTACATGAAGGGCCAGTTGAAGCTCCCCCGAGCTCCAACTCAGTCGTGACAAATCCCGTCAACGACTCATCCTCAATCTCAACTGGTATGGACACTCCACCAGATCCAGAGATACACCGAGGACCACCAACACTCTCCAAGCACAGCAAACTACCAATAGGAGAGAATTCTTCAGTTCTAGTCTTCAAACCCAACGGCTCTTCGTAACTGTACCCGGAACACAACCCGTGCTCCCACTGTCACCGAATCCCCTGAATGGTTTAGACTTCTGAACACGTTCAGCTAACATCTCCTTGGCTCCAGACTTCACGTTTGCAAAATGAACTCTCTTAGCACGAGATTTAGCGAACCAGATTTTGTTTCGCTTAACCGGGATGGTCATACATCCCTCAGCAGGTTCATCAACTAAATACAACGACTCATGCTTCATACCACGAGCAATCACGAGATTTCCCTTGACCACCTTCCATTCATTGCTACCAAACCTTACTTCCATGCCCTGTTTATCCAGCTGACCCACAGAAATCAATTTCCCATTCAGCCTCGGAATAACCCTGACATTCTTCAGGTTCCTTGTAGTTCCCAATGAAGTAACCAGATCAAAATCCCCCATGCCCGTGACTTCAAGCAACTCGTCATTAGCAAGTCGAACCTTCCCAAAATCTCCTTTCTTCAGATTCAACATCGTTTCCCCGCTGTCCATGGCATGAAACGAAGCCCCTGAATCCATGACCCAAGAGTCCACGCAGCTTTCAGTGCTGCATACCAAAGCATCATCATCATAAACGCCCTCAGCAGCGTTCATTTGCTTCGAAGTACCCGGGCATTGACTCTTAACATGCCCTACTTCATTACAGCTCCAACATTTCACATTCTTCCGAGTCTTAAACGGACTTCTTCCCCGACTCCCACTGCTTCTGTTATTCCCTCTTCCCCTACCAACGTGTAACATCTCAGAAGATGACCCTGCACCAGTACTCATCCGGCGAACGTCTTCACCTAGTACAATATCACGGATCCCCTCAAATGTCATATCAGTGGTCCCAACAGAACTAGTAACAGCGGTCACTGTCCCAGACCAACTATCAGGTAGTGAAGATAACAGCAACACAGCTTTAGTCTCATCATCAAACTTGATTCCCACAGATGACAATCTGGACAGAATCGAGTTCAGATTATTGATGTGAACTGTAACTGAGCTTCCTTCGTTCATTCTTGTCATGAACAATTCCCTCATCAAGAACACCTTGTTAGCAGCAGAAGGCTTCTCATACATATTTGACAGAGCCAACATCATTCCCCGAGCAGTAGTCTCGTGCATGATGTTAAATGCAACGCTCCTCGTCAAAGCCAATGTAATAGCTCCTCTCGCTTTCTTGTCCTTTGAGTTCCATGCAGACTCAACAACTGCATCCATCTTCTCTGGTTTATCCTCCAGCACCATATCCAAATCCTTCTGACTGAGCAATGCTTCCATTTGCATTTTCCACCAGACGAAATCAGTTCCATTGAACTTCTCGATCTGAATCTTCCCCTCATCAGCCATTTGAACCCGATAACAAGATAAAACCAACAGAAAATACCCAACACCTTTTCTAATCAATAAATCCGGCGAATACTCCAACCAATACCAATCAAATCTCAACCGATTAGAAACCCACGATCAATATCAGCTGCAACAGACCCGAAACCCGCTGAAAATCGACAAAGACGACTCAAGGGTTCATTTTTGTAACCCTACTCGTCTAATTTCAGTCAATAGTCACAGCAAACGCGATCCCAAACTCAGCAGCAACAATCCAAGGCTCAATTGAACCCTAATCAGCCTCTAATCATGAAATTCGAACCCAACTTGTGTCAAAAAACAGGTTCAATTGACGAATCCAAGGCTGAAAACAACCTAATCGCGAATCAGAACCACGAAATCAGCCTAAAACAGTCTCAATCAACGATTCCAAGGGTGTAAAACCCTAATCGCGACCAACAAACCCCAAAACGGCCGGCATACCCTTCGTCGGCGGCGGCGACAGCCGAAACAAGCGGCGGCGGCGGCGGAGCAGGCGGCGGCGACTCAAGGGGGAAACCCTAATCGCGGCGGCAGCGGCTGTGGTGGTGGCGGCGGACGGCTCCAAGGGAGGAAACCCTAGATGACGGCTGAACACAGGCTACGAACTCCAAGGGTTTTCCAAACCCTAATTCGTATCACCAGCTAGACGACAACAACCCCTTTTTCTGATTTTCTTTTTCAGCAATCGTATTCAGTGCGTTCCGTATATTAATCTTCAACGAACCAAGCTCTGATGCCACTTGTTAGGAATCAAAGAGGCGCAGCGGAAACCGATTAACTCATACACGCACACGAATGCAAAGAAAATAAACGACACAAGATATAACGTGGTTCGGTCGATGTGACCTACGTCCACGGGTTGCAACTAGGGATTCTGTATTGATTAGGTGTTCAAAGATTACAATTACATGACAATGCTTAAATAGAAAAAACAGTTAGGCTAAACCCTAATGGGCCAGGATTAGGGCCGGCTGCCCTAAACCTCCCAAAGGCCTACGTAACCTAACATTTGCTACATAGCATATAGGTAGCTTGTCGCTATTTACCGCTATTCGCTATCGATAACTATGATAAAAACTACAATCGAGCGCTTTGTGTCCCGTCTTTTTCCCACTGAATTGTCCACCACATGCATATGAATGAGCATGAGCAAGCATATTTTGCATCTCATTACTAGCAATGCATCTCGTGATTTGATCCGGACCAATCTTGAAAAGATCTTGTTCATCCCATACATACATATATATAGATAAATTGAAAACTTCTTAGTGTGAAAACTATGAAAACCACGTAAAAATCATGTTATAAAACGTTTTTTTTTATTTTTTTATAGGTCTGCAACATTATTTGGCACATTTTTATAAAAAAAATTAAAAAAACGTTGAGTGAATTTTTTTATAAAAAATATTTTGCAAACACACGTAAAACATACGTAACGATGCGCCCAGATGTTACGTAGGTTTACAAAATATTTTTTTTCAAAAAAACCACTCAATGTTTTTTTTAATTTTTTTTATAATGTGCCAAATAATTTTACAGACTTGTTAAAAAAATTCAGAAAAAAAAATCATTTTTTACATGATTTTTACGTGGTTTTCATAGTTTTTACACTAAGAAAGGGTTTTCAAATTATGCTTCTTCTTTCAACTTGACTAAAATTTTAGAATGTTTCCTACACTCAAATAATTTATGATGTTAGTAAACCAAAGTAATTCTAGATAAGTGATCTGAAGCAACATTTTCATAACCCTTCTTATCCTTAATCTCAAAATCGAACCTTGAAGCAGCAGAATCCATCTAATGAGTTATGGCTTCGTATCTTTCTTTTTCATAAGATATCTCACTGTACTATGATCAGAATAGATTATCACTTACTACCCATATGTACAATCAAAATTTCTCCAAAGTATTACATAACAAGAAGTAACTCTTTTCTGATTGTAGTATAATGCAATTAGGCATCCAATAAAGTCTTACTTGCATAATAGATCACCACTGATTTTTTGTTCACCCGTTGACCTAAAACAACTCCTATGGAAAAGTCACTTGCATCACACGTTAATTCAAATAGGAGCAACCAATCGGGTGATTGCAAAATTAGGGCGGTGACAACTTGTTGCTTCAATTCCTCAAAAGGTTTTAAGTAAGTTTTATCAAATTCAAATGGTGCATTTTTCAAAAGCAAATTGCTTATACTTTTAGAAAAGGCACGAAATTCTTTAATGAACCGACAATAAAAACCGACATGTCATAAGAAAGAACAAATTCCTTTTGACATTTGAGGCGGGGGTAATGTTGAAATGATTTTAACTTTTGATTTATCAACCTCAAAACCCTGATGTGAAATCACTGTTGAGTGTGGAGGCTTCTAAAGCCTTAATGGGCCGCACACGGGTTGGGCTTAGCGTGTAGGTTAAGTTAGAATACCTAAATGTAATCTCTATTTAAATGTCTCATTGTACTTGTAATCTCTTGAGCACCTAATAATACGAATCCTAGTTGCAGCACAATGGACGTAGGTCACATCGACCGAACCACTTTAAATCCTTGTGTCGTTTACTGCTTTCGTATGTGTTAGTGTGTGTGTGATTACCCAACAACTGGTATCAGAGCTACGGTTCTTGATCGATCACACACCAGATCTAACACTGTTGTTCCTGGAGTCGCCGCCGCCGCCGTTCGCCGCCGCCACCGCCGGATTCCGGTCATCAGTAAACAGTTGTCTGATTAGGGTTTTGTTGCTGCTGTTCAAAGGTTCTGTTGAACCAGTTTTGAACGTGAATCGTGATTAGGGTTCCAGAGAGGGATTCAGCCGCCGATTAGGGTTTCTCAGCCGCCGTCATCCCAGATTAGGGTTCCGGCGAATGTATCCAGCCGCCGTCAGCCGCCGATTAGGGTTCCGGCGAACCCTACTCTTCTTGGTTCAGTCCAGAAAGGTCCGATTTTGACCTGATTTTGACCAGAAAGCTCCGATTTTGACCAAACAGGTCCGATTTTGTCCTGATTTTGACCAGAAAGGTCCGATTTTGACCAAGCAGGTCTGATTTTGACCAGATTTTGACCAGAAAGGTTCGATTTTGACCAAACAGGTCTGATTTTGACTAGAAAAGGTCCGATTTTTGACCAGAAACAGTCAAACAGCCTACTTTACCGCCGACAGAAGGTTTTCTGTCCCGTTTCCGCCGCTGCCGCCATTCGTAGACCGGTTAATTGTCTAAATCCGGTGTTTTCTTACGTTTATTACTGGTTTTATCCGAGTGGGCCGCCAAGACAGTGTTCAATAGAACAGTCGTCAAGTTCCGGCCGCCGCCATTGCTGTGTTTGTTCACTGCTCTCCATCTCGGTTAAATCAGTGATAGTTCGGTAAGTGTCAATGGCAGAAGACGGTAAAGTAAAGATTGAAAAGTTTGATGGACACGACTATGGGTATTGGAGGATGCAAGTGGAAGATCTTTTGTATCAGAAGAGTTTACATCTTCCTATGCTGGGTTTGAGTTACAGACCAGAAAAAATGACGGATGCTGAATGGAATTTGCTTGATAGGCAAGCCTTGGGTGTTGTCAGGTTATCTTTGTCAAAGAGTGTGGCCTACAACATTGTCAAAGAAACGACTACATTTGGGGTTTTGAAAGCATTGTCCAACATGTATGAGAAACCGTCTGCCTCCAACAAAGTATTCCTTATCAGACAGTTGGTTAACACCAAGTTGAAGGAAGGTATGTCGATCACTGCTCACATCAATGAGTTCAATTCGGTTATCTCACGTTTAGCTTCTGTTGACATAAACTTTGAGGATGAGATTCAGGCACTTCTTCTATTGTCATCATTACCTGACAGCTGGTCAGGCACAGTTACTGCAGTTAGTAGTTCATCTGGAACTACTAAGCTCACTTTTGATGGTATTCGTGACATCATCTTAAGTGAAGACATTCGTAGGAGGAGTTCGGGTGAATCTTCTAGTACATTGTTGAATACAGAAGGAAGAGGTAGAAGAAATGAAAGGGGTCATAGCAGGGGCAGGTCAAAGTCAAGAAAAAGGGGTCAATCAAAGAATAGAAAGGAGATTGAGTGTTGGAATTGTAAAGAAAAAGGCCATTTCAAAAGTCAGTGCCCTAAACCATTAGTTGCAAAAGGAAAGATGCAGATGAATAATGTTACCGATGATGAGTCTGATGATGCTCTTATTTGTGAAGAGATCGATGCTGCCAACATATGTTGTGTTGGGAATTCTGTGGAATCTTGGATTCTAGACTCTGGAGCTTCGTTTCATGCTGTTTCATCTCCTGATTTGATCAAGAATCTGCGAACAGGTAACCTTGGTAAGGTTCGTTTAGCTGATGATCAGACTTTGGATATTGCAGGTATTGGTGATGTTGATTTGAGGACTTCACTAGGTACTGTTTGGACACTGAAAGATGTCAGGGTTATTCCTAACCTCAGAAGGAAGCTAATTTCAGTTGGGAAGTTAGATGATCTGGGTTATGATGTCAGTTTTGGTGGAGGTCAATGGAAAATCAAAAGGGGCAATCTGGTGATCGCTAAGGGTATTAAAAGAGGTACTTTATACATGGCTGATGTACATGCTGATGGTGTGAATGCTGTCACACCAGGTCCGAGTCCTTCTGATTTGTGGCACCAACGACTCGGACACATAGTGTCAAGGGAATGAAGATGTTAGCTGTTAAGGGAATGTTTCCAGATTTGAAGACAGTGGAAACAGGGTTTTGTGAATCTTGCGTACTCGGTAAACAGAAAAGGGTTTCGTTTGTGAAAGCCGGGAAGACTCCAAAGTCCCAGAAGTTAGAGCTTGTCCATACGGATGTTTATGGACCTACATCAGTTTCTTCTCTTGGTGGATCAAATTACTATGTCACCTTCATTGATGATTCGACACGCAAGGTATGGGTTTACTTTCTTAAACACAAATATGATGTTTTTGTTACTTTTAAGAAATGGAAAACTGCTGTTGAATTGGAAACTAATTTGAAGGTAAAATGTCTCAAGTCTGACAATGGAGGCGAGTATGTTAGCACTGAATTCACTAACTATTGTGCTGATCACGGGATCAAGATGATAAAGACTGTTCCAGAAACACCGCAGCAGAATGGGGTTGCAGAAAGAATGAACAGGACTTTAAATGAAAGAGCTAGGAGCATGAGGTTAAATGCAGGGCTTCCTAAGACGTTTTGGGCTGATGCAGTTAATACTGCTGCTTATTTGATCAACCGTGGGCCTTCAGTTCCTTTGGGTTTCAAAATACCAGAGGAAGAATGGCAAGGAAAGGAGGTAAGTCTCAAGCACCTTCGAGTCTTTGGTTGTAGTGCTTACAGTTTGTTGAAAGATGTTGACAGGGATAAATTGGACTCAAAAGCCAAGAAGTGCACTTTCATTGGTTATGGGTCAGACAGCATGGGTTACAGGCTTTGGGATTTTGAAAGCAGAAAAGTAATCAGATGCAAGCATGTCACCTTCAATGAAGCCGAATTATACAAAGACAGAAAAGAAAGCTCAGTGATTCAGAAAGATTATGTTGAGTTTGAAGATGAAACATTGGACAAGTCTGGAGAGTCTGTTACTCCAGAAGTTGTCTTTGATAGTGGGAGCACAGGAGTTGACACTGATGATGATTCAGTCAGTGGGAGCACAGGAAACGATAGTGAGTCAAATGACAGTGGGTCAAATGGCAGTGAAAGCTCAGAGAAAGAAGAAGATTCGACTTCTTCAGTTCAGAGTTCATCGATTCCAGGTTCTTCTGTTCCACAGCCCGAAACTCAACATTGGGTCAGAAGGTCTACCAGAGTTACAGTACCACCTGACAAGTATTCTCCGTCTGCGAATTTTCTGTTGTTATCAGAAAACGGAGAACCTGATTGTTACACTGAAGCCGTTAGTGTGAAAGATTCATTTCAGTGGGAGATTGCAATGAAAGAAGAAATGAAGTCTTTAGAAAAGAACAGAACTTGGGTTTTGACCAAACTTCCATCTGGGAAGAAAGCATTGCAGAACAAGTGGGTATACAGGATCAAGGATGAAAGTGATGGTTCTAAAAGATACAAGGCCAGATTGGTGGTTAAGGGTTTCCAGCAGAAAGAGGGGGTTGATTACAATGAGATCTTCTCTCCAGTTGTGAAGATGACTACTATCAGACTTGTTCTTAGCATTGTTGCATCAGAGAACCTACATCTAGAGCAGCTAGATGTTAAGACAGCTTTCCTTCATGGTGATCTTGATGAAGATATCTACATGGTGCAGCCAGAGGGTTTTCAGATTTCAGGGAAAGAAAACATGGTTTGCAAGTTGAAAAAGAGCTTGTATGGGTTGAAACAGGCTCCTAGGCAATGGTACTTGAAGTTTGACAACTTCATGGGTCGAAATGGGTTCAAGAGATGTGATATGGATCATTGCTGTTACATCAAGAAGTTCAGTAAGTCCTACATCATCCTACTTCTTTATGTGGATGATATGTTGATTGCGGGTTCCGACATGAAAGAGATCAACAAACTGAAGAAACAGATGTCCGAGGAATTTGAGATGAAAGATCTTGGCGCTGCTAAACAGATACTTGGGATGAGTATTTTCAGAAACAGTAAGAATGGTTCTTTGACACTTTCTCAAGAGAAATATATTGGCAAAGTGTTAGAGAAGTTCAGCATGAAGAATGCCAGAGCCAGAAACACTCCATTGGGAAGTCAGTTTAAGCTTTCAAAAGACCAGTGTCCGAAAACAGATGAAGACATAGCCGAAATGGCTAAGGTTCCTTATGCATCAGCTGTTGGAAGTCTTATGTATGCTATGGTATGCACAAGACCTGATATAGCACATGTCGTGGGGGTAGTCAGTCGATATATGTCTAATCCGGGGAAAGAGCATTGGGAGGCAGTCAAGTGGTTGCTTCGGTATTTGAAAGGGACTTCAAAGATGGGTTTATGTTTCAAGGGTAAAGATACTGTTCTGAGGGGTTATACGGATGCGGACCTTGAGGGATGCAAGGAATCGTATAAAAGCACGACTGGGTATGTTTTTTCAGTGGGAGGAACCGCAGTTAGTTGGATGTCCAGATTGCAACGAAGCGTTGCACTTTCAACCACAGAAGCTGAGTATATGGCTGCTGCTGAAGCTAGCAAAGAACTCATTTGGTTAAAGAATTTTCTGGAAGAACTTGGGAAGAAACAGCCAGACAGTCCTCTGTATTGTGATAATCAGAGTGCGATTCATCTTGGAAAGAATCCGGTGTTTCATGGCAAAACGAAACACATCCAGCTGCGATACCATTTTATCAGGGGGTTGATTAGTGATGGTACCCTGATGCTGGAAAAGATCAGAGGAACTGAGAATCCCGCTGATATGTTGACTAAGGTGGTTACCTTAGATAAGTTGAAGCTTTGTGTAGCTTCAACTGGCCTTCAAGTTACTTGATGAGGAAGGCCGCTGCAACTAGTGGAAAAGAAGATTACAGAAGTACAGAATGAAGACGGAGCGCAGTTTGAAGTTTGTCAAAGCCTCCAAGTGGGAGATTGTTGAGTGTGGAGGCTTCTAAAGCCTTAATGGGCCGCACACGGGTTGGGCTTAGCGTGTAGGTTAAGTTAGAATACCTAAATGTAATCTCTATTTAAATGTCTCATTGTACTTGCAATCTCTTGAGCACCTAATAATACGAATCCTAGTTGCAGCACAGTGGACGTAGGTCACATCGACCGAACCACTTTAAATCCTTGTGTCGTTTACTGCTTTCGTGTGTGTTAGTGTGTGTGTGATTACCCAACAATCACATGTCAAAGCACAATGCCCTCTTGGATCATGAAATGATTTTTTTCCCAATCCAATACAAGGTTTGTCTCGATGCATCATTGTATTCCTTTTGTCAATTGATCGAGAGAAGCATCATACGAGGATCCAAATATGAAGTTGTCCATGAAGATCTCAAGAGAATTGCTCACCATGTTGGAAAAAATACTTATCATACATCGTTGATAAGTAGCGGGAGCGTTGCAAAACCCAAATGACATCATTCGGTAAGCAAAAGTACCAAATAGGCAAGCGAATGTGGTTTTCTATTGATCTTTTAAGTAAGTTTTATCAAATTTCAATGGTGCATTTTTCAAAAGCAAATTGCATATAGGTCTAGAAAACACACTAAAATCTTTAATGAACCTACAATAAAAACCGGTATGTGATACGAATCCAGTGAAGGTGTATGTGCGCAAGAATAGGAAGGTCAAGCAGATGGCAGCTACTTGGCAGCAGCTCGAGTTTATGTTTGGGACTAGCATTACGGGTGCACTAAGTGGCTAGTGGGGGAAACAGTTAGCAGCAGTTATTTTCAGTTTTCGTTTATTCAGTATTTGTAGTTTCTACTTGTCTTTTGGTTGTTTTGTTCTTGAATTGTTATTTGCTTGTACTTTGGAGATTTTACCCATCTCGAATCGGGTTAACTATCTATTATCATTACCGTTTGTGTTGAGATTCTATCATTGGTTCCATTGCCGGGAAACGAAGGAGACAAGATGGTGGCGACCCGGAATCAAGATAGTAGCAGTGGGACGAACGACCCGATCACAGCACAACTGGAGGCCATTGCGGCCAAACTTGATGCCATGGAGTCATTGAAGGAGGATGTCGCTGCGCTCAAACGCAGACCCAATTTTAATGATCGACATGGTGGCGGTTATCATGAAGAGGGAGAGACTTCTTGGCGATCGCAACATGGAAACCGTCCCTTCAACAAAATTGATTTTCCCAATTTTGGAGGAGGAGATCCAAGAGGTTGGATTTTAAAGGCTGAGAAGTATTTCCGGTATTACCACATTCCGGAAGATCAGAAGGTAGATATTGCTTCCATGCACCTGGATGGCGACGCATTGGATCTGTTTTCCTGGTTATCGGTGGACCATCGAATGATGTTCTGGGAAGATATGGTCCATGCTTTCCAAAAGAACTTTGGGCCGGCTGAGTTTCCAAACCCACACGAGTTCCTATGTAGCATCAAACAAACCGGCACCGTCCAAGAGTACCGACAAGAGTTTGCAAAACGATCATCACGAGTTGCGAACTGGCCAGATCACTGTTTGTTGGGGGTTTTCTTAAACGGCCTAAAGGAGGAGTTAAAGGCAGATGTTTGGATCCACAAACCTCACACGGTTTACAATGCCATGAGCCTCGCAATGGAGTATGAAAGCAAAATTAGTCAGGGCAAGTCCACAAAGGGAAATTCCTGGACTGGACCAACTCGAAGTATTATTGCAGACTCTAAACCTGGTCCTAGCAATGTTCAGCAAGGCTCTGCTCCCACAAAAACAGGACCCAGGTTATCTGACACAGAAAAACAGGCCAGATACTTGCGAGGTGAATGTTTCAGATGTGGTGATAAGTATGGGCCAGGTCATAGGTGTAAAGCGGGTACTTTTAAACTGTTGGAAGCAGAAGACCAGGAGGAATCAGCAGAAAAAGTGGAGACTGACCAGGTGGAGGATCCCCACGAGTTGGCTGAGATCAGCCTTCATGCTATTTTTGGTAAGTCACTCACTACTACAATGAAGATACATGGGCTATTGAACAACACCGAAGTCCTAATTCTCATTGATAGTGGCTCGACCCACAATTTTATTTCGGATACCATGGTAAGGGAGATGAAATTGGTAACCCAGTTTGTAACACCATTTGGGGTCCAAATTGGGAATGGTGATATTATTCGGTGCAGCCAAATGTGTAAGGAATTGCCCATTCAAATTGCAGACCTTACCATTATGCTAGACTTTTACCCTTTTGCCATAGGAGGGGCTGATGTAGTTTTGGGTATTCAGTGGTTATCCACCCTGAACACCTTTCAAGCTAACTGGAACGAGATGTTTATGGTTTTCACTATTGATGGGAAAAAGTATAAACTCCAGGGAGTGACCTCTGGCCCACAGAAATCTGGTGCTTTCCAACACTTAGCTATTGAGCCTCCTTCTACTTGTGAAGTAGCGGGTTTTTTAAAACCTGTCATTGAGGAGAATGAAGCGGTTTTTCAGGAACCTAAATCATTACCTCCCTTCTGATGCACGCATCCATCCCATTTTCCATGTTTCTATGCTTAAACCTGCGAAAGGCATTGATCCGACTTCACCAGCAGCTCCTTTACCACTCACTAATGATGGTGAACTTGTTTTACAACCGATGGGTGTTCTCGCCCATCGCTGGCTTTCTGTTGCAGGATCTCCAGTTCTTGAGATTCTTATTCAGTGGAAGGATCGCCCTTTGGAAGAGGCTACTTGGGAAGAATATGACTTGGTCTTACAACAATTTCCTTCTTTTCGACTTGAGGACAAGTCGACTTTTGGGCAGGGCAGTAATGATACGAATCCAGTGAAGGTGTATGTGCACAAGAATAGGAATGTCAAGCAGATGGCAGCTACTTGGCAGCAGCTCGAGTTTATGTTTGGGACTAGCATTACGGGTGCACTAAGTGGCTAGTGGGGGAAACAGTTAGCAGCAGTTATTTTCAGTTTTCATTTATTCAGTATTTGTAGTTTCTACTTGTCTTTTGGTTGTTTTGTTCTTGAATTGTTATTTGCTTGTACTTTGGAGATTTTACCCATCTCGAATCGGGTTAACTATCTATTATCATTACCGTTTGTGTTGAGATTCTATCAGTATGTCCTAAGAAAGAACGAATTCCTTTTGACATTTTGAGGTGGTGGTAATGTTGAAATGATTTTAACTTTTTGTTTTATCAACCTCAATACCCTGATGTGAAATCACATGTCCAAGCACAATGCCCTCTTGGACCATTAAGTGACTTTTCCTAACTAAATGCAAGATTTGTCTCGGTGCATCGATTTAAAACTTTTGTCAATTGATCTAGACAAGCCTCATACGAGGATCCAAATATGTAGAAGTCATCCATGAAGATCTCAAGAAAATTTCTCACCATGTGTGAAAAAATACTCATCAGACTTTTTTGATAAGTAGCGGGGCATTGCACAACCCAAATGGCATCCTCGCTAAGCAAAGGTACCAAATGAGCAAGTGAATGTGGTTTCTGTTGATCTTTTGGATGCATGGCTATTTGGTTGTAACCCTAATAGCCATCATGGAAACAGTAATACTTTTGACCTGCCAATTCCTCCATAATTTGGTTAATGAATGGTAAAGGAAAATGGTCTCTAGATGTGGTAGCATTTCGCTTTCGATAATCAATGCATACTCGTCACCCGGTGACAAGTCGAGTGTCTAATTGCTCCCTATCTTCATCGTTCACTACTTGTATACTTGCTTTCTTGGGTATGGTTTGAGTTTGATTAACCCATGTGATGTTAGATTTGGGGTAGATACTAGTATCAAGGCACTTAACTACCTCTTTCTTGACTACTTATGACTACCTCATATTAGGATTCAAATGTCTTTGTGCATCACGGGCCGGTTTAACATTCGGGTCAATAATGTTTTGTGCATGTAGATTGATGGACTAGCTCCTTTCAAATCGGTGATTGTCCAACTGATTGCAGCCTTGTATGTCTTGAGAACCTTCAACAATTATTCTTTATGATCAACCTTGAGATAAGAAGCAATAATCACCGGTATAGTTTGATGATCATGAAGAAATGTGTACTTCAAATGGTCTGGCAATTCCTTCAATTCTACTTTTGGAGCTTCCTCCAAAGATGACTTCAACTTGGAATCATTGTGAGTAAGGTACACTTTGCACCTTATGTGTCCAAGGCGGTCTACTTGCATCCAATACCCCGACATAATATTTTTCAACTCCTTTGAGCTCATCAAAATCTAACACTTCCAAAATAGGATCTTCACTCACACATGATGTGAAAGTTTTAACACATACATCTACAAGATGTGTTATAAAACAATCATCATCAATGAAGAAATTAGAAGCATTAGTAAAAACATTCAAACGAATCTTCCTATTCCCAAAAATTGATATCCACCTAACCATCCCTACAACCAATTTGTGCATTAGTTGTTGCTAGGAAAGGTCTTCCAAAATTGATGTTTGGTAGTTTTCCTTGATAATGTGCCTTCGAATCTAACACAAGGAAATCAACGGGATAGTAAAACTCCTCTACTTTAATGATGACATCAAGTAACATTCCTCGGGAAAGTTTGATGGAGAAATCAACCATCACAACTGTGGCGTCAATGGCTTTTAAAAGGACTAAAATCTTGTTGGTCATTCAAACTTCTAAAAGAATGTTCACACTAGCACCCAAATCCAACAAGGCTCTCAATTTTCACATCACCTTCTTGAATAGCAACAAGGTGTATCTCTCTCGGTAGTAACAAATATTCTTAATGGATTGATACGAACTTGGTTATGGAATCGGGTCAGATCACGAGTCGGATTAGCTTGGAGCTGTATATTGGATCAGGGGGCAGAATGGCGCGATGGATGGTGGGATTATTCAAAGTTTCAAAAGCTGGGAAGGGGGTCATCCACGAACTGGGAGTAGTGGGGGACATGAGTAACTGCTTTATAACCTAGATATATGTTTACGTAGTATATTTTTTTGGTGTGTGTTTTTTTTTAATTAGACTTTTGTCTTTGTATTGGGAGATTTGCCCTTCTCGAATCGGGCCGACTATCGTGTTACTTTGTATTTGAGGTTTAATCAAATTCCGTGTTCTATCATTGGTTCCATTGCCGGAAAACATCGAAGAGAGGATGGATCGGACCACTCGGGAAATCAATAAGATGATGCCGAACCAGACTAACATGTCTTGCAACAACAGCGTGGGCAATCAATCAGACCTGGTAGTGAATCAGTTGGCAGCAATTGCAGCAAAGTTGGACTCTTTGATAGCCTTAAAGGAGGATGTTGCTGTGATCAAGGCATGGATGGATGACAAGGAGCCACAGGATGAACTTCAACACCTACCAACAGATTTGGTCAAGGAGGAAGCTTCCGGTGACAATTCTAGTGATGACCATATTGGATTTGAGCATGTTATAGGTGTTGTGCAGTTAGCACACAGACCTAATCCACAATCTCAGCATCCAAAAGTTTTGAGCATTCAACCGGTGGTGAATGTATCGGCACCCCGCACCAGGGCCTAAGCCAGAATCTAATAATCAAAAGATTTTGCGCATTCAACCGATTTGGAATGTATCGGCACCAGGGCTTAATCTGGAATCTCAGGAGCAAAAAGTTTGTCATTCCACCGATTGTGAAGGTATTGCCTTTGAACACAAAAATCACAAAGTCTAGGTCAAATCCTAGCGTTCATCAGCAATTGCTTGAGGAACATCATAAAAGTCCGCACCTTTAGTCCTCGCATCAAACGTCCAAAAGCTCGGGGACAACCACACAGCAAGACAATTGGGTATGAAAAAATCGGAAAACAACCTAGGCCTCCAGAACGAATTCAAAGGATTGATGATGCCCTACATGAAAACCAAAATTTTGCAACTTTTCGTCACCTTGCCATCAAACCTTACAAGGAACAATTAACTGGATGGGTAGCTCCCTTTCCACATACCCGACTTGAGGGCAAGTCGTTTTTCCGGGCGCTATTGATACGAACTCGGTTATGGAATCGGGTCAAATCATGGGTCGGAATAGCTTGGAGCTGTATATTGGATGAGGGGGCAAAATGGCGCGATGGATGACGGGATTATTCAAGTTTCAAAAGCTGGGAAGGGGGTCATCCACGAACTGGGAGTAGTGGGGGACATGAGTAACTGCTTTATAACCTAGATATATGTTTATGTATATTTTTTGGTGTGTTTTATAATTAGACTTTTGTCTTTGTATTGGGAGATTTGCCCTCTCGAATTGGGCCGACTATCGTGTTACTTTGTATTTGCGGTTTAATCGAATTCCGGGTTCTATCATGGATGCTTTATCATGGAACTAAAATGTTTAAAAATGGTATCCTACTGATGGTTTGCCTTTAGCTTATGATTTAAAGGTATACTTCTATCTTTAGTTTAAAAAAACACAGTGTGCTTTGAGGCGTTTTGTTCAAGAAAGTCGAGACGCAAGGCGAGAGCTTAACGTCCGGGTTCTATCATGGATGCTTTTTCATGGATGCTTTATCATGGACTATTTTGTTTATTGCTTTATCATGGAACTAAAATGTTTAAAAATGGTATCCTACTGATGGTTTGCCTTTAGCTTATGATTTAAAGGTATACTTCTATCTTTAGTTTAAAAAAACACAGTGTGCTTTAAAGCGTTTTGTTCTAGAAAGTCGAGACGCAAGGCGAGAGCTTAACGTGCGTGAGGCATTGCTTTTTGTAAAACAAGTAAGCTTAATATACAACAAGAAGCTGCATCTCTTTCATTTCTTTTACATGTCACTCTCCTACAAACCCCAACTTTGGCCCAGATGTGCACAATTCACGCTTGAGGTGTTCTTCAGATGGCCTCACGCCTCAAGCGCACTTTAAAACAGGCCTTTGTCTTGCGTATTTGCTTTTAAGAAGTGGGCTCACATGAGAAAGTTTGTTTATCGATTGTTTGATAGCTACATCTTTCCTTTTCCATACTGGACGTTTTGTTGGGTGACATTTTGAAGGTGATTTCGTAATTTTTATATTCCTGTTGTGTAAGTCAAGATGCTTAGAAAATGCTTCTCCCTGAAATTTAATAAAAATGGGTATCCTGTAAGTTCAGATTAAATGATGATTTATTTCTCAATGACACTGTTGTAAAAAACTGGATTAACTGTGATCTTAACTTAACTCATCAATATTTTACGGGAATCTTTATTCATCCTCTTTTACCATTACTTTTGTTATAATTCATCTTGTTTTTTATATCATATCTTCATTCATGCATTAATTTAAAAAATATTTCTAAGACTTATTGTCTAAAAACCGCTCGTTTTGATCACTGGACGTGCAGGGTGGACGTAGTGGTGTTTGTTGCATGGGAACTCGTGATTCTAGCATTTTTCGTTTTCTCGGCAGTTTCATTGTATTTCAGGCATCTGATACTTGGATTTGGTTTAGCGACCATCACGTTGTTACTCCTATTATCTATGAAGTTAACAAAGCGAATAAAACTCGCCCAGAAAAAGAAACGACGGATGCTTCTTCCTTTATCAATGTAGAAACTTTTAGCTCTTAATCGTTTCTTTTTGTAAATTGCAACAAATTTTTGACCATTTATACGGGTCCCTTCTCTTGATTTATTGTGTTCCATAATTGAAGCTGAATTAAACTCTCCTCTTGATTTTTTAAACAAACAAACATACCCATTATGTTCTCACACTTCAATAGGGTTTAGGGTAAAGGATAAAGACAAACCTTACCCCTGTCCCAGTTGAGAATAGAGAGGTTGCTCTTGATTTATTATGTTCCATAATTGCAGTTGAATTAAATAGGTATTGTAACAACCGCTTTGATTCTTTCATCGTGTTCTCTCAGGTTGCACCATGTTGGATTGTTTTTCCAGGTACGCTGATCATCTGTTATGTTGACATAGTTTCAACACATTTTGTAATACAGTTGTTTTTACTAGAGCATTTACGACCCATTCTTTATCTGTATTCCTATAATTTAACTAAAACTTATCATCTCTAGTATTTATATTATATTTTCTAACCTTACGCCGTATTCTTTATTCTTATCTTCATATTATTTTTCCTTTTTTATTTTTTTATTTTTTTATTTTGTCTTCCGTCTACATTCTTAACTATTAACTATTTTATCTTTTTGTCATTTATTTTTAATTGATTTTTAAAAAATTTTCATAAAAGTTTGACCTATCAACTTTTTGGGTTTTTTATGCATAGATTGAGTTCTGATCCGATGGTGTAACTAGGCATGGTAATCTTGCTTCGTTATTGTTTTTGGTCTTTCTTTTCTTATTATTTATTCTGCTTTGTGTTCATCTGTTTAGTTGAATGCATCTATATAGTTATGTTATAAATTATACTAATAAATAAATAAAAGTATAAAAGATGGGTCTGTTACAAAGGTTATTAAAAAAATTATAAAATTTTGATTCTCTAGTTATCACAAAGATTAACGAAACATAAAAAAAGGATTTACAATAAACTTTCATTTGTAGCAACAGATTGTGTATGCACCGATTTCAGGCAATACAAGTGTATGCAAGATTTAGTGCAGTGGTAAGAGGCTCATACTTCCTATTTAGGTTTGGGTTCAATTTCCATTGTTGTCAAAATTTGTGAGACATGACAATGACGCACGACCTGGGCTATCATCCGGTTTTGTGTCCGAGCCGAAAGGGTTTTACGTGGCAATGTTAAAGCTTCCTGTCCGGTTTTTCCTTGGAATGGTTGGTTGACGAGTCTTTGACTCCAACCAACTTGGCCCGTCATGAGGGTTGGGTGGAGCCTCTGCTGCAACCGCAGCATAAGGAAGCCTCTCTAATGGTTTTGGCATTGCATCAACCACCGTTCTAAAAAAAGGTAATAAGAGTATTTAGAATAAACTTTCATTGACAATAGATTGTGCAGTTTGCATATTATAAATGAAGGGCAAATTTTATTTAGACACCCCACTTTTTTATTTTAGTACCCATGTCGACCTACGGCCCGTACTGTCCTGTACGGCCCGTATAGAAGCACAGACAAACATTCTATGAGAATGTTTTGGATTCAGTGCCGATTCTGTAGAATGGCCGTACAAGCCTTGAGTTATTTTTCCAAGCCAATTTGAGTCTCAACTTGTGTGGAGTAGTTTTATACGGCCAGTACAGGGCAGTACGGGCCGTACAGAAATTATTTATTTTATTTAAACTTAATATATGTATTTTGTTAATTTGTAACAATATACGTATATTATGTTAATTTTGAACCTTACAAGTTTGTTACGTAATGATTTTAAACGATATTTATTATTTGCGTGTTCAAATTAAATCTTTTATTTTATAATTAGTTTGTTTATGTTAATTTAAAAGATATAAGTTTGTCGCATATTTATTAAAAACAAAACACAACCAGAAACAATACAAATAAACAACAAAACACACATATATATACACAACATGAGTTTTTACATGCAATGTAAAACAAAATACAAAAGGACAAACTAAACTATGATCCTTTAGAAGGTACAGTGAACGATCCAACATCTAGGTAGACATCTGGGTAGACATGTGCCTGCATCTAGGTAGGCATATGTGGCACTGAGTAGAAGAGAAGATGAAATGGTTAAAGATTTGATTTGATATTTTGTATATGATCGCTTCTAGAGTCATAAATATTATTTCTATTAAATTAAACTAAGATTCTACTTAAAAACTCTACAGTAATGAGTCTGTAAGTAGACAGATTCACTGTATCAAAAAGAAAAACCGAGTAAAGAACGTTATAAAAAAATTTAAATACGTCCCGTACAGACCAGCACGGCCCGTATTGCTCTTGGTCTTCTCACCCAAAACCACCCCGTCTCAATGAAATTAGGCTGTTTGTCACCGAAACTGGGCCGTCTCACTATATGGGCCGTACTGCCCACTACGACCCTTCTCACCCAAAACCACACCGTCTCAGAGAAACTAGGCCGTGTATCACCCAAACTAGGTTGTCTCACTATACTGGCCGTACTGTCCAATACGACCCGTCTCACCCAAAACAGGCCAAAACCAGGCCGTCTCCCTTATACAGCCCGTACAGATCAGTACTGGCTATCTTGATCTAAGCATTGTCCTATAATGTCAGAATTGTCAGGAGGAAAAAGCAAGACGGGCTGTACAGGTCTGTATGGGCCGTCTTGCTTTAAATCATTGTCCTAAAATGTCAGAGGAATGTCTGTCCAAGGAATGCGACGGGCCATACTGACCAGTACGGCCCGTATAGAGGGTCTATTTTTAAAACGAATTTTGGGTTGAATTTGTCTTTTTTTTTTGTTAGTATGCAAACCTTTTTGGTTAAAAAAATCAATTTTATTACAAAATACATAAAATGAAAGAAACCTAGATAGCCCATTTACATAATATATATTTTAAGATTGTAAACAAACTAAACGTTAGCTATGGTTCTGAACTGTTCAGCATGAAGTTTGTTTATGTTCTTTTGTTTGATAAACGAACATACATTAGAAATAAATTTTCTTTGTTTAGTTAAATGAACGAATATGAAAAGAGGTCGTGCCCATTCATTTGTGTTTGTAAATGCTCGATATTGTGTATGTTTATGATCAATTATTATGTATATTCATTAAATGTGTTTTATGTTTTTAAATTTTAAATTTTTAGTTTAACATCATAGTATTTAAACTAGAAATTTGGAATTTGTTTCTTGTTAAAAACATATTAATTTAAAGCTAAGATCTTTGAAACATTAATTAAAATAATTTCAATTACGATACTATTTCTAGCTTTTGTTCGATTAGTTTTCATGAACAATTTAAAAGTTAAACAAACGAACATTCGGTTGGTTCGTTTATAACTCTACGTACAAGTAGAAATTGATATCTCTCATGGGAGCTGTTTATATTGTAGGAAACAAAAATAAGATGAAATCCATTTTATAGATGATTGAACTCTTACATTAGTCGAAAAACATAAAATGCTTTTGTTGTACATGCCCTATGAAGTTATGTTTTACACAAATCTACAACTTTTCACTCGGGCTTAAAGAAGTGAACCTCGATTCCTCGAGTAACGATCGTCCAAATGGCCCCGAAAACAAGTAGAACACTTAAGATCATCCCTAAGCACCCAAGGATCCAATTTAGCCACCACATTTTGCTATACTGGTCGGGTTTCTTCATCACTACCCACATAAAACATGGGTATGCTAAAGTGATGGGCAATGCTATACCTCCAATCAGACCCGCTAGACTCGGTAAGAACGGGAGTGCAACCGCTACAAAGAATGCTAGCCCACCAAAGAAAGCCCGAGACCCGGCTCGGACCCACCACGGACACGGCCCGTTCATTTTAGTCACGTATCTTAACTCTAGATTGTCGAAAACGGGCATTGCATAGATTTGGAAAGATGTGAGACTATTGATGATGACTAAGATGCTTGTTAACTCAAGGATTGCTTTTGAAGTCGATTGTCCGTGATATTTGTACAACGCGGTTAACATTCCTCCGGTTGTAGGCATCTGCATCGACATATTTGTGCAGTAAGTAGTTGTACATGATGCATTAAAGATGGTAATTAAAGTGTGTGCATTGAGTGGTTGTACGGTACAAGCGAGTGATGAGTACCATGTTCCCATATGCCCAGTTGCCACCAATGGCGAGAGGAAACAAACACATCGCGATAATGAGATACGAGTACTTAACACCTTTCCACATTGGTACTTTTGATGGCTTCTTTAGGCTTGAAGGCATTGTACCCTACATCAAAATTACAATAAAAATAAGTTTTATTCTACAAATAAATAAACTAATAAAAAAAGGAAATAACAGCGAATTAATAATAATTAATTATAATGCTTTAGTATTGCTAAACATTTAATAAGTTAAATATGTTGTAAGTTCCAACCTAAAAGACAAACTTTCAAATAAAGTTGAACTTTATTTTAAATAAACTTTAGTTTTTTTAACAACAGTTAAATAATTGACATGTTCATAAGGAAAATTTATAAATAAAGTACACCACGTAATACACCAATTTCGGAAGAAACCCACTACTGGGAAAACCCCTGCTCATCCAAGAGCAATTGCTCGAAGAAAGACTCGAATTTAAAACCTCATATAAGAAAAGTCGGTAAAAGTGGCTTTATCTGCGTGTGACATAATGAGAGTTCTTGTAGTGGGTCACTGTAAGTCTATAACTTTACAAAAGAAAATTTTATATGTATTCAAATCTATATATTAATATTATCAGATATAAAGTAACTTGTGTTGAAAGAGAGGATGCACACAAAAGAAAATTGTTTTGATAATCATGATTAATGGATAATCATGCAACTTTTAAGTATAAAAATTTGTTAATAGTGGTTACTTTAGGTAACAAATTGGCTGTTAAATCCTATATGATTTTTTTTAACTAATTATAGCATAATAAATTTTTTAAATATATGTCCATATGCAAAATGATGACGAACATCATTTTTCATTAATAGATTATAGATTGCAGCATGAATTGAATAAAAAGCAAAAAGAAAATTTCATTTAGTTTAAGTAAAACAAAAATAATTATTACATCGGTTAGATGATTTAAAAACCAATTAGGATAAGCACTGATTTGAAAATGATTGACTAATACAGTTCGGTAATTGAAAGCCGGTTATTTTCCAGTTAACAGAAATTTGTACCTTTTCTAATTACGTTATTGATTGAAAATAATTTTTGGTTCTTTTCTAAGCTTTTGGCAAACCGACCAACTTCATTAGTGAGCGATGAAAATAGTCTAATTAATAACGTGTGATTTTACGAAATGATATCATGAACGACCCTGACATAATGTTTAAATAAAATGTTTTAAACATTTGGATATTTTAGTCTTTCAATAAAGATTTATCAATGCATGATATAATCTATTAATACAAATAATAAATAGAAGTTGTTGAACTTATATAAATTTTAAATACAAACCATGAAAACATATATTTTTTGGTTTAATAAATTAAAATTGAACCCAGTTATCTTTTTAAACTATCTAATATTAAAGAAATGATAAAATATTATTATTTTTTATTTTTTTCTATGCATAAGACTGTCCACAGTGCGTTCTTAAAGGGGCTGCACGTGGGTGAAGTGGAGGCTACAGGTTGGGAGGGCGTAGTGGAGGAGGAAGCATGCGAGGCTGCATTTTGTTGTGAAGCACGTAACTACGTGCTTTGCATGTAGCAGTTTATTTTTTTTTCAACTCACATCACAAATATATAATTGATATAAAATATGGTCCATGTGAAAAGGATGGGTTGAGGGTAAAATGTGTTTGTTGGAAGAATTGCTAGAAAGCTGATCTGGTATGCTGATTAGGATGCATGCGGTAAATACACCATCTAGCTTTGCAGATAGTCTAAAAGTAGTACCATTGCATTTATGTCTTTTAACGTAATTAAATTGACAAAAGAATATCTTTATATTTTATATATTCTAAGGGTGTTAGTTTGCTAGACTAGCAATAAAATAGAAACTTTAAAAGCTGTACGAGTGTAGTTTAAATATACCAACTTAAAAGTTTCTTTTTTCAATTAAAATTTTTATATTGATACTATTAATGTCGTAAAATATTAAATATGCACTTACCCAAACATATTATAGGACCAAATAGGCAAACACTTGACTTATGACGTCTACCTGATTGGAATCATTGGATACACGTCTGATCCAAATAAAATCCTACTTTAGTTTACAATACAAATTAATTTTTTATATTTATAATTTGGTGTAGTAAACTTTGTTTACTCTACACTAATAGCTTTAAAGTAAGAATAATATATTTTTATAACAATTACTAATATCAACAGTTTATGTTGCATAAAAAAAAATAAACAAACCTGTATTTCAAGCACCAAATTATGGCCTCTGAAAGCAAAAGCAACGATGCCAAGAGCATTTAGAACATCACAAACGCTAGAAATTCCCGATACCTTCTCCGGTTGCTCATGTGTTGCACTCGTAGGCCGACCTTCAATCACCGAAACCACCCATATGATGGTGCAATACGAGACAGAGGCGATGGCTCCGACTAAGGAAACTCCCGCAATAGAATTTAAGTTTGGCAATTGTGATAATACAATTGCCAAACAAGTGAAAATGATGTACCATTCAATCATTGTTAACGCGGTGTCATTTTTGTCTTCCCATGTGTTACCAACGATGGTGTTGAAAAGAAGTTTCATAGTGGCTCCTCCAATCATGATTAGGGTTATGCATGTCCCACTCGAGAGGTAAATTGTTGGTATTAGTGTCATTAACTTCCCTAATTTCTCACCTGAATCACATAATATCAATTACATATCAACTAATCCCGATTTCTCACCTGAATCACATAATCCCGATTAATCGCTAGGCGCTAGTCGGGCGGTGGGGTGGGGACTAGGGATTAATCAGCCAACTAATCGGCCTAGTTGGATAGTCGGGCCTAGTCGGCTTTAGGGGACTAGCGATTAATCGGCCTAGTCGGGGATTTTTACAACCATGATTATTAGTGTGTGAACTCTTGGAAGTTTCAAGAAGTTTAGAATTTTGAAAGAAAGGTTAGTCATGTAAAACTCAAGAGACCCACCAACACTTTAATTATGCAGCTTATAAAAGGCAGGCTATATTGATTTAAGGAGGTTAATTAATTAAATGCAGAAAACAAAGAGAGGCAAGATTTAATTAAGACTTTTGTTATTAAGTGCTTATCACTACGTACTATACACACTCCCTTGAAAGAAGTGGGTTTTGTAAGAATTTAAAGTTTTGGAAAGAAAACATATACATATATATATATATATATATATACCAAAAGTAGCCATGGAAAGCCAAAGGTATCTGCTGTATCGAGCCCCAGAAGGCGATTCATGGAGTTGAATCAGAAGCCAAAGTGTGTACATTTGCCACACAAAAACTACACACAAACTTATTATGCCCCAAACCCTGCAAATTAAATTATTCACAACACACAATCAAGTTTAATGAAAATGGTGTTTGATTCTGGTTAAAGTTTGAGACTTTTGAGTGTTACCAGCCAAGTGCAGTGAAGGCAAGGGGAAGAACAAGAGCTTGAACTCCAATTCCAGAGCTGAGGGTATGGAATGCTGCATAGAACGCGTTTCCGTGTCTTGATTCCGTGATGGGAAGCCATTCATCTTGTGGGTTGAGCTTGGTGAACTCCAGGTAGCCTTGCATGCTTGTCACGGCCTTCTTCATGGGGCTGGCCAATGGTGTCATGACACGTGTGATAAACGGGCTTTTTGGGGTCATAGGAATGGAATTGGCTGGAGACGGTGAATGGAATTGGGATGGTGGTGGAATTGAAATCATTGTGGGTGTAGGAGTTTTTTTGTTTGAGTTAAAATCAGACATTTAATCAGTTAATTTGTTGTTGAAAAGAATTCAGATTCAAACTCGTGATCTTCGAATGTTCAAGTATAAGTCTTCCTCACAAACACACGTTGGAGTAGGGGTAACTTGTGGGAGGATCTTGCAATTTATAGGGCGAAAAAAAGTATGTGCGAGATAAAGGCATAAAGCAAATATATATATATATATATATATATATATATATATATATATATATATATATATATATATATATATATATAGGGAGAGGTTCAAATGTTAACCCTCCCTTATAGCGTTAACCGCTTAACTCTAGCGTTTTTTGCCCGAATCTTAGTTTTTTTTCATGGTTTTTGTTATGTAAAAATAGGGGGGGTTTCTTTTTTGTGTTTTTGCTAATTCATGACCGTTTAGAAGTTATAGTAAGTGTAAGTTACTTACACTTACTTACATTTACTTACATCAGATACGAATTGTAAGTAAGTGTAAGTAACTTACACTTACAATAACTTCTAAACGGTGATGAATTAGCAAAAACACAAAAAAGAAACCCCCCTATTTTTACATAATAAAAACCATGAAAAGAAAAAAACCAAGATTCGGACAAAAAACGCTAGGGTTAAGCGGTTAACGCTATAAGGGAGGGTTAACAATGGAACCTTCCCCTATATATATATATATAGGGAAGGGATCATATAATAACCCTCATTAATTGAGGTAACCCATTAACCCTAATAAAAAACGCTCAAATCGCAAAAAAAAAATTTTCATGGTTTTTTTAATGCAAAAATAGGGGAGGCTCCTTTTTTAAGCGTTCGCTAATTCACAAGCGTTAAAAAGTTAAACGAAATGTAAGTTTGCGTTACACTGCGACACTTAAATAAATGTTCGCAGTGTAACGTAAACTTACATTTCGTTTAACTTTTTAACGCTTGTGAATTAGCGAACGCTTAAAAAAGGAGCCCCCTCTATTTTTGCAAAAAAAAACCATAAAATTTGTTTTTTTTGCGATTTGAGCGTTTTTTGCCAGGGTTAATGGGTTACCTCAATTAAGGTGGGTTATTATTCACTCCTTACCCTATATATATATATATATATATATATATATATATATATATATATATATATAGGATGGTTCCTCTGTTAACCCTTCCTTATTGCAATAACCGCATAACCCTGGCATTTTTTGCGATGTGATGTAAGTAAGTGTAAGTACTTACACTTGTAAATAATTTCTAAACGGTGATAAATTAGCAAAAACACAAAAAAGAAACCCCCTATTTATGTATAATAAAGATCATGAAAAAAACAAAGATTCGGGCAAAAAATGCAAAAAAGTGCTAGGGTTACGCGGTTATCGCAATAAGAAAGGGTTAACATATATATATACACACACACACACATATAGGAGAGGGTTCCTAAGAAAATCACCATTTTCAAGAAAACTAAGAAAACTAATCACAAATGTTATCAATCAATTTCGTTTTTCGTTTTTTGTTTTGTTTTATTATAAGGTTATATATATTTGTCAACAAAAAGGAAAAAATAAAATAATATATGTAATTCATGTTATTACATATATGTAACTCATTGATTACATATATGTAACTTGTAAACTACATATATGAGTTACATATATGTAACTTTATAGGTTACATATACGTAACTTCGTAATCTACATATTTTTATTAAATTTTTTTATTTATAACATTTCTAAGCTAATAATAAAAACTCGTGAATTATTTTTTTAAAAATTGATTGATTAGTAGGAGTTTTCTTAGTTTTCTCTAAAGTGAAGAGTTTTTTTTTAACCCTCCCCTACACATATATATGTATATATAGGGAATACATCATTTGCAAACCTCACCTTACTGAGCAAACCATGAAAACCCTTTTATGTAGCCAAGATTTTGCCACATCACCACCTTATTATTAAATCCATTTAGGGCAAAGATGTCTTTTTACCCTTGTGTACTTTTATCCTTTTTTTTTACACAAAAGCTTTTTATGATTTGAAATATTCATACGCATGTGGCAATCAGTAAATGTCAAGAAGTTACATCAGTGTTAGTGTTTTTTTCCCTTTTTTTTCTTCGTTGTTTTGTACATTTAAAAGTAAATTAACGTTCTAGTTTATACATGTTTTTGCTACACATGTTTTTTGTCACACACGAAAAGCGATTATGTTTTTTTACGTCATTTTAAACATTTAGGACCGTATTTTACCCCCGTTTTTTAGGGGCCGTAACCGTAATTTTTCCAGTATACGTGTTTTATTACGTTAATTTTACCCCCTTTTTTCTAGTATACATGTTTTGTTACGTAAATTTTACGTGCGGCCTCTATGTTTTTTATGTTTTTTAATTGGTAAAAGAGTTTAAATAATTTTGGGCTTTGTGTCCTATTTTTTTCTAGAACCAAGGACAACTTTTTTGTACTATGTGGCATGTTTGTTTACACACATCTTGTACATCATTAATAAAAAGTTGTTTTTTTAAGAGAGATATCACCTTCAATTATAGTTTTTATTTGATAAAATAACATTGTTACAAAGTACCCACTCCTTCCACACCAAGTCCATTCCCTCTCTGTGTTTTTTTCATTTTTGAATTCTTAAACATCTCATTCCTTTGCATGAACTTCCCCTACTCTTTTTAAGTTGTCTTTGTATGGATTCTACACTTAATCTTAACACGTTTGATTCTTTGATTGCAAGCTACAATGAAGAATCACTTGTTACATTAGAGATAGAAGGTGATAATCTTTATTTATTTTTATAGTGTCTTCTTTCTTATTATCATTTGTTATTTTTTTGTTGATGAAGAGGATGGTTATGTTCCAAATTTACGATTTTCTCAGTACATCTCATAAACGATGATCCAATTCTTTCTGTTGATGAAGAGGATGGTTATGCTCCTAAAGACAAGTTACAAAACGCATTAACAAATACGTATCACTTGATACAATTTAAATAAATGTTACCTTTGCTCGTCTTCGGATTTTCTTTTGCCATGCCAGCCAATTTTTCTTTTCCCGATAATACTAACACAGATGATGTTAAAGTGTTTTGACTCATGTAATTAGCACGCGTAACAAAATGTAACAGAGATGTAACAAACGTAACAGAGATGTAATTAGCTAGTTTAAAATAAAAGTCACCTTTTGCCATTTTCGTATCATGCTGTGCTATGCCAGTGATTTTTTCTTTACCCGAGACCACTAAGAAACATAAAGTTAACATAATACAAGTAACATAGATGTAACACTTTTAGTATGCTAAATATGCAAAATTCAAGTCGTTAATAATAGTCATGTTAATATGAGATGTGCATTTCCAAGTAACCCAAATGTAAAAAATACGTATACTATGCGCATACACAGGCATTGAAAATACCATATATATTTTTTAACGGAGATTTGTTACCTTTGTCCGTGTTAAGCTTCGACTTTGGCTTCCCCGTTTTCACAATATCTACATCTGTTGATACCACATGCCCGTGTTAAGACACGATTTCTGGGAACCATTTTGAAAACGAAAGTACCAAAATGTCTCACCATTTTTCATCTTCGTTTTAGACTTCCCAATTACTTCGCCTTCTATTTTTTTACTGCGTGGATATGCATTTTACAGAATGCGTAAAATAAACGTATCAATGAAGTACAAATACTGTATGTACCCCAAAAATAAGTATATTAGCACTTGTTTTTTACCATGTCCGCTTTTCTTGGCAGGAACATCGCCTTTTTTTCCTTGTCGATCCACCTTTCTTTTCAAATTAATGAGAGTTTCATCTTCGTCACTATCAGTGTCAGACAGTCTTAACTTACCTAAATTTTTTTCAATTAATCAAGTCACATAGTCTTCCAAAATATATATTAATATAAAAAGTGTTTTTTTATTATTTTTGTATACCTTTTTTTGTTTGCTGTACTTCTTTATCTGTGTCTTTTTCAACAAAATCATCCGAGTCATCTATAAAAACAGAATCGTCATGAAAAGACAAGCTTTTTCCGTTTCACCAATAAACCCATGTTTCTAAGATGTAACACTAGTGTAAACACAATGTAAAGAATAACAACAATTACCATTTTACAATTTTTTTTCTCCATTTGTTAGTGCGATCCCTCTTTTTCTCATTTTGACACGAACCCACTCTTCATTCATGTCGCTTTCACTTGCAGGCACTGCAAAAACACATTAAACTTGCATAAACATTTGTAACAACCAAAAAATTAAACATGTTTGAAGGCATTCAATAACATCACCATTTTTCCCCCTTATTTGTTTGATTTGGGTAGTTAGGCTCCAATGACAACCCTGGTTCTCCATTGTCACACCCCCTGCGCCGCGTGCGGAATACACGGCGCGGTGACGATCGAGAGTTGAATCATGTACAAGTATTGAATAAGAACAACCACAATGCATTACTAGGTTTCAAAATGTTTAGACCATTGTTTAGTTACAGACATTCTATCTATCTATCAAAAGAATAACAACTACAGACCCAAAATATAGTTTACAAAATAAGACTTCAAACAAGACAATTAAACAATCAGGATTTTAATGTGTTTCTAAATCCATCCTAGCATGTTTCTTCATCTTGTTCTATCTTAAATGGTCTCCTTAGTTGTCCCTTAGAATGTCTTAAACCTGATTACCTGAAACACGTGAAAAGTAACTGTCAACTACAAAAGTAGTTGGTGAGAACAATAGGTTTAACAGTTGTAAATATGAATTCGCATTGTAAGGCATATGAATAAACAATGATTTAAAAGACATGGATGGTTGCAACCCAAACTAACATCAAGTCTGTAAAACGTGTCCAAATAGTCATCAGACTGTTTGCTAGAAAACCAACATACAATCAAGTCCCAAACTACGTTTGGAGTTAGAAAATTTGTCAGCAACATTGATAAAACCATTCGTAACCAAATCCTGCAGTTGGCTTTTAAAACAAATTTAAAAGCTAAATCCAGAATTAGGTCTGCCCAATTGTGTCCGCTTTCCCTTGTTGTGATCACCCAGTACTAACGCTAAATGAATATGTAACTTGATGTGTGTATAAGTTTGTTCACAACGATGAATACCATGCTTTTGAAAACTTGAATTGAAACCCTTTGATTTAATGCCTTGTTTGAATACCATGATTTGAAAACCTTGCTTGAATACCATGAATTGAAAACCTTGCTTGAATACCATGAATTAAAAACCTTGCTTGAATACCATGAATTGAAATCCTTTGATTTAATACCACTATGAAAACCACTGGTTGAAAACCTTGTATTGAAACCATTAATAGAATACCAAAGATAGTGTCCTTGTGTAATAACAAGGTTTATAAAGTATCATTTTATTGAAAACACAAGATTTTAGTAAAAGAGTTTATATAACTTATTCTTTAAAAGAGTTTAACATTTATAAAACTATTTATGACAAACAGGTATAAAACAGTTTAGAGAACCTTTTATAAAACCTTTTAGTAAAATATGTTAAACAGTATATAAAATCCTTTAAGACAGTTGATAAATCCTTTAAAACAGTTGATGAATCCGTTGAATTTGTACAATGAACCTGTAATGTTTGTAAAGTAACATAAATTCTATATAATGAAATATGTTTGTAATAAGAGTGTTTGATCACGTGTTCCACCCCAAAACAGTTGTAAAACAGTAAAAGAGGGGCTAATGTTCTCACCTGTCTGCAGTAGACTCTGAACTATAACAAGTAGCAAGTAGCAAACAAGACCTCTAACTGGTTCCTATATCATTGTAATCATACATAAGATATAAGATTTATGATTGTATAGACTTTGATTTATTGATTGACTTGCGTTATCATGGTCTTGATTAACTCTTGAATACTTGTTCTCATGTTTAGGAATGTTGTGTGAATCCGAAAATCATGATTGAGTCACTTGATCTATAATTGATTCGTGAAAAGGATGTGTCATGTTCTTTTATGCACAACTTACAAAAATCAAAGTAACATGCGTTTATGATTATGATAACTCTTGTTTAACATGAATATTAAAGAGATGTTCCAATTGATTAAGCCTTTATGTTTATGACTTGATCATATAATTGGGTTATAAGTTACACTTAAACCAAATCATGATCATTTCATAAATAATGAAGTAAAAGGCCAATATTGGACCGAGATAAAATCCCATGGCCAATCTCTTCCTATTGGGCCTAAGTATTTGATATTGGGCCTTGGACATGAGTATGGGCCTAGTTGATATCCTATGGACCAATACAACTTCAATTTGGGCTAGGTTTAGGATGTGTGGGCCAATTGGGTTAGTTGTTGGGCCGACAGTCCTATTGGGTTTGATAGAATCATGTGGGCTGCATGTAACCGAATTGGGCTAGTGGTTTTGTTGTTGGGCCGATACAAATGAATGGTAGTGTCTTGCTAACCGAACTACACGAACGGCAGCCGCATAACCCATCTCCGGCCACCCAGGGCAGCGAACCTTATGAAGGTTCGGCCTAAGGTTCGACTATGGCTCCAAGGTTCGGCCAGCAGTGCCAGTAAGTTCGTCTTCCTAGGGTTCGGGGTTGAAAGGTAATGGTTCGTGGTTCATGAGGGATAGCAGGGTTCGGCAAGCTGATCAACGAACCATGCAAGGTTCGGCTACATCCCAAGGGCTCGGCAAGCTGATCAACGAACCATGCAAGGTTCGGCTACATCCCAAGGGTTCGGCAAGCTGCTGGAATGGTTCGTCCACCTGGAAGCTTCAGCTGAGGCTCGGTGGGCTGAATGGTTGGCTAGATCACGAAGGGTTCGCCTCAAAAGAGAAGATTCGTTGCATGGAAAGGTTCGGCCGAGGGTTCGCCACCCTTGGGTTCGTCCCTGCTCATGGTTCGCCCGAACCTGCAACTTCACCCTCATCTTCATCGAACTGATCGTGGTTGAGAAGCTAACCTAGTGTTGATATTATGCGTATGTTGGTTCCTATTGGGTGTCGAATGTGTGTATAGCATGGTCCTTAAGCCGTGAGGGTTCGGATCGCAAGAAAGATGGGAAAACCCTAATTCCTGTAATATTCTTTTGTTCATACCTCCGATTTGGCCGGTGAAAACTTCAGATCCGTTGTACTTCTATGTAGGGAATGTCGAGAGCTTCGCGTAGGTTTAAGAATCACCCATTTTCGTGAAGTAATGAAGAAGATATGGAGCTTTTAGTGTGGTTTTCTAGTGAGAAGGTGGAATGACGAACCTTCTAGTGAGAGAGAGGTTTGTGGCTGAAATAAATGAAAGGAAACACCTTCATTTGGTGTTTAAATACCCTCGGGGTATTCAGGTTCGTTTCGGTTGCTCGGTTCGCGTTTTCGGAACGAAATGCGCATTTTACGCGTTTTAAATAAAATAGAATTTTTATTCTCATCATTTTGATGAGTTTCAAAATTGTAAAAATGTAAAATAATTATTTCACTTATTTTTACTCTTCGTGCGTTGCCAGATCGTTAAACAAATACAATTACGTGTATACCCGCAATCGCGTACGTTTATCGATCGTATTAATTATTTATTGACGTTTAATCATAATTATAAAACATTCGTATCGTTATGGATCGTCACCCATAATTATACTCAGTCTCGCTTACGTATTACGATTTTTGTTTAATTAATTCATTTGTCATACTATTCGTCTAAACACTACGCACTAACACTATCCCATTACACCGAACGCAGTATATGTATAGGGCATACCCCAGAGTCCAGCTACCTGCCTTATCTGACGTCGTCTCACCACTGTTTCGATATAATACGATACTGTTCTTGCCTAGCGAAATCGACTGTAAATAAATAATACATACTTGTTCCTAATTAAAGAATTCCTATAACACACAAACACAATCATGAACATATGAATCACATTGACTGATTGGACATGAATACACATTGTTCTAACACTGTTTACGACTACCATGATTAAATGTACAGATGTTACATCCATCTACGTAATATTAATTCGACAGCCAATTCATACAATACATTCGACAAATTACAAAGCATTTGTAACATAAAACTCGTAAAAAACACACACCTTTTTGCGTCATGTTCTTCTTCCTAAGTTGTTTACTTTTATCATTACACTACAAATAAAATGCCATTTAATGGCATACAAAAAGTGCTTCAAAAGACCAAAAAAGTGCCACTATAAACCTCTAAAAGATTGTGTGGCACACAAAAAAAATGCCACTAGAAGTGGTGACGCTAAAGCCTTTTAGTGGCACTTTTTTAATGTGCTGCACAAAATTTTTAGACTTTTAGTGGCACTTTTTTTTATGCCACAAAATAAAAAAAAGACTTTTGTAGCACAATTTTTATGCCACTAAAAATTAATTTTAGTTACATATCCATGTTAGCTTTAGTGGCACTTTTATTTTGCCACAATATAAAAGGACCTTTAAAGGCTCAAATTTTATGCTCGTAAAAACTACCTATAGTTCGTTGTACAACATTGTTACATAGACATGTTATCAATAATATAAATATAAACAAAAGTTGAATAAGATTGTATATAATAACATTAAAAAGTTTGATCCGAAACATAATACAAAAAATGTCAATGATTGATAAGCAACATCTTTCAGTCTTGAAATGTTTACATATCACACTTAATTAATCATTTGATGAAGATTCCAACGCCATATGACATAACTCGAAAACTTCTCATGACATCAACCCTGTCATCATCAAACATATAAAGAAGCATTATTAGTTTAAGCATCTCAAAACTCTCGCTATGTATATATATATACAATATTATGATATTGAAGTCTTTAAAACGGTTAAAACAACAAGAGTTGGACTTAATAATTTAAGAATAATTTACCTAAGCTGCAATGTCTACAAAATTTGAAAAATTAGCCGCCCAAATGTCTATCTTGCCATGTCAAATGAATAGTTTTGGCTAATCAATTTCATATCAAGAAACCACATCAGCACATGCATATAATACTTCAATATAATTAAAAATTGACAAGTTACTGTTATATTATACATATACTTATTATATTGACAACCACAAAAAGGATTTACAATTTTAAGATAAGAAATACATAACATTAGCATATGCATTGAACAAAACCTGAAAAAAAAAACAAAAGTGAAACCACACCTGGAGAGAGTATGCATGCAAGCTAGGATAAGCCATGAAATACCAAAAGCAAAATAGAATTTGTCTGCAGTGTAGAATTTGTCTGCAGTGTAGAAGAGGCAAAATTTCAAAAATAAAGATAAAAAATAAAAATAATGTATTGAGTTCTATATTCATGGTTAATTTTGTACCTGCCAAATAACATCTTAATTTCCAATAAGCTTGTACTTACCATCAGATCCAGTTATTCTTCTAGTTCATGTAACACCATTTATGTATGACAAGAACCAGCAAATGGTGAGTGGTGACCAACATCCCGCAGCAGCTACAGTAACTTCGCAAGAAAGAAGATTCAAAAGTGTTGAAATGATGCTAGAGGATGTGATGTCTGAGTAAGATAAAGTTCGAAAAAGACAACGGACTTGGTTACACAATGAAGTCGAGCCCTCTAAAATTAAATGTCCATTACCGAAATGAAGGAAACAAAGATACATAGCAGCCTCAGCAACCAAACCCATCAAACATACCTTTACCCTAGTCTGAAGAAAGCAGAACATGTTGTAACAGATCGTCGTGCACATGGAGCCAAAGTCTTAATAAAAGAGTAATCATCAAATTTAAATAGTAACTCAAACAATAATCCAGAAGAATACTCGGTACCTTATGTGAGCTAGGAATCATATGCTAGGTTTTATGGGTAGAAAGAATCAAGGAAAATTACATCTTAAAAAAACACTCATATAACATGCAAAACCTCACAAGGATCAGTGTAAACTTGAGTTGCATAATCAAGATCGGGAATGGAGGAGGAGCCTGGAGATCAAAAATGTTGGGGTCATGGTGTGGAGCAGGGCCGGCTCAAGCTTTACTGAGACCCAAAACAGAAACAAAACTAAGGCCCTTTTTGCTAAAAAAAAACTTACCAGTCTAGTGAAACCAATCCATTCCAAAAATAGCATTTTGCATTTCCTGCATCGTCTTCTTTTACCTACAAAAATGTCAATCTGTTTTTGTTTCAACTATCTCTCCATCGATTAGTATCAGTTTTCAAATGCTCACAAACATCTTCCTTAAACAATTATGACAAAAGTAATTCAAAGAATAACTAATTAACTACCCTAAATACATAAACACAAACATCTCTAAATAGTATACACTAAATCCCAGATAGGGTTGTTATAACGGGTCCGACACGACCCGATAAGACACGAAACACGAACTGGTTAGACACGAACACGATACAAATTCTTATCGTGTATGTTTTTCAAAACAAGAACACGACCCGTTAAAAACACGTAAACACGAAATGACCCGTTAAGGAACTTGTTAACAATTAACACTATAAATGAACTGTTAATGAACCTGTTAAGGAACCCGTTAAAAACTAAGATCAGACAATTAGAATTTTTTTGAAGCTAATCGATTACACACCTATTTTATTATATTATTTATTTTAAATTTTAAATTTTAAACATGTCTTAACGGGTCTTAAAGGGTCTTAACAGGTCTTAACGTGTCTTAACGGGTCCTAGCGGGTTTTACCTGCTTAGACACGAAAATTAAACAGGTCTTAACGTGTCGACCTGTTTTAGACACGCAACATGTTAAGGGTAAACACGAAAGATGTTAAAATCGTGTCGTGTCGTGTTAAGGTGTTCGTGTCTGAAATTGCAGCCATAATCCCAGAGGTTCTTAGTAGATGATTAAATTATTTATCATTCAATAGAATCTTTTCTGAACATCAACAATACCACAACATATAATTATGTAGATCATATTATCATAAATATCTCTTAAAACACTTCAAATATATGTAAACCAACAAACAAATATCATAGAAATATACCTAATCACTACTCTGAAGACGTCCTTTATACACAAGGCCAAACCCACCCTCCCATAAAAAACAATCAGGGATGTGAAATGTGAATGCATGAGCAGAAATCTGACCCCGTAAACCATCACCGAATGATTCTTTCTTCAAACTCAGATTGTTTCTATATTTCACTCTATCCTTACCTCCAAATCCAGTCATAACACCAATACATTACGTTAATATGAGCAATACATATACCTTTCAATGGAGTCTACATATTCATAGCTTGTATAAAGCTAAACCAAATCAAACCACATATGTTGATATCTATAATTTAAATCATGAAAATACTATTGCACAAACACATACCAGAATGTAATCACGAGATATTGGAAGGGGTAGATGGGTCGAATTCAGGGCGATTAGCCCTCACCTTTAAGTAATTTGTATAGGTTGTTCACCTCTTCAGAATGAAGAGACTGAAAGTGAGATTCTGAGAGACAAATCGAAGATTCGAGACCTGAAATCGTTTGATCGCCCCCGGTCCGTTTCCTCGATGCCTCGTTTCTCCAATGCCGCTAATCGTCATCAGTGATATGCCTGAGCGGCCGGCTCCTCATTTCCCTCCAGTCGTTTGCGGTTTTCTTTTGCCCTATTTTATTTTTCTTCGGCTTCATGCGGCAGATAAAATATTTTGCCCTATTTTAATTTTCTTTTGCAGGTCAACATCTGGAAACTAAGCCAATATTTTTTTTAAGCCAAAACTTCAATATACATATATAAGTATATACCAAGGCCCTTGTAAGTTTCGAGGTCCTAAGCCCTGGATTAGGTTGTTTGGCCCATTGGCTCGGCCCTGGTGTGAAGGAGCATGTTCTGTCTTTTTAGGAGTGATTGAGATAGAGAGGATTAAGATGGAAATTTTAGGGTTAAAACTTAGATTAGGAGGGAATAAATTTTAAGATTGGAGGGAATTTTAACAAAATGATAAAATTGTAGGAGGAATTTTTTTAAAATATTTTAGAAAAATACTAAATTGATTTAGTGGCATAAATAAAATGCCATAAAAGATGCATTGATTAAGTGTGGCACAATTAAAATGCCACTAAAATTTTAATTTAAAGGCATATATGATAAGTGCTACTATAAGTATGAGTCAAGCAAATATGGCACACATAAAGTGCCACTAAACCCTATATTAGTGGCATTAATGTTAAATGCCACTAAAAACGTGTGCCACTAAATGGCATTTTATTTGTAGTGTTAGTGTCTAAGTCAATGGGATCATCTTCTGTGTTTGTAAATCTACTTAGAGATTTGTTTGCAATCTTTTCACTTTTCCTTTTTCTTGACGACATAACTATCACGGCAATGTGGGTATAAAAAAAGACATGCAAAAGACGGTATAAAATGAGTAGTTACCGGTTCGACGGTTTACCGTTGAAGATGTTAGCGGTTGTCTTTGTGTCGGTTAGCAACCGTTGATTTCGTGGTCTTTTCCTTTTCGGTCAACAGCCCCAATGACGTTTGCAAACTATCAATCGACGGTGCGGCTCACTGGTGTTCGTTCAACAGCCGGCGTCGTCTCTTTTTGGCTAGTCGGTGCGGCTGAGAATCGTCGCCTGTTGCTTTTCGTCAGTTCGTATGTAAAAGCCTCAAAACCCCACCAGAATTTTGGGGTAATCTTGGACGGTGGCTTTCTGGGGTATAGAAAAGGGGTACGTTACGGTATTAGGGGAGAAACTTTATTAGTAAAATATTGAGTTTAAGTACAATTGGTAGAAAGATCAATATACTATTTATGTACTTTTCAATGATTTTAACAAACAATTAAATAAATCAAGAAATCTAAGATTAATCTCAACCATACAATCTACAAATCAATGGCTATAAAGGTGGTTTTCAAGGTTTTTGCATTAAGAAAAAGTTTTCAAATTATTTATTCCCTATATATATATATATAGGATTGAGCCCAAATAAGAACTCACCTTAATTGAGATAACCCATTTACCCTAGCAAAATTCGTCCAAATCTTTAAAAAAAATTTCATGGTTTTATTATACATAAGTAGGGTTTATTTTTTGTGTTTTTACTAATTCATCACCGTTAAAAAAGGCCATGAAAAAAATTTAAATATTTGACAGAATTAGCAAAAAACACAAAATGGAACCCTTACTTTAGATTCGAACCTAGAATCTTATATCTGTTAAGTTTTATTTTACTACCAAGATTTCGCTAAGCTGCAACGAATTTGGTGTCATGCATATTTATATGATTTTCTCAAATTAAAAAAGATTTATGAAAAAAGGGTGAACAAATAATAATGGGTAATATGGGATGTTGACGGCTATAAAGCCAGAGGGTTAACCTTTTGACTGATATGTGGCTGCTGCTAGCCATGCATTTGGTATCTTTATTTTTATTTTTTTACTTTATTTCTCATCACCGATAATTGTGATGCACAGAAAAACACGTTAATTTAACCGGTGTCGATTTGAAACACGTTAGAAATGGTTGTTAGGCCAGTTATTTTGTGTATGGTTACAAAACAAACAAACAAAAAAAAAAAACAATTAGCTTCAAACTTGTTTGTTTTTAACGGCGAAGATTTTATAACACAAATAGCTTCGAACTTGTAATCAATAACAAATGTTATGCTTGAATAGATTTCGACTATTAGATGGATTATTTAATAGACGGTAACAAGCTATAAGATAATTAATTTTGGGTTTTAAAATCAAATTCAAGTGTTAACTTAACAACCATGTTTAGTTGGTTGTATATGATTTACTTGAATCTTATTTTTACATAAATGTATATTGAATTGATCCAAATATGTAACAAAATGATGAAGCGTAGCTTTAAATATTCTTGTTAAAGCTTTATTATTCATCAACAACGGAATTACGTTTTTGTTCTCAATTCAGAAATAGAGATACGTGAGGTTAGTTGGATTAAAATAATGAAAAGGTATTATTTTTATTATCACTAAATTTTGCTTTAATAATTTATATTTTTACACAGCAAACGTAAATGATTAAGAAATGCTCAATATCATATGTGTGTTAGCTTTTATAAATTCAATGAAAACAAACATCGACCGATATTTAATCGTAAATATTTTTTTGGATTGATAAAAATGCAAAAGTAAGCACCACAAATGGGGAGAAGCTACAATGAAACTTCTCCAATGTAATCGGAGAGAAGAGCTCGCACCCTAAACAAGAACGCGTAAATGAACGGTGGACCTAAGGTCAAGTTGGATGGAAATTTCTCACTTTTAAGATTAAATTATACAAAATGTCTTTTATATATATATAGACACACACGCGTGCACGCATACATACATACATACATACATACATACATACATACATACATACATACATACATACATACATACATACATACATGTATGTGTGTGTAGGGTACGGATTGGTTATTAACCAACTTAATTACGGAAACCGATTAACTCCGACTAGATCAATCGACATCTTTGGGGTTTTTTCACGATTTTTATGATACATGTACAAGACTATGTTATTTTATATTTTTGTACAAATTTATCATCGTTTAATATTTAAAGTAAGTGTAAGTTTGCGTTACACTATAAATATTTATTTGTTGTTATGACAACTTACACTAGCATAAGATCACAAACGGTGATGAAGATGCATAAACATATTAAATAACATAGTATTGTACATGTATAATAAATATCATGAAAAAAATTCAAAGATTTGGGTTACTCTTGAGTCTTGCCAGAGTTAATCGGATTTTCGCAATTAACGTGAGTTATTATTTGATCATGATCATTTATATATACACACACTAGACTATTACCCCGTGTATTACACGGATTTAATATAAAATATTAAATAGTTAGTAATAAAAGTTTAAAAACTGTAAAATGATATTTTAATATTAAATGATTAATTTACATATTAATGAATACTCTAAGTAATAAAAAAATAATTAAAAACTTTAATAACTATACAAATGATATATGATCTTTTTGATTTGTAACAGTTATTATCTTTAAACTAACTAATAATAAAACTTTATTATTTTTTTTGTTAAAGATTAACTTTTATAAATCAGTAACGTAAAATATAATTTATGTAATTATTAAAATTTAAACGAATAAATTAAAAAAATAGCGTTAAACATAAGAACAAAAAATGTAATTTTTTTCTATTTTTTTACTTTACTTTTTAAATAAATTGAAAAAACAACATTGATTTTTTCTTATTAAAAAATTAATATTAAAAATTTCATATCTTATAAACTCTTTTTACATGTTTTTTCTAATAAAAAGATAAATAATATTATTACTTATTAATATATTAATTATTATTAGAAAGAGAATTTAATTATTATTTAATAGGAGAGAATTAAATGAATTTGATAGGAAAATTGACATGTGGCATTAGTGTTCTAATATTATGACTAGTGCCAATTTTATTTTTCTTTATTAATATAGTAAGATAAGATATATATTTATATATATACACACACACTATATAGGAGAAAGATAAAATGAAAACTCATTCTCAATGAGAAAAACCATGAAAACCATGTAAAAATCATGTAAAAAAACGTTTTTTTTGTTTTTTTTACAAGTTTGTAACACTATTCGGCACATTTTTATAAAAAAATAAAAAAAGCGTTGAGAAAATTTTTTTTCAAAAAAAATTTTATAAACCCACGTAAAACATACGTAACACTGTGTCCAGATGTTACGTATGTTTTACGTGGGTTTATAAAATATTTTCTCAGCGTTTTTTTTTATTTTTTTATAAAAATGTGCCAAATACTGTTACAAACCTGTAAAAAAAATTAAAAAAAACGTTTTTACATGATTTTTACAAGATTTTCATGGTTTTCACATTGAGAATAGGTTTTCAAATTATCTATCTATCTACATATATATATGGAATACTTACTTTAAAAACCCTCCTTAGTGCCAAAACCGTGAAAACCATGTAAAAATCAAGTAAAAAAACGTTTTTTTTTGAAAATTTTTTTACAGGTTTGTAACACTATTGAGCACATTTTTTAAAAAAAATAAAAAAAGCACCGACCAAATATTTTAAAAAAAATATTTTATAAAACCATGTAAAACATACGTAACAAAACCTAAAAATTTTTTTGTCAGATTTGACGCAGCGTTACGTATGTTTTACATGGTTTTATAAAATATTTTTTTAAAAATATTTGGTCGGCGCTTTTTTTATTTTTTTTATAAAAATGTGCCCAATAGTGTTACAAGCCTTTAGAAAAATATAAAGAAAAAACGTTTTGTTATATGATTTTCACGGTTTTCGTACTAAGAAGTTGTTTTCAAATTATCGATTCCCTATATATATATATGGTGATTTTATAGTAAAAAGGATTAAAATCAAATATATATATATATATAGGGGATGGAATTTTTGATAACCCTTATCTTTTGCTACAACTACATAACCATCATCCAATGGTTACTTTAAAGAGGTAAGTGTATAGGATCGTGACACGTGTCAGATTCCTTTTTTTTTTCTTTTTTTTAATATAAAGGGCATTTTAGACATTTGTTTTTTAAGTAAAGTTTACCCCTTTTTTTTAAACATTCATAACTTTTTTATACTATATTATTTTTTTAAAAAAATTGCACCATTATACTCGTCTCATTTTTCTTTTTAATTTCGTTATAGTCTCGACTAGTTTTTTTTTTATTTTTTTGATGTCATGTATTTACATCATTGTAACGAGCTTAAAGATAGCAAATTAATTAGAAATTTTTTCTAACAATTGTAAATTACAGTAATGTAACAAAAAATGAAGTAATGTAACACAAAATGAAGTAATTTACAATGACATAATTAACGGTGACGTAACACATTATTTTATTTTTTTCTTTAACAATGATAAATTACAGTGATGTAATAGAACAATTATTTTGATTTTTTTCTCTCACAATGATAATTATAGTGATATAATTTATCATTGTTCGAAAAAAATTTAAACTAATTTGTTGTCAATGTAAATTACATCACTGTAATTTAAACCAAATTCACCGAAAAAAACCGAAACCGAATTTTACATCAATATAAATTATATCACGATAAATTACGTCAATGTAAATTACATCACTGTAATTTATCATTTTTAAAAAAATTTCAAATAAATTTGTTATATTTAAGCTCGTTACAATGATGTAAATATAGGGCATTTAAGAAATGTAAAAAAAATTAGTCGAGACTATAACGGAATTAAAGAGAAAAATGAGACGAACATAATGGTGCAATTTTTTTTAAAAATAATATATTATAAAAAAGTTATTAGTGTTTAAAAAAGAGGGGGAAAGAATTTATAAGGGGTAAAATGACTATGATGCCCTTTTTAATATTTTAATAAAATGCTTATGTGTAAGTTTATGATTGGTTGAAATGAGTTATGTAGTTCTAGCAAAAGATGAGGGTTATTTTTTACCCTTATCTTTTGCTACAACTACATAACTCATTTCAACTAATCATAAAATTACACATAAGCATTTCATTAAAATATTGAAAAGGGCATCATAGTCATTTTACCTTTATAAGTTTTTCCTCCCCTCTTTTTTAAACATTAATAACTTTTTTATAATATATTATTTTGTAAAAAAAATTGCACCATTATATTCGTCTCATTTTTCTCTTTAATTCCGTTATAGTCTCGACTAATTTTTTTTACTTTTTTTAGATGCTCTATATTACATCATTGTAACGAGCTTAAGTATAACAAATTTATTTGAAATTTTTTAAAAATGATAAATTACAGTGATGTAATTTACATTGACGTAATTTATCGTGATGTAATTTACATTGACGTAAAATTTGGTTTCGGTTTTTTTCGGTTAATTTGGTTCTAGTTCGGTTTTTTCGGTTAATTCGGTTTCGGTTCGTTTTTTTTTTGCTTTTTGCTCATCTCTAATTTGTAACGAGACTAAATACAACAAATTAGTTTGAATTTTTTTCGAACAATGATAAATTACATCACTATAATCATCATTGTTAGAGAAAAAAAAATCAAAATAATGTGTTATATTACATTATTGTAATTTATCATTGTAATTATCATTGTTAGAAAAAAATAAAATAATGTGTTATATTACATCACTGTAATTTATAATTGTTAGAAAAAAAATTCAAAATAATGTGTTATATTTATGCTCGTTATATCGATGTTTAATAATGGACAATGAGAAAAAAAATTAAAAAAACTAATCAACATTATAACGGGAATTAAAGAGAAAATTACATCACTGTAAATAATGTGTTACGTCACCGTTAATTATGTCATTGTAAATTACTTCATTTTGTGTTACATTACTTCATTTTGAGTTACATTACTGTAATTTACCATTGTTAGAAAAAATTCTAATTAATTTGTTATCGTTAAGCTCGTTACAATGATGTAAATACATGACATAAAAAAAAATAAAAAAAACTAGTCGAGACTATAACGAAATTAAAGAGAAAAATGAGACGAGTATAATGGTGCAATTTTTTTTAAAAAATAATATTGTATAAAAAAGTTATGAATGTTTAAAAAAAAGGGGTAAACTTTACATAAATGACAAATGTCCTAAATGCCCTTTTCACTAAAGAAAAAAGAATTGACACGCGACACGATCCTACACACTTACCTTTTTCAAGTAACCATTGGATGATGGTTAATGGGTTGTAGCAAAAGATGAGGGTTATTAAAAATTCTATCCCCTATATATATATGGTGATTTTATAGTAAAAAGGATTAAAATCAAAAAGTTAGTGAAAGAGTTTTTTTAGTTAAAGACACTTTTGTTGACTTTTTTGTCATGTTCTACTCAAATTTGTTTAAGCAAACATAACTTTTATATACGATATTATTTTTAAAAAATATTACACAAAAAAATGAGTGTTTTTTATCTTTAAAATGAGTATAGTATTGTTATATTTTTTTTTTGAACGGCATATAGTATTGTTATATAAAAAATATAAAAAAGTTACCTTTTCATGTAACTTATATATTTGTAATGTGTCATTGTATCTTTTGTCCATTATTGTGACTTTTGTCCGTAATTGTGTCTTTTTGTTCATCATTATGCCTTTTGTCCGTTACTATTTTTTTTCATTATTATGTCTTTTTGTTCATTATTATGTCTTTTTGCTTGTTTATCCATTATGTCTTTTGTCCATTATAAGGCCAAAATCGAAACAGTAGGCGGGCGCCTGGTGCCTAGACGCCTTCTAGGCCGATTTTTATAACAGTGGAAAATCATAATAATAAAACAACAACAACAAAAATGATCTAATACATAAAAAACAAAGATAAGATAAGATAAAATAATCGAAAACATAAAACGTAATAATAACTAGATATGACACAATAACCTAAAATTTATGTTACTAAAATAATAACTTTTGAAAAATAAAATATTAAAATAATAAAATTGTGCACTTCTAATATGTAAAACATAAAAATAAGTAAAAAATTTATTAAATATATAAAAGCCAATGACAAAAAACATGAAATAAGTTAAAACGTACAACACAATGATGAATACATATAATAGAATGACATGAATGTGAAACACAATGACCTGAACGTAAACCACATTGATGATTATATTACACAACGACCTAAACATAAAACATAATGATGATTATATTACACAAAGACCTGAATATAAAACACAATGATAAGTATATTACAAAATGACCTGATCGTAAAGCAAAATGATGAGTATATTACACAATAAACTAAACGTAAAACACAATGATGAATATATTACACAATGACCTGAACGTGATGAGTATATTGCACAATGACATGAATGTAGAACATAAAAATGTATATATTACACAATGACCTGAACATAAAACACAATTACCAAAATATATTTTTTTTAAAAATTAAGATAATTTATGTTTTTGAAAATAAAATAGTAAAATAACACAATTATGTACTTTGGATACATAAAACCTAAAAAATTAAACTACAATTTATTTAATTCATAAAAAATAATATCAAAATAACACATTATGATATAATAATAAAACATAATTATAAAGACATATTACACAATAACCTGAATCATTAAACACAATAACCAAAATATTCTTTTAAAAAATTAGAGAAATATAACTTGTTAATCACACAATCCTTCTCACACTTTTTTATTAATCTTTTTAAAATAAATATTTTGCATTTATTATTAATAAATGAATTTTGTAATATATAAAGTTAAAAGGACATTTTTGTAATTTATTAATTTTTTATACTCTTGTTTTTTCTTTGTTTTCTTTCTCTTTTCTTTTACTTTTAATTCTTTTTATTGTTTTATTTTTAATTTTACAATTAAAATTTAATTTATATTTCTATTTTTAATACATTTTATTTTTGTTAGTTTAGTTTATTTATTATTTCTTCTCATTTATAATTTTACTTCTTACAAATTAGTTTATCATTTTATTATTATTTTAACTAAGATTTATTATTTATAGGTGATAAAAATATAAATTAGTCCGTGCAGTTACAATTATTAAATAGGTTAACTAAAATTATTGTTTTGAAAAAGTTAATTCTAAATTTTTAGTTATAGTTTATTTAATAGAATAATAAAAAAATCTATTTTTTTAACTAAAAAATTCAAAATATTTTGCAAGAATTGAAGAATTAAAGGGATTAAAAATAGAAATTTATTATTATTTTTGGAGTAATTCAAAGAATTACAAATTTATTAGCTTCCAGGAGCAAATAAATTTAAAAGTTGATATACATAATACAACTCCAAATTAAGTCTACACAATATATAATGCTGTCATAAACATTGTTGTTTCAAGAGGCTCCTTCACACAGGATATACAACAAGCATACACTAGCAGCTTACAATACTATGTAGTATGTAACATAAGGTATTTAAATTTAAAAAATAAAATAAAAACATTTATCATAAAGAAATATTGAATCTTTGTAGGCTTATCGTTCTACGTTAACCATACGAGGACTCATGGACGAAGATTTATTAGGGCCGCCCCCCCTCTTTTTCCGTCCGTAGTGTTAATTTTTCGGCCGAAATGTTATTTTTAGTTAAAAATAGTGGTTTCGCCCCCCCTCGATTCAAAAATTTAACATATATATCGGGTTTCAAAAATTTTCACCCCCCCTCTTACTCCGCTCAAGCTCCGTCACTGCGAAGACTAAAGGCTGAAATTGATTTTACTGTCATATCTCGATACTCATTGTCACATATGAAACAACACTCGGCACCACTGTAGCTTTATGGTTAGGTAGTACAATCATACGGTGCTTTGATCATATTCCATATACAAATATGACGTCACAAAAACGTCTAGTTTTCGCATCCAAACCTCCGTTTTTTTTTAACATGGTAAAAATTATTCTCATTATAAAGTATGAAGTCTTAGATGAGAATTTAACACCTCCACTACATGAATCTGATTTTGTGCCGACTAACCCTATGTGACAATTGCGCTCGAAGAACTACGTCATCAACGAAATGAGCACATTTGGTCTTGTTTGAAATCCACATTTATTATTACGTATGTGTCAGAAGGACCATATCATAGCATATCAGTTCATGACTTGTAGTTACTCAGGAATCTTGTGCTAGTAGATCTCAAAGAAACATTCATCACATGATGTTTATTCAAATAGATGACCAACCGATTTCATGTCTACAATCATAACTCGGAAATGAAGAAAATGAGTGTAAGCGAAATCTCAAAACGAGGCTCCGATTTCAAGATACACTGAATCGAATATAGCGATAGATAAGAGGTCAAATATTTTGAACTCTTTAGGTCTTGAAATTATAACCATTGGAAAGAGCTCGAAAAATCGTGAACGTGGGCGAAAACCGCGCGCAAAACGGAGTTCGTATGCTCCCGGAATCACGAAAAGAAGTTTAAAATCAAAATGGTGACTGATGATGACGTGGGGCGGTACGCCCCACCCCAACCCTCCAGTTGGGGCGATGCGCCCCAGGCTCTATGTCGGCTAAAATGAGTTTAAGTGATCCGAAGTCGTCCAGAACGTTATTTCTTCACCTGCTTCGTCCCTAAGCTACCTACAGACGTAAAAATACAACCTTTGATCATTCTAACTCCATCATAAACCCATTAGAAGTCATAAATCTCACCAAGGATTGTATTTTCAAGTCCTGAGCTGTTTTAACCGCAGAAACTCGTCAGAACAGGTAACGGTTCGTTTTAACCTTCTAGTTTGATTTTGATTGATTAGATCTTGATTTTGAACGTAATGAGATAGTTAGGATTGCTGATTATTGCCTAGATGATGGCTAGGATTGATTATAAACGAAGAACACGAAGTTCTAACGGTTAAATCCTTGTTTTGATCCGTTGTAATGCCCGATTTTCATGAAATCATAACTATGATTATAATGGTTTAAACCATTTGATTATGACAATGTAGGTGATTAGTTTGATTAATCTTTGAAATGCAAAGGTTAAATCTAAGTGTTTCAAACTAATCACAATCATTAACATACTCATTGGAATGATTATCTGATGTTTGTGATAACAGTCATATTAGTATGTTAAATCTGGTTATTTCACCTATTCTGATGCTACATTGTGATATTTCATGATATTTGGGTAATCAATAATAAGGATTAATCACTCCTAAGCCATTAAATCATCTAGAAACTGTTTTAGCATTATAATCAACAACATTAACTATTTGGTTAATCTGAGATTATTCTGATTAATCTAGAGTGTCATCAACTTTGTATTAGGAATCTAATGCAATGTAGGTTCCTACATTATCATACATTGTATGATATGATATTAAATTAATTAATTATATAACTAATATCGAGTTGATGATTTAATAAGCAATGTCTTTGACATTGAACGTTCAGAAGGATCTAATCAGTAAACTAGAGCATAAATAACTTACTAAAGATAACTAAATGCAGAATCATCTATATACTATCAGTTTGGTGATACTCTGCTACCCTTATACTATCAGGTGAGTTTCGTACAACCCCTTTTATTTTTAATCTTTTATAAACATCGGGGAAACTCTGCAAACTGTTGTCTGAACATATGATATGCATCAATGATATCTGTGTGATTTCATGTGATTTTGTGGGATTTTATGGGATTTTGCCTGTAGACTGAACTCTATCATGGAACTGAAAGTCCTCATTTTTGAACTGTATCTAGTGAACCCATGTGTGGCCGAGCAGAAAACATTGATAGTACTATTGGTTGACACCCCATTCGCTGGGAGGATTGCATCTCCCCTTGTGTGAATGTTTGTTATCTGTTTCTTGAATTTCTTAATGGTATGATAGACATTAAGATAATGAGGCACTAAGATATGTACCGACGGGTAATATCTTGAGACAGACTAGACGTCATAAAGGAACTAGATACAGGTCCCATGGTTATCCAGAACTGAACTTTTGAGAACGTGCTTATCATATCATATTGTTTTAAATTGAACTGTCGAACTCACCAGCTTTGTGCTGACGTTTCAAATTTAAATCTTTTTGCAGGAAGACAGTGACACTCGGTGAGGCAGCACTTCAAACACTAGTAATTAAATAAGTCAGTTGTGTAATAAACTTAGTTGTAAATTATGATACTGATTGTAATGACGAAACCCTGTATTGTATTTATTTTAAGTTAATCTGTGTGCTTATGATATCGGTTCAAGTAAGTCACCCCTCACCTCGGAGACATCACCACTATGCTTCCGCAACCGGTTCGGTGACGTCAGACCAGACTCGAGGTGACGAGAGGTGGGGGTGTGACAGGGTGGTATCAGAGCCACAGGTTATAGAGAATTAGGTTGACTTAGAGACCTAGACTATAACCATAGGCTCGTATAGTGACACAGAGAGCACCGAACATTAATATTGAACAAAACTTGTTTTGAATTAAGCCAGGATAATCAGGTGGTACAAATTCCAGTTATGAGTGGCCAGCATAACTGAAATTTGCAACACGTGTGCATTCTAGTTTGATTTAATTCAAGCAAAACACTAACAACAGTAATGACGAATAGTTGCGTTAAGATAGGAGGATGTCTCATATCATGTTTATGTTGAATTTTATTATTCAATATTTATTCCATGATACTGATTAGAGATTTTCATACGTGATAATTGATGATACTCCTCCCACTAGTTTGATCTTGGATTTCGATTCATCGGAAGCATCGTTGGCTACTTCCCAGTCTGTACCACATGTATTAGCTATGTTATCACCACATGCACTAATTGCTTCACCCAAACATTCTTAAGCACCAGGTAAGAATGCTTATGCAGGGAAGAGGCAGAGTTAATCACTTTAGAGGATTCAGGCATGTGATGGACTTCGACACATGTGAGCTCAAGCTCTCAAGACTACCGGTCTTCCCCCAAGATGACAGCGGACACCGAGAGATGTGTTTAACATTACTCATGAGTTGAGAGAATCCTCCCACCAAGCGGAGCTATGAACACAACTTTAGCAGGTTAGCTAGGATCTACAGACTATACGCCATGAGATACAGCAGTCCCGTATTATTCTAAAGAACATTGGTACTACCGTATTAGAGATACTTATGTCGCACCTGTTTCTTATGAAGCAGGTGAATGTTTTAGATACGGTATCATCTTTGAATACCCTGTGTGTGAATGTATGAACTATATATTAATATCAAACTTGTATGAACTATAACTAGATAATAAAAGAGAACTATGTGAGAACATTACTGTATGAGAACATTTATGTACGAGAACATATATATGGTCTGTATGAGAACTTAATGTATGAACTAAGAACATATTAGAGAACTTGTGTGAGAACATGTCCTAGTTCTGTATGAACATATTTCTAAAAACATGTGTTGCAATGCAAAGAGCTGGGTAAGACTCTAGCATGTTTTTGAAATAACAGGACTAAGTATAACTACGAACATTTGTGTGATCTTTGTGTGCTGAGAACATGTCTGAACTATATCAATGTAGTTATACTATATTTCCTTATAATTACATTTCAACATAAAACTTCAGTGTATCTGAATATGATTGAAATTTATGTGATAGAATGGGTTATATCTTTAATGTTCTTAAACTGACCTGAATTTGTCTGCTTGTGAGTAGATTAATGGCTCCTAAAAGAGGTCGACCAGCTAAGAAAGCTGCTAAGAATATTACCAACCCTGAACCGAATCAAATTCCACCTCTGAATGTTGAATCAAATCCGGATCCGCATGTTAATCCGGAAGCGAACGTGGTTCCACCTAGGAACTTGGAAACGAATACTACTCCACCAGTGAACCCTGGAGCAGGCATTGTTCCACCTGCTGGTACAAGCGGATCTGAAACAAATGAAGCTATGATAGCTCGTATTGTGCGTGAACAACTATCTGCTTGTGGTATTTTGACACAACACCAACCACATATCACCGCAGGTTCTGGTGGGGAACACGATCATGTTGAGCATAATGCTATTGATGGTCACATTGAAACTCATACCACTACCGGTACAACTACCATTATTCCTGATCCACCCCGACAGGGATGTACTTACAAGTATTTTGCTTCCTGTAACCCTCCTACTTTTACTGGCAAAGAAGGAGCGGCTGGTCTTTTAAGGTGGATCGAGGAGATGGAAACTAAGCTCAAAATAAGTCAGTGTTTGGAGGAGCATAAGGTGTCTTATGCTGCCTGTTCTTTGAAAGACTCAGCTTTGACCTGGTGGAATACCCAGGCCAAGACTTTGGGTTCAGCCACAGTTGACTCGATGGGCTGGAATGATTTTAAAACTCTAATTAGATCAGAGTACTGTCCCATCACTGAAATTCAAAAACTCCAGGAGGAATTCTGGAATCACTCGATGATCGGTGCTGACTGTCTTGCTTACACTGATCGTTTTCATGAACTCACTTGTTTACTTCCCGACATGTTTCCTACGGAAGCCGCTTTAATCGAGAAGTACATTAAAGGTTTGATTCCCCAGATCCGGGGAATGGTGACTGCTGCTGAACCTACAACCCTGAAACATACGATTCTTTTGACCACTAAGCTTACCAATGAGGCGGTAAGGAGTGGTACTCTGTCTTTGAAGCCTCAGACGGTTCATAGTAGTAGTGATGTCGGTACCTCGAAGGTGTCAAAAGGTACCAAACGAAAGTGGTTTGGTAAGAACAAAACAAGGGCTCCGGCTGAGATTAGTCAGAACAAACCAACGGTGAAGAACTATGGTGCAAATGTTCCTGAGAGGAAAACTTATACTGGGCAGGCGCCCAAATGCAATAAGTGTCCACTCCATCACACGGGACCATGTCCTGTTTGTCTGAACTGTAACCGAGTTGGACATTATGCTAAATATTGCAACTTTCCTGCTCAGACACCAAACCAAGCACCACGACAAACCACTCAAACCAACCGGTCATGTTACAAATGTGGAAGTCCTGATCATCTCATACGAAACTGTCCACACAATAACACCAATCCGGGAACTGAAGCTGGGGGAGAGCTTTTCAGATTGGTGCGACCGAGGCGAGACATGATGCAAATATTGTTACTGGTACGTTTCTTCTTAATAATCTATACGCATCAGTTCTGTTTGATACAGGAGCAGATAAGAGCTTTATCTCTCCTGAATTTGCATCATTAATTTCATTGCCTACGGTAGATCTAGAAACTCCTTATGTTATTGAACTTGCTAACGGCAAGTTGATCAAAACAAACAATGTTATTCAAGGATGTTCCTTGAATTTCAATGATCATCTTTTCGATATTGATTTACTTCCTATTGAGCTTGGGAGCTTTGATGTCGTTGTTGGTATGGACTGGCTTTCTAATAACCAAGCGGAAGTTGTCTGTCAAAACAAGGTGATCCGTATTCCATTACCTAACAGTAATACACTGATAGTTCAAGGAGAACGAGCTGGTAGAAAACTTGGTATCATATCTTGTATGCAAGCTCAGAAATTCTTAAGGAAGGGCTGTTATGCTTTCCTAGCACATGTGACTGAGCACAATTCTTCACCCAAACAAATCACAGATATCCCAGTAGTCAAGGATTTTCCTGAAGTTTTTCCTGAGGATATATCAGGATTACCCCCAGTAAGACAAGTTGAATTTCGAATCGACTTAATTCCAGGTGCAGCACCTGTTGCTAAAGCCCCGTATCGGCTTGCACCATCCGAAATGCAAGAACTTTCAGGTCAATTGCAAGAACTGTTAGACAAAGGTTTTATCAGACCTAGTTTCTCACCCTGGGGAGCACCTATTCTTTTTGTGAAAAAGAAGGATGGTTCATTCAGGATGTGTATTGACTACAGGGAACTCAATAAACTGACCATCAAGAACCGATATCCACTACCTCGTATTGATGATCTGTTTGATCAACTACAAGGTGCTACTTATTTTTCAAAAATCGATTTAAGATCTGGATATCATCAGTTACGTATTCATGATGATGACATTCCTAAAACTGCTTTCAGAACTCGATACGGACATTACGAATTTCTAGTAATGCCGTTTGGTTTAACAAATGCACCAGCAGTTTTCATGGATCTGATGAATCGAGTATGTAGACCTTATCTGGATAAATTTGTGATTGTGTTTATTGATGATATTCTTATTTATTCTCGAAATCAACAAGAACATGCTCAACACTTGAAATTAATCTTAGAACTTTTGGCACGTGAAAAATTATATGCCAAGTTCTCCAAGTGTGAGTTCTGGTTATGAGAAGTTCAATTTCTTGGTCATGTAGTTAATCAAAACGGTATTCAAGTGGATCCTAGTAAGATTCAGGCGGTGAAACAATGGGAGACACCACGAACCCCGACTGAAATACGCCAATTTTTGGGGTTGGCAGGTTATTATCGCCGGTTTATCAAGAACTTTTCAAAGATAGCCTTGCCACTGACTACATTGACACAGAAAAATCAACCGTTTATATGGAGTTTTCAACAGGAGGAGGCGTTCCAACTGTTGAAACATAAACTCTGTAATGCACCTATATTGGCACTACCGGAAGGTACGGATAACTTCATAGTGTATTGTGATGCTTCACGTCAAGGCCTTGGGTGTGTTCTAATGCAGAAAGATAAGGTAATTGCTTATGCTTCTCGACAACTGAAAGTACATGAGAAGAATTATACCACACATGATCTAGAACTTGGTGCAGTAGTGTTTGCACTCAAGATTTGGAGACATTATCTATACGGAACTAGGTGTATTATATACACTGATCACAAAAGCCTCCAACACATTCTAGATCAGAAAATGTTGAACATGCGACAGAGGCGATGGGTTGAACTGTTAAACGACTATGACTGTGAATTCGTTATCACCCAGGCAAAGCAAATGTTGTAGCTGATGCTTTAAGTCGCAAGGAACGAGTCAAGCCTTTACGTGTGAAAGCGTTAGGTATGACTATTCAAACCAGTCTAATTCCTCAAATCAAAGACGCTCAGCAACAAGCTTTACAAGCAATGAACTATTCTGCTGAAGGACTGAGAGGATTAGATAAGAAACTTGATACCAAAGACGATGGACTATTGTATTTCAAAGACCGAATGTGGGTTCCCCTATTCGGTAACTCTCGAACTATTATCTTGGATGAGGCGCATAAATCCAGGTATTCTATTCATCCAGGTGCTGATAAAATGTATAAAGATCTTAAAGACTTTTACTGGTGGCCTGGAATGAAGAAACACATAGCTGAATATGTGGATCGATGTTTAACATGTCTCAAAGTTAAGGCTGAACATCAACGACCTTCTGGGTTATTGCAACAACCTGAGATTCCCATGTGGAAATGGGATCAGATCTCTATGGATTTCATTACTAAATTACCCAGAACATCACGTAATCATGACTCTATATGGGTTATCGTTGATCGCCTTACGAAATCTGCGCATTTCTTACCCATCCGAGAAGATTATTCTATGGATCGACTCGCTAAACTCTATGTTAATGAAATTGTATCTCGACATGGAGTACCGATCTCTATCATTTCTGACAGAGATAGTCATTTATGTCACGATTTTGGCAAACTCTTCAGAATGCTCTGGGCACGCAAATCAATATGAGCACAGCTTATCATCCACAAACTGACGGGCAGACTGAACGAACAAATCAAACTCTTGAAGACATGCTCAGAAGCTGTGTGATTGATTTTGGAGGTAGCTGGGATATTCATCTTCCACTTGTTGAATTCTCATACAATAACAGCTACCATACCAGTATTCAATGCGCTCCATTCGAAGCACTTTATGGACGACGCAAGTAGATCACCTATCTGTTGGTCAGAGGTAGGTGAAAGTCAAATCATCCCCAGAATTCATTCAGGAAACAACTGATAAGATCGCACTCATTCAAAGAACGAATCAAAGCTGCTCTCGCGATCGTCAAAAGAGTTATGCTGATAATCGCCGTAGACCACTCGAATTTCAAGTAGGTGATCGAGTAATGTTGAAAGTGTCACCTTGGAAAGGCATTTTCAGATTCGGGAAGCGAGGTAAACTTTCGCCAAGATTTGTAGGGCCATTTAAAATTCTTGAACGAATTGGACCAGTAGCCTACAGACTTGAATTACCTCTTGAACTCAGTAACATTCATGATGTCTTTCATGTATCTAATCTGAAGAAATGTTTAACTGGTGAATCATTGATCGTACCTCTCGAAGAGATTCATATTGACGAAAAACTTCAGTTCAGTGAAGAACCAGTAGAGGTAATGGATCGAGAAACGAAAGTGTTAAAACGTAGTCGCATACCAATTGTTAAAGTGCGGTGGAACTCGCAACGTGGACCCGAATATACGTGGGAACATGAAGATCAAATGAAAGCAAAGTACCCACATCAATTCTCATAAACAATTGTCTTAATGTAAGTCTTCACTAAATTTCGGGACGAAATTCTTCTAACAGGAGGAGACTGTGACAATTGCGCTCGACGAACTACGTCATCAACGAAATGAGCACATTTGGTCTTGTTTGAAATCCACATTTATTATTACGTATGTGTCAGAAGGACCAAATCATAGCAATCAGTTCATGACTTGTAGTTACTCAGGAATCTGGTGCTAGTAGATCTCAAGAAACATTCATCACATGATGTTTATTCAAATAGATGACCAACCGATTTCATGTCTACAATCATAACTCGGAATGAGAAAATGATGTAAGCGAAATCTCAAACGAGGCTCCGATTTCAAGATACACTGAATCGAATATAGCGATAGATAAGAGGTCAAATATTTTGAACTCTTTGGTCTTGAAATTATACCATTGGAAAGAGCTCGAAAAATCGTGAACGTGGGCGAAAACCGCGCGCAAAACGGAGTTCGTATGCTCCCGGAATCGCGAAAAGAAGTTTAAAATCAAAATGGTGACTGATGATGACGTGGGGCGGTACGCCCACCCCAACCCTCCAGTTGGGGCGATGCGCCCCAGGCTCTATGTCGGCTAAAATGAGTTTAAGTGATTCGAAGTCGTCCAGAACGTTATTTTCTTCACCTGCTTCGTCCCTAAGCTACCTACAGACGTAAAAATACAACCTTTGATCATTCTAACTCCATCATAAACCCATTAGAAGTCATAAATCTCACCAAGGATTGTATTTTCAAGTCCTGATCGCTGTTTTAACCCGCAGAAACTCGTCAGAACAGGTAACGGTTCGTTTTAAACCTTCTAGTTTGATTTTGATTGATTAGATCTTGATTTTGAACGTAATGAGATAGTTAGGATTGTTGATTATTGCCTAGATGATGGCTAGGATTGATTATAAACGAAGAACACGAAGTTCTAACGGTTAAATCCTTGTTTTGATCCGTTGTAATGCCCGATTTTCATGAAATCATAACTATGATTATAATGGTTTAAACCATTTGATTATGACAATGTAGGTGATTAGTTTGATTAATCTTTGAAATGCAAAGGTAAAATCTAAGTGTTTCAAACTAATTACAATCATTAACATACTCATTGGAATGATTATCTGATGTTTGTGATAACAGTCAGATTAGTATGTTAAATCTGGTTATTTCACCTATTCTGATGCTACATTGTGATATTTCATGATATTTGGGTAATCAATAATAAGGATTAATCACTCCTAAGCCATTAAATCATCTAGAAACTGTTTTAGCATTATAATCAACAACATTAACTATTTGGTTAATCTGAGATTATTCTGATTAATCTAGAGTGTCATCAACTTTGTATTAGGAATCTAATGCAATGTAGGTTCCTACATTATCATACATTGTATGATATGATATTAAATTAATTAATTATATAACTAATATCGAGTTGATGATTTAATAAGCAATGTCTTTGACATTGAACGTTCAGAAGGATCTAATCAGTAAACTAGAGCATAAATAACTTATTAAAGATAACTAAATGCAGAATCATCTATATACTATCAGTTTGGTGATACTCTGCTACCCTTATACTATCAGGTGAGTTTCGTACAACCCCTTTTATTTTTAATCTTTTATAAACATCGGGGAAACTCTGCAAACTGTTGTCTGAACATATGATATGCATCAATGATATCTGTGTGATTTCATGTGATTTTGTGGGATTTTATGGGATTTTGCCTGTAGACTGAACTCTATCATGGAACTGAAAGTCCTCATTTTTGAACTGTATCTAGTGAACCCATGTGTGGCCGAGCAGAAAACATTGATAGTACTATTGGTTGACACCCCATTCGCTGGGAGGATTGCATCTCCCCTTGTGTGAATGTTTGTTATCTGTTTCTTGAATTTCTTAATGGTATGATAGACATTAAGATAATGAGGCACTAAGATATGTACCGACGGGTAATATCTTGAGACAGACTAGACGTCATAAAGGAACTAGATACAGGTCCCATGGTTATCCAGAACTGAACTTTTGAGAACGTGCTTATCATATCATATTGTTTTAAATTGAACTGTCGAACTCACCAGCTTTGTGCTGACGTTTCAAATTTAAATCTTTTTGCAGGAAGACAGTGACACTCGGTGAGGCAGCACTTCAAACACTAGTAATTAAATAAGTCAGTTGTGTAATAAACTTAGTTGTAAATTATGATACTGATTGTAATGACGAAACCCTGTATTGTATTTATTTTAAGTTAATCTGTGTGCTTATGATATCGGTTCAAGTAAGTCACCCCTCACCTCGGAGACATCACCACTATGCTTCCGCAACCGGTTCGGTGACGTCAGACCAGACTCGAGGTGATGAGAGGTGGGGGTGTGACACCCTATACCGACGACAAAAGTTGTTGTCATACATCAACTTGTGCCAATGACGTGTGGTAGGTGCAGGGTTTCCCGAAATTTTTTTTGTCTGATCTCTATCCCAACAATCCACGGTCGGTACAACCAAGGTGAAAAGGGCGGGACTTTCGACTACACGTCGTCGGCACAAGTTTCCCGAATGTTTTTTCTTTCCCTTTTTCTTCAAGCGTGCATTTGGATATTGTTTTATTTAATGTTGGTTTATCCCACCGACATGTCGTCGGCACAGACCTCATTAAAAAAAAAGTCTGAGCTGTAAAACATTGCCGTTTTGAAGAGCCTTATCCCAACTACAAGTCGTCAGGATAGGTTGAATCGCAAAAAAAAAAAAAACAAAAAAAAAACTTTTAGCTTCTGCAGAGCTGGATTATTCTCCTCATTGTTGCTCTCTCATGTTTCTTTCGTTCTTTTCGTTTTTTGGAAGATTTTCAAGCTCAATTTAAAGTAAAATCTTGTATTTGGAGCTTAGATAGTTGTGGGTTTTGAAGTTTTTATCTACTTTTTGCTAGTTTTCACTTATGCTCTTTATATTTCTTAGGTTTTTGAAGATTTGAATGTTTTTGATAGGTGTTTAACAACTTCTTCCATTCGGCACAAATAAAAAAATTTCAAATTTCATTCGCCTGTTGCGACTACATGTCGTCGGAATAAATGTACTTTGTCCCGATGAACTCTATGCCGACGACTATGCATTCTATTGGTACGAATTAATACCGACGACGTCTGTGCTAATGACTTGTCATCGAAAAAGTCAAATTGGCCAATAGCGACGAAAACTCGTCGGGACGGCGTTCAAAAATTTAGTGGACACGGGTGCTATATATTGTAGTGTTCAAACACAATCCACTTAGGTTTTATTGGACATAATGCACTCCTAACCAATTTGAGGGTTCTAGATTTATAATTTGTTCTGTCATACATAATTTTCAAAGCAACATATATATATTGATTTAATTGACCATCCATCGGATGACCATTATATAATTATTTAAATACGTGGTATTAGTTAATGGTTTTACGTCCTAGGTTATTACCCTTAGTTAAATATATAAAAAAAAATAAATAACAATTTCTAGTATGGTTAAATTAAATTTATACTTTTTTTCTTCCATGTCATACCTGTAACATCACTTGAAAACTTGGAATACTACTTCGTCCCTTAAAATAATCATAATTAACAAAAATTGATCGAGGAAACAATTTAAAAAAAAAAATACTATGTATAAAAAGTATACCGTTTTCAAATAAATAAATAATAAAATGTTTTTGTACACAATACAAACATTTATGAAAAAAAAAAACATCCTGTAAAAATGTAAAAGGTTTTTTTTTTTAGAAATTAAATAAATAACGTGTTTGTAAAAATAAGTGAAAATCTTTTAGGTCACCCGGAGTGGGCATCGGGAAGTAGCCGGGGAGGGTTTTACCGGAATGGGGAAAAGTGGGAACACCACCCCCTGGAAGTGGGGTGGGATGAATCGGGAACCACTCACCGATTGAAGCCGAGATGGGAAGAAGGGTGGGGTTTTTATTTTAAAAAAAAAATTCCAATTTTAGCCTATTTAAATAACTCTAAACAACCACAAATCACACAATTTTCTCTCATTTTCTACAATCTATACACTAAATTTATAAAATTTTCAAGTAAAATGGAAGGAGGTTCATCCCGTGGTTGGTCGTCAAGCAAGAAATTTAGAAAATGGGGAAAAGTGGGGAAAAATGGGACGACACCGTGCAAAATGGGAAAAAGTGGGGAAAAGTATGGAAAAGTGAGAAAAGCTGATGTGGCGCTGATGTGGCAACGGAGAAAAGTGGGGAAGCACGGGACGACTTCATGTGGCCTTAGGAAAACTTAAAAAAAAAAACGGCAGGGGAGAAGATATTATCCTTTCTTGTTTCATGGGTTGTTTCTGCGGGGGTGTTCTTGGCTTCTTGCCATGTAGGTGACATCATTCATATTACGTCATCCCATATTTCTCTTTAGCTTGCTCTATATCGATTATTTTTTCATTTATTTACTGTTTTATTAAGGGTCGCGGTATTAAACAAGTATGTTTACATATCCTATAACTATAATTTATCATCTTTATTAAACCATACGCGTTGTATAAGTTTATACGTGTCGTATAATGAAGTGTTATACGGTTCACACAGACCTACCTATATGAATCGTATTCCCCCCCGATTCCACCTACCATGTATCAACATACATAGCAAAGTTATTTATCATAGTTTGAACCCAGAAAGTGGTGGTCGTAGAAAACTTTATCATTAATAATTATTTTAAGTTATTGCTGTCGCTGATTCTTGTTTGGAGTTTTTTTTATTTCTTTTTCTTTTCTTTTCTTTTAAGCTTTTTAGTTTTTATTAAATGATTTCAGTCATTATACTTTTGCTCAATAATTTTATTAATCAAAAAGGTTGAAAACTTAATTTTTTAATTTTAAGTAAAAACATTTTGAATGTTAGAAATATATATTTTTTAACGATTTGAATCACTGACGAGTCATATACTCATCCGATCATATCCATACTCAATAGAAAGAAATCCACCATAGATGAGAGAAAAACCCCATAGCCCAGCATATAACTCTTATTTTGTTCATATTAGGACTTGAACTTGTAGCATTTCCAATATTTAAGTCACATGGTACTTACTCTCAGCCAGTTGAGCCGAAAATATTGGTGAGAAATTTTTGTTTGGAGACGAAAAAGATGAAAGAAGATTCAAATTATGAAACGCAACACTAGTTGTCGGTTTGTCGCTTCTTTGTTTTTTCTGACTGACTCGTGATCGATTTATTTATTTATTTTTTTTTTAACAACTAGACGTGACATTTGAGAAATTTAAACACTTACTTCTAAGGTAAGTTACTTTCCTAATTTGTGATAAATTAATAAATTGTTCAAAAACATATAATCATCTTCGTACGAATTCAGTCAAATAATATCAATTGAAATTTACTAGCTTTTATGTTTGGGAAAATTCCAAATTAGTTAAAGTTGACAACCTTTTTATCAAATTAATCACTCAAATTCCGGCGTCTAAGACGCCGCTTTAGACGTCACCTTTTCTGTTCTTTTTGTAAACATACGGGCCCACATGTCGGCGACTTTGTCGGGGTCTAAATGAGTGTCTTAAGACTCCTTTTCTACCGGTGTCTTAGACGCCACTTTAGGCGCACTCTTTCTGTCAAATCTGGTAAAGCGGCGTCTAAAGGGGCGTCTAGGACGCCAGTAGAAAAGGGGGTCTTAAGACACCTATTTAGCCACCGGCATGTGGACCCGTATGTTTACAAAAAGTACAGAAAAAGGGAGTATAAAGAGGCGTTTAAGGGCCGGAATTTGAGTGATTATTTTGGTAAAAAAGTAGTCGAACTTTGATTAATTTGGTAATTTTTCCTTTACATTTTCTATGATTTTGTAATAAAATTATAATTTAACACGTGGCAACCGGTTAAATTATAATTAACAATATTTTTAAGAGGATATTTTAACTTGCAGTTATTTTTATTGATTCATTTATTATTATTTTTTTTCAATTTTCACGTGTTAATATGGAATAATTTATAAATATAACATATACCCTGAAATATGTAATTTAGACATACACGTATACATTGACATATACATTCCATAACAAAAATCGTAAACATACATAAAAAAACTATTTCAATTTTTCGGTACAACCATTCGTTTTTTAGGACTACCGTTCACAAAATAAACAAATTACTTTTATTATTCAGTTACTTGAATTACAATTCAGAGAAATCCAAAATATAAAATAAAGTACTACAATAAAGATAAAAATGCTAAAATTTAAATTACAATAAAGAAGCATAAAATAAGATGAAATTAATTTTAATGAGTTCGGTGACTGAGGATTTCTGTTCAACAGAGGTCCCTTAAAACAGATTTCAGGCCACCCAGGTGAACCTGACTGTTTTCCAGGGTACAACAGCCGAAACAGTATGTATTGCCAAGGTTAACCAAAACCCGAAACGTTACCTGAAAAAATAGTGTTTAACATGAGAAATCAATCGTTGTAGGTAGTTGAGAACTCAACAAAGTATATGCTTATGTTGAGAACCTTTGAAGCTTGTGTGTGTATATCTCAATTTGTTTAAAGATCTCAAAAAGTAGTAAAGAAAACAAGAGACCAAATGTATGACTCTAAACATTAACCTAGAGTTAACTTAAATACAACGAGTTATAATCGAGAATCCTAAAATAGACCACTATAACAGGCAAGTGTATCTATCAATTGCAGGATAGTTAATGGAAGTTCGGATATCGAACCCAAGATACATTGGCCTAACGAAACAAAACTAGACAGTGATTAATTAAAGGTGGGTTTTGAATAAAAATGAGAATTACTAAATTAATTAAACAAATTATCATAATTAAATTGGAAAAGACAATTAACTCATATTAAACCTTAAAAACAGATTAACAAATTTAATTGAAAGAAATGAAACACAACTTTTAGAAAAACCTTAACAAATGAAGAAAACTCTACTTAGGTTGGATTACTGTTTGTGATTTTTGAAAACTATTGATTTTGGTTGACATGAAAGAACTAGGATCTTAAACAATAGGGAACCTAATGGATTCTGGATCATTTACCAGATGTAACCAACTAAGAAAACCCTAATCTTGCAATACGCACACTAGTTTGTTGGATCACTTTTCGGATTTTTCCAACAACACTTTTGCACTCTTACAGACAAGCCACATTCCTGATTTTCTTGTCTCAATACACCAAAGATGTAAGGAGTAATCTTAAGATGTTTATTTTGACACTAAATGGCAATAACACAAGAATTTCCAAAGAAACATCCCTCCCGGCTAGTTACTAAAGAAATCTAATGTTAAAGACCATTCGACAAGTTTATCACCTTCCGGATTTCTAGACATGGAAACACACAAAACCCTAAAAACATCAATTAAACTTTTCCTATGGCTAGTGATATCAAACAAGCCATAAACTAGTCATAACACAAAGTCAATGACCTAATACGCGTCTAACACCGAAACACATTCAACAAACACGTATGGAACATGATATTAACTGATATAATCAAGATTAAACATGCAAAACTCATCAAAATAGCATAATAAGATCTGTTACAAAAGTGTTTTCCATCAATGATTAAACCAATAGTCAATAATAACCAATAATCATTCAAACAAACATCCAAACCTAAGTAGAATCAAAGATCTAGCCAACTAACATCATTTTCAGTCAAACACAATTAAAAACAATGAAATAAAATGTACTAAACTACTGAAAATGAAGAACAAGAAGTAACCAAAGTGTGTTCAACAAATGTCTAGCCTCCTAGCAATCCTTAGCCATCCAAACCTTTCCAAATGCTTTCAAGACCTTTAGAAATGCTACTGGGATCGAAAAATGGCCGAACATGCTTCTCATTGCGGCTGGAAAGCTTCCTTTTTTATTTCTCGAATTAGGGTTAGCTTTTTCAAATCTTTAAGGCCGTCGCGTACCTCCAAGTCCCTTACTAGCACCCTTGGCGTACCGCGAAGGACAAAACAATAGGGGCTTTTCCGAAATCCTTGGCGTACCGCCAAGGGTTGAATTTCTCTTCATGGCGTACCACGACGTCTACAGGTTTCTTCCAACTTTATCTTTTTCTTCTATTTTCACCTGGGGCTCGATTATCTCGTGTTTTAGCCTCGATTTCCGTTCATTTCATTCGACAAACCTGTAAAAACCAAAAAATGTAAAAAGAAACTAAAAATAACCTTAGACGACATATTTACAAACTAAAATCGACTCAAATTCACATAAAAACTGGATGTGTTTAGCAACATATCTAGATAATCCCCCACAGTGACCTTAATTCATATAATTAGGTTATTGAGCCTATGTCATGATATCTCCAATTTTTAAAATAGGTTTTCTTTTGTACAAATTTGTTCGAAGGGCTTTAGTCCCATTCCTCTTGACGACTTGTATACTAACTCTCTGCTTAAGCCTTTTCTAAACAGATCTGCTATGTTATCTTTTGACCTCACATAGTCAATTGAGATGTGTGAGGCCTCGATCCCAGGTACCTCTCAGAGTTGGTTTTCGTCATAACACATAGCTCTTAAACAAAAAACTTTCATAATTAGCAGCGGAAATTTAAACATAGATCGATAACAGAGTTACAATTAAATGTCTGTATCAAAAACATATTAGATTGCCACAACCACTGGATCGTCTAACTTTATGCCACGAGCTTCATCATATCCTCTTGCCTATTCATCAACCTGACATACATGTTAAAATGTCAGCTTCCGCTGGTGAGTTCTAGTTTTAGTAAAACATCATAAACGTTTAATGAGTGAACATCATAAAACATCATCTTGTTCATACAAAACATAACATCATGATCATCATCATACAACCACTGCTACTGAGCGTAACAGTAAGCTTATGCCGGCACAAGGCTCCATAACCTTTGATCTGACTCGTCGAAGCGTTCTGCAGAGCCATACTTACCCAGTAATAAGTACTAGAGCAACATCATACTTACCCCATACGAATATGGGAGCAGCATCATACTTACCCCATACGAATATGGGAGAAACATCATACTTATCCCATACAAATATGGGAGCAACATCATACTTACCATATACGAATATGGGAGCAACATCATACTTACCCCATACAAGTAAGTGTCAAAGTAATCTACTCCTTATTTTTGTTTAAATCCTTTGATCACTCACCTTGCCTTGTACTTATCAATGGAACCATCAGCTTTCATCTTCCTTTTGAATATCCATCGATATCCAAGTGGTTTACACACTGGTGGAAAATCTACTAGCTTCCAAGTATGCTTTTGTAAGATCGAATCAATTTCATTCTTTATCGTCTTTCCATTGAGGTCCTTCCAAAAAGGTGGCTGCTTCATGATAGGTTTGGGGCTCTTCCTAAACCATATAAGTAAGAAAATCAGGTCCAAAAGATTTTTCAATCCTTTGCCTCTTACTTCTTCTTGGCTCAACCTCTTCAGCCTCTAATTGTTCTTGATCTTCATCATAAACAATCTCATCAACTGGTGTTGATGAACTTGGGAGTTACTTTTTCAAACAAGGAAACACTTCTTCAAACAATGATGCATTCCTTGACTCCATTATAGTATTCTTGTGTATTTCAGGATTCTTTGAATCATAAATAAGAAACCGATATGCACTACTATGATGGGCATAACTAATGAATACACAATCCACAGTTTTGCGTCCTATTCTTTGAACCTTTGGTGGTGGAAACACCACTTTTTCTAGACACCCCCACACTTTCAAGTATTTGTAAGATGGCTTTCTTCTCATCCACAACTCATAAGGAGTTACATCCTTTTTCTTGAAAGGTATTTTGCTTAAAAGATAAGTAGCCGACAAAATGGCTTCCCTCTACATGTTCTGGCTCATTCCAGAATAATTAACATAGCATTCATCATCTCTTTCAATGTACGGTTCTTTCGTTCTGCAATACCATTTTGTTGTGGGAAATAAGGAGCGGTACACTCATGGATAATTCCATTTTGTGCACAAATATTGGCAAAACATATTCTCCGCTTTTATCACTCCTTAGAACTTTTATCTTTTTGTTGAGTTGATTCTCAACCTCAGTTTTATACAAAACAAACTTGTCAATTGCTTCATCCTTACTCTTAAGTAAGTAGACATAGCAATATCGTGTACTATCATCAATAAATGTGATAAAATACCTATTTCTATCTCTTATGAGAATCGATTTTAAATCACACACATCAGTGAGAATTATGTCAAGGGGTTCAGTTATTCTTTCAACCGACTTAAAAGATGATCTTGTTTGTTTTGCTTCAACACATGTTGTACATTTTTATTTTGAATCAATGGAAAACTTTGGAATGAAATCTAGTTTAATCAAACGACGCATCGAATTGAAATTAACATGACCTAAACGACCATGCCAAACATTGGATGACTCAATCAAATAAGCAGAATTAGAAGCATTTTCATTCATGTTCTCAACCTTAGCTATTACATTGAGTTTAAACATTCCATTTTGGGCATAACCCTCACCAACAAACATTCCACACTTAGTTAAAACAAATTTATCAGATTCAAAGACTAAACGAAAATTATGTTTGTTAAGCAACCATCCTGACACCAGACTCTTACGTATGCCAGGAACATAGAGCACATTGCTCAAAATGAGCTCCTTCCCTGAAGTCCATTTTAAGATTACACTACCTTCACCCTTGACATCGGCAGTTGCTGCATTCCCCATATACAGCTTCGAGTCACCCACCACCTCTTTAAACGTATTAAAAAAGGCCCGATCAGGACACACATGACAGGTAGCACTAGTGTCAACCTATCACCCCTTAGGGTCATTTGACACCAAGTTGATCTCCTCCATCATAATAGTGATGTCATATACCATTGTAACAAGAGGCATATCGTCCTCTATCATATATGCTCGATCCTGTTTAGGAGCCTTGCACTTATCAGCACGGTGACTATGTTCACCGCAATTGTAGCATTTTTTTTTAAATGGGAAAACATGCTTCTTCACACCACCTTTTTTTGGCCCAAAGTCCATAACCTTGCCCTTGCCCTTGTAGTTGTCAATTTTTTTTACCCACGAGAAGATTGACCATGCTTTCCCATATTAGCTTTTGGAGCAAATTGTTGTTTTGTCATTTTAAGAGTCAACCTATTGTTTTCCTCAATTCGAAGACAAACCACAAGGTCCTTTATAGACAATTCCTATCGCTTATGTTTTAGGTGGTTCTTGAAATTGTCACACCCCGAGCCGGCCTGAACGGATCGGGTTTTCCCGTCAGGCGGAAGGTTCCCGGGGCGTGATATCTTGAGTGATAATCAAATGATCAGATTGTTTACATAGCACATGATAATTAAATGAGAAATGCTAACACATCCATGACATAGAATTACAAGATTAAATTACAATGTATCGTTCATAATTTAACCAAGTAAATCTATCAAAAGAATCAATGTAACTATATCTTGTATCTGTACAAGATATACAAAATATGATTCATTGTTCTTGTCACCAAAAGCATGCAACACAAAATAAAGCTAGGTCTTCTAAATGTCCACTAGCTTAGTCCATGCATATATATGGCTGCACCTGTTCATCACCTGAGAAAACATGCATTTAAACAAAGTCAACACTAGGTTGGTGAGTTCATAAATAGGTTAATTGAAAACCTTGATTCATTCGCATGCACAATCACAACGTATATTATGTTACTTGTATGTTATCTGTTTTCACATGTTCTCCCAATGGCTTGTCAATAGTTATATTCACAAATATTATATTGTCCTAGTAATGATGCTTATATATAGGGCATATGTAAGGGAACTAAGCCCTAGCCAACATCCCACCACATCACTACTAGAACTCCACACTACTTGCAATACAACTATGGATTTCCATTCCCATTCCACATGTTCATCTCATTCTCGATCACCTGTTATCTCATGTATAGAATAATATAATAATAAAGGTTTAGTTATCAAACTGAAGTATTGATAACCCTTTTTACGCATTAAGGATATTAGGTTTATCAAATCTGATCCTTGTATTATTCTATTACTTGTGGGGTTAACTGTTAATCACTTTTAAGTATTAAGAGTGTTAGTTAATGTGACAATTCGGAATTTCGAATTAACCCCGTTAACCGAAATCTAACGGGAGTTGTATGAAATTACACAAAATCAAACTAGAGGGGTTATAATTGAGCAAACCAGTCTTAGAATGTTAAAACTTTAAGGGTTAAAAAATTGCAATTTAATAAAAATATCAATTTTGACTTTGAGAGTCAAAATTCAGACATAGGGGCAATTAAATCCGAAATTCACCACAATATAGGTTGTAACTGAATACTAACCATCTTTAATCATCACATTGATGATTATCATCAATGATCATCGGTTATAATGATCAATTATGTCGAATTTAACTCAATTGTAAGCCAAAGAGTCAAAACCGTTACTAATCACTACCAAAATCATATCATTCGGAGTCATAACATCAAATTGAAGCCTCATATACCATATTCGACCCTTTTAACATCTGTTCTATATACCAATTCGATTTTAGAAGCCACGAAAGAAGATTTTGATCAAGAGCTCGGCCGAATATCAAGCTAAAACTCGATCACCATCAATTCTATATCAAACCAGGTAAAAGATCGCTTCTACACAACCTAATCTAGCCGACTAAGCATAGCCCTATGCTTAGATCGTATAAAAACATCTAATTTTATGAATCCTAAGTCTAGGGTTCATCATTCATGATGAATTGGGGATTTCTAACAAAACGAATTCAAACGTTAAATTAAACTACATTAGTAGCTTCGTATATGGTTTTTAAAAGATAATCCTATGTTGATTTTATCAAATAACAACGAATTGTGTGAAACCCAATTCTAGGGTTCTTATACAGAAACGATTTGGGTGTTTCTGCTCAAACGAGTTTAAGAATGAAATCAAACACAACATAAAGTTTCGGATTATCATTCTTAATGAAAACCACATGTCAATTTCATTTAATTACAACGGATTTATGGAGTTCGAATTCTAGGGTTCTTAGGTAAAAATGTTTTGGGGGTTTCGACCCAAAAGAATTAGATATTCAAATTAACTATCACAGATAGTTTCGAAATGCCATATGTAATGAAAATCCTAAGTTAATTTGATCAATTAACAACGAATGATAGGAATTCGATTTCTAGGGTTTGTTACACGAAACGAATTGGGGGTTTGTATTTAAACAAGCATGATAATTTAATCAAAAGATACAGAAAGTTTCAAAATATCTAGTGTAACGAAAAACCTATGATTTTTCAGATTAACAATAACGGATTTGATGAAATTGAGTTGGGGATTGAGACTTTAGTTCGAATTTGGTCAAAATATAAAAATCATATGATTTTGCTGATATAGATCAATTAAACACACACATGTACTTGTTTAAAACCATAGAACCAAAGCCCCATTGATTGGGGATCGATCGGATTCGATTCGGGGTTCAATTTGAAATCTAGATGGTTTGGTTTAAGAAAACAAAAGGGGACCCGACTTGTTTTAGTTTAAAATCATTTGAATTAAATATTAACAGTAAATCAAACATAGATCAACTGGTTGAGAGTGTTGGTTTGGTCCGGGAGGTCGTGCGTTCGAATCCGTGTCTCACCGGTTTTGCATAAATAAACGAATTTTTGGTTTTTAAACCATAACTTCTTCATTTTAACTCCGTTTCAATCCATTCAAATTGCGTTGGAACCGAAATGTAATTTCAAACAAAATGAAATAATAAAATTTATATTTTTGACCAAAAACACGATTTTGTACGTTACGAGTATATATATTAAATCGTATACGTTTATACGATTTAAACAAACGAAAGCAGATTTGTGCATGCTTTCGTATGTACGTTTCACGCAATCTAATCTACGTGTGTTGACACGTATGTAATAACAAACACGATTCGGACATTTTAAATAACGAAACGTTATCGTAAATACACAGATTATTCGTAGAAGGTTGTTTACGCGAATTCGCGAGCATTTGATCATTCGATTCACATTCACAGGTGCGTACACGACCCCTTTTCTTATTTAACTGTTTTGGGGGAGAAAACATGTACAAACAAACACTTTTAGACACATATCACTTGCATGAGTTAGCTGTTTACTATAAGTGCAAACATAGCATTACAAAGCCTTACATTTCGAACCGTTTAGTTTGCCGTAGTGCAAAGCGTGGTAGTTGAAGATAGATCTATTGGGTTTGACAAACCTCACTTGGTAGATGGGATCTACGCAAGTGTTTAACTGACCAAACACACATTACTATTGTTTATGCTAGACAATAGGGAAAGGCTATCAAACATTACAACAGTCAGCTTCGGTGTCGACCACTTATGTAAATAGTACAATGACTAGCTATCATGACTATGCAATTTGTGATTATGTGATCTGCAAACATTTCTTACAAACAGCTTGTTCAAACATTTGGTTCAAACATTTGTGATTATTCATACAAACCTGTGTATGCACCAACCTTTGTGTTGACTTGATTTACATGTTTTCTCAAGACACTAAGGTACAAGCAAGGACAAGCAGGGACTAGGACGTTGGGTCTCATGCATACAGTTTACTTTAGTTGTTGATTTAAAACATTGAACATTGTATTTATGGTTTTGAAATAGTTACTTTCTATTATTAGTTTTCAAACGCTTCCGTAAACAACAAACTTTGATTTTACAAATTAAGACCAAAGTATGTTTGAAAATCATATAGAGGTCTTCGTTATGTCTAATGATCTGAGATCCTGGTTTGTCACGTCCCAAACGGTATGATTCCGTTAGTTGAAAATTAGGGGGTGTGAGAGATTGGTATCAGAGACATTGGTTATAGCGAACTAGGTTTGCATTGGTAGACTAGACTATAACTGTTAGACATTAGACACACTTGCTTACACGATAGTTTGCATAGCAATTTCATATGGTATTATGTAATAGACATGGCCTTACCATCCACACCTACCGGTGACAAGGAATATCAAGTTGTATCATCACCAGCATCTCAGAAGAGACAGCTTAAGCCAATGGATGACTCGATTCACTACGATGAGGAGATACACACATGACCGAGGGAGAACAGCCAGTATTGGCAGTGGATCCCTGATCTCATTCACAGTAGGGTGCATGAGGAGCGAGTACCTCTGCCACCTACTCCTAGCACTACTACTAGTGGTTGGACATTACCTACTCTAAGATATCCACCAGAGCAAGCATTAGCAGCTTTTGTTGCAAGTACGAATCGGGGGATTCATAACATGCGAGAGGCAGCTAGATAGATCACTAGATTACTAGAGGGATGAAATAGGTTCTATGATTCACATAAATAAGTCAAGGGATGAAATAGGCTCTGTGACTCACTAAGACAAGTCAAGGGATGAAATAGGCTCTGTGACTCACTAAAACAAGTCAAGGGATGAATAAGGCCCCATGACTCACTTAAACAAGTCAAGGAATGAAATAGATCCTATGGCTCTCTCGAACAAGTCCAAGGGTTGAAATAGGCCCTGTGGCTCACAAACGAGTCAGCGGATGAAATAAACCCAATGACTCAAACAAAAAACCATTCCTTAGCTTGGGACTATATCTACTTGTTCCATTAAATTTTTAGTTCTGACCGATGATTTGTCACTGTTTACAACACTGACGACAGTTAATAAGGTTGTGTTTCAGACTTGAGAAGAAAACATCAGTTTTCTTTCAAACTTCTCGACAACATTCTTGAAGCTCTTTGTATTTCCACATGTACGGTTTACAAGGACCACATTCTAACTCATCAACTGTAAGATGAGAATTCAAACCTAACGTCTTGTCACACTTGAAGTGTCACCAAACGGACACTGTCACTCGAGTTAAGTAGAACTAGAGTGATCATGCGGGAAGGATTTCCGTTACAGGTGCATACGTGAAGGCTAGTTACATTATATGAAAACTTTGGTGACTTCTATTGTGAGTCAACTATCAACTTGGGAACTTATGGGAGATACATTGACTGCAAGGTGGTCAACTCCAAACAACTACACTAACACCCACACAATGAGTGTCTAAACATCATTGTTACATAAGAAAAACACACTCAAGCCGAATAGATATCCTCGAAGGATCTACACTAGACCCTATACTAGCATTCAACTCAAGTAACTATCCCTAAGTATTTCTTTGGATAGACTATCCAATCATACATCATGTGACTATTGTCTGAATCTTGATGTCCTGAATAAACTTTGAATCCCACAAGAACCAATTAGCTCAAGGTAGGAGGAACTAGAATCCTTATGTAAGGTAAATTGGCGATCATGGTGCGCAACGTAATCGTGAATTTACAGGTACGCATGAATTCTGGCAAATTCTACTGTGCGCCTATTTTTCGAAACGCATACATAAAATATTTGCCTATCCTTCATTCTGGTAGTTGTAACGAATTCAGTTAACATATCGGGATTGCAAAATAACACTCATCAAATTTCCAGCTGTAGTTCTCGTTACTCTGTGTTCATAAAACCCTCATGGTACGACTTTGCACATCACTTAGATAACTTCATGTGTATGTGAAAACACCTACTTGTGAGCATCTGTAAAGATTCCCTATCAAGCGAAGAACGAAATCTGATTTCATGTGTCTACCGAGCAGAGTTCTCAATGACCATAACAACAACAACAAGAAACACTCAAAGGATGCTTCGGATGCAAGAAGCCAGGGCATTTCAATTGAACCGCACTGGTAGTAACAACAAAAGGAACGAAAAACAATGGTCTAAGGGGACAAGTCTTCATGATCATAAGAAGCATAGAGAAAAGCTCGGCCTCACTGCAAGTACATATGTGATAAACAAATGTTATGACCTGTGTTGTTGGATACTGGAACATAAATGAGCTTTAGATCTAAAGAATTTAGTGTAATATTTGCCATAACCTTAACACCATTAGGGGTTGAATACAATATAGAACTAGATGATGGCAAGTTAATCACAATAGAACATATTCTCAAAGGCTATGTCCTTGACTTGATGGGTCAAACACTGGACATTGATCTTATGCCTATCACTTTAGGCAGTTTTGATGTAGTCATTGGCATGGACTGGTTGTCCAAACACCAGGCTAAAATAGTATGCCATCAAAAGATCGTTCGTATACCGCTTCCACATGGAGAGACACTGTACGTACAAGATGAGAAGAGCGGTATGCCACTACGTCTCATATCTTGTATGAAAGCACACAAATGTCTGCGTAAAGGTCATACAACAGTTATAGCACTTATAACTGAGAAGCCGGTAGCTGAGAAGAAGAAATTGAAGACATCCCAGTGGTTTGTGAATTCCCTGAAGTATTTCCAGAAGACCTACCGGGATTACCGCCTATCAGACAGGTGGAATTTCGAATCGACCTTACACCAGACCCAACACCGATAGCTAGGGCGCCTTATCGACTTGCACCATCTGAGATGCAAGAGTTATCTACACAACTGCAAGAGTTGTTGGATAAGGGCTATATACGACCTAGTTGGTCACCATGGGGAGCACCAGTCTTATTTGTCAAGAAAAAGGACGGGACTTTCCGTATGTGTATCGATTACCGGGAACTGAACAAGGTTACAATCAAAAACCGGTATCTGTTACCTAGAATTGACGTTCTGTTTGATCAGTTACAAGGTTCGAGTTACTACTCGAAGATTGATCTCAGATCTGGTTACCATCAACTCAGAGTCCAAGAGGAAGATATTCCAAAGACAGCATTCAGAACGCGCTATGGTCATTACGAATTCTTGGTCATGCCATTTGGGTTGACAAACGCTCCAGCAGTATTCATGGATCTCATGAATCGAGTTTGTAAACCTTATCTTGATAAGTTTGTCATTGTTTTCATTGATGACATTCTCACCTATTCTCAGACTGAGGAGGAGCATGCTGAACATCTTCGATTACTGTTAGAATTACTGAAACAAGAACAATTGTACGCTAAGTTCTCGAAATGTGACTTCTGGATGCGAGAAGTTCAATTCTTGGGTCATATAGTCAACGAAAGGGGCATACATGTTGATCCAGCGAAAATTGAAGCGATTAAGAATTGGGAAGCGCCAAAGACCCCTACCGAGGTATGACAATTCCTAGGTTTGGCGGGTTACTACCGACGATTCATTGAGGGTTTCTCAAAGATCGCTCAACGCTTACAGCTCTTACTCACAAAGGAACAAAGTATAACTAGACGGATAAACAGGAAGCTGCATTCCAGCTACTAAAATAGAAACTCTGCAGTGCACCGATTCTGTCCTTACCGGAAGGGACGGAAGACTTTGTGGTGTATTGTGATGCATCTGCCCAGGGGTTTGGGATGTGTGTTGATGCAACGCGATAAAGTGATTGCTACGCTTCACGACAACTACGACCACACGAAAAGAATTACA